>JABXJD010000042.1:1530000-1967500 GCA_013375575.1 Percina caprodes
TTCAACAAACCTAAGGACAACTGTTGAAGTTAGGTCAGGTTGGATTCAAGTTAAAAAATAGGGGGAGACAGACTTTAACAAAACGCTGGTATGCTGGGAATTGCAAATAACTGTTTCCAAACTGGAAGTCACAATTAGGAAGGACAGCACAAACTTAAAAAAGTGCAGTTATTGGTCATTGTGGCAGGCATTGGTGACCTCTGTTTATTTGTCTTTCTTTTATTCATCCTTGGAAGTTTGAAGCAATGATTTGTGCTCATATCCCACGATTACACATTCCCAGTTGGAAGATACCTTCAACCACAGTTATTTGTAAAGTTAGTTGTAACAATACAGGACCTTCCTCGGCCAGTAATGAGTAAGGGGCAAATGCAGCTCTTTCACTGTCCTCACCCACAGTGATCCTGAATCCTGCTGGTTTGGGGCTCATACAAATATGCTATCTTTGACACCACTATTGAAGAAAGGTGTACAAAAATGCAATAAGTATATTAGGAAAAAGACAAAAACCTCATCTTGTGTTCACAGTTGTTGTCTTTGTTTACTTTGCTCATACTTTACCATTGATTAGTCTATTTAAGCATTTCCCCAGACAGACATAATTTATTATCATACACACAAGTATTGAATAGGCTATATATATTTTTGCAATATTAGTCAATATAATCATACTGGATTGTTTTTTTTATCCATTAACAGTTTACCAAATAATTCTTCTGAAAATTCCCAGCATCACAAAATATGTCAATACTGTGAATCGACACAATTTCAACTGAACTAATCAATTCAAGAACTGGATTGAAAGGTTATGTTGTCTTGAAACCTCAAACAACCACCTGCAACGCCCTACAGACTCCAACTGTAACTCGGATACACGGGCTTTTATTTTATAAATTTACCGGAAGTCTTTCCAAATCATACATCACAAGCTGCTTAAAACAAACACAACACCAGTTTGACGTCACTTGGGAGCCTGGTTCGGTTTGCTGTCATCTACGTAGAAGGGAAGGGCATGGATCTAAATTTTCCGATGTACAATAATACATGCGTCGTAGCTTGTTAAAAGTTTTTTTTTTTTGTTGCTGTTTCTATGTACCACATTAGCGGTTTATTTCGTTTTGACATCTTGAACAACCAGTGGCTAGCATACCAGCTGCCTATTTTGTTACTTAGGCTACTGTAACTGTTAAAGGTAACCGTTAACGTTAGCTAACGTTAGCTAATTCAAACAGAAAGCTTCCGCATGGCGTTAATCCTATTTACGAGGTCTCGGGCACCTTTAGTGAAAACATCCAGGTCGTTAAAAAACGAATTCAGGAAAGGTAAGGTTTCTATGTTTGTTACTGCCTAGCTAACTAGCTAACACACTGTTTATTATGTCTGTATGGCGACGAAACAAAGCTAACATTTAACTTAGCATAAAGGGGAGTCATGTATTCACAGAGGCAGGTGCTGCTGGTGTTGCCCTGTTTGGGCTTTTCAGGAAGATGGTGGATGACTCAAGGTGACTGGATAACCAAGCATGACACTTAAATTGTCTATCAGGTGTTATTATAAGCTACAAACCAGTTAATTCTGTGTAGACGGGTTGTACTGCATGTAAGGTTTAGTGTTGGTATCACTGCTCGATACTCCGCACCTTTTTCGGATGATAATTGAATAAAGGAGCCAAACATGGTTTGGGATTCAGGTTATGTGAGGACACGCTGGCGTCTGTTCTCACTGTCGAGCGCCCCCTTTCTCTCACTGCAGAGTGGGAGGATGCTGGCTGTGTCCCCCGTCTGTTTCTTCAGCATCCACAAGACCCGGATCTAAAACAAGATGTGTTCAGTTATAGGATTTAGGACGAATGAAGCTAAATGCAGAGCACTGTGATGTTGTGTTTTTGTTGTGTATTTTACTTTTGGTTAATTACACAATGTATGTCTCACCTTTTTTTTTTTTAATAATGTTATATGCAATTCTTTATACGTCAGGGTCAACATTAATCTCAAAGTCACACTACCTTTTGTAGGAATATTCAGTTATCAGAGCTCAAAAGTATTTCACTTTGATTGTCCAACATCCCAAAAACCACCCCCACAAAGTATTATTCACTTTATGATATGATACAGATCCAGCACTTTCAATTTGTGAAGCTGTAACCAGCAAATAGTTGGTGTTAAAACATTTATTACCAGAATGAGTATTCTAATCTTTGCAATATTAGTCAATATGACGTTTCTGATAAGCAGTGTTTGATAACCGGGCATAGATATTAAGGTCATATGTCTTGTTGCACGTTTTTATTTACAACATATATAGGTGTATCACATATGTCAGTGAGTTGTATATATTAGAGGACAAGGCTACTTAAGGATATAGTTTTGGTCTCTATGTCTCTTAGTAAGTGCATTAAAGCAGTGCTTATAAATAAATCAGAGGGTCATGAAGGGAATTTGTCTGATTGCACTGGCCAGACAGTGCTATTGGCTTTAGGCCCAGACTATCAGACATATTGTGGCGCTTCCACAAGGAAAGGTCAATGCCTGTTATAACTCCACCTGAGACACACTGATCTTATTTTTCCCATTCTGTTTCCATGTCTGTGCTGACAATATGAGTGCTGTTACATGCCCAGGAGGGAAGGGAAAACACTTCATTATCCCTTATGATTACAATCATATCTTGCTTGTTGATCTCCCACAGATTAATAACAAGCAGTCCCTGGAGTGTTGGGATCAGCATGCATTGAGGCCTTGAGTCGAGAGTTACATTGACCAATGGGCTTTTAGGTCCTGCGCTAACTCTTGAACATTGACCAGTATGCAGTCTTAGCAAAGTGGATTTGTAACTGTCGTCAATCAAATGTTGCAAGGTCAGAAGTAGTAAAGTTTATAGCATTATCTTAACACAGCATCAATAAACTAGTGGAGAAACTCTAACGTTTCTGTTGTGATAAAGAGAGAATATACATGCACTGGTATAAGTGTCCTAATAGTGGTTGTGAGGACGCATGTCAACAATATGAAGCAGGGATTTTATTTAGTTATTTAGAGTGTTAAGTCATTTTATCTGGTCCACTCATTCAAACTCAGTTCACACACTAAGAAGCCTGAAAATGTGTTTCAGTTGTAGGGGTGGGAGTCTACAGACGCCTCCTGATACATGATCATCATAATACTTATGCCACGATACGATATTATTGCGATTATGAACATATTGCGATATTCTGCGATATATTGCAATTTCTAACCTATTTTCCAACTTCTAGTTTTCCCAGTTTCAAATGACGTCCCCATAAGGAAACTTTGCCAACATCTGTTTTATCTCAAAGGATACATTTCTCTGTTTGTTCATCTCTTATTGCTGCTAAATGGGATTGTCAAGCAGATAAACTGACCAACACATATATAATAAAAGATCCATACTTCGCCTGTGTATCAATACAGTATTGCCACTGAAAATATCGCGATACTATGCTGTATCTTCCCCCCCACACCACAGTTGTCTCTGCATTAACATTCAGTATGACTGAGTGTGTTGTCCACGGTAAACAACCCAGACCCGTCATATTTTATGGCTACTGTGAAAGGGGGGGTGCTTGACATATGAGAGCCACTAAAGCCACATACTCAGAAAGTCAGGCATATTACAGTTTGGATGTTAGCTTACCAACATACTCCAATAAACAAAAGGACACGCTTGTCCATGTAACTTTTGGTTCCAAGCTATGGTTTATTATCAAGTGGCAAGACACTGTGGAGCTAAAGAAATAAAGAAAATATGATGTAAATATTGTTATTTTACATGATGTCACATGTATGAGAATGTGCTCAATTTAAAAAAGTATTTTTGGTAATGATATGTTATTTTTTTACCCATTTGACCAAATACTTTATGTTGATTATTGTAGGATTGACTTGCTTTCACATAATGTGTTTACAATGATATTTTAGATGAATAATCAGTAATATGGATATAATGACTAAGTGGGTGAGGGCAAATAAAAAAAAAAAGCTAGTAAGTCTGGTAAAGTCAGAAAATTCCATCACTTTACTGTAATGGAGCCTTTAAAACCAGACAAGACAACACTTGTGCCATATTACGATATCTAAGACAATATGTAGTCCCATATATCAATTTAGATATCATGCCCAGCTCTAATTTAGCGAACAAAATGGTATTGTTTGGTGTTCAAGATCTAATGTAAGAAACATCTATGATGGGAGTTGTCTAGTTGACAAACCGATTTTGTCTCCCTACCAACAGTCCTGTTCTTTTGCCACTATCTTTTCAGTCAGACTTATACGACTTATATCAGATCCAATATATTGTTAGATTCAGGCGATAACTTGAAAAAAACACAATGTGTAGTTTTTTTTGTGCAAGACAGCTGTGTTGTGTTAGAATAGCTGAGACCGAAAGTTACAACTGATGTGTTGAGCTGGCTCCAGGCTGCACATACGCATGAGGAAGGGTTTTAGCACCTCATTCAGACTGCTGCAGGCTGCGGGTCACACAGGAGTCAGCTGTTATAGGTACAAATTAAGCAGGCAGGGGATAGTCATGACCTTCCAAAGCCAGATTTAGTTTAATTTTAAGGTAAGACCAGATCCAAAGGGGATCCAGACTAAAACCATAGTCATAATCAAACACAAACACTACCAACTCAAACAGGCAAATCAGTACTATAGATTACTTTGCAAATGCAGCAGTAATGTGTAAGAAGTCAACAAAGATACAGATGTTTCTGTGGAAGTATTTATTCATTAACATCCAAGTTGTGGAGAGAATGTGAAAGAACTTTGGAGTGTTGGGACATAAATCATATATATAACTATCATGCAACTACTATATTTAGTAAACATACTTGGTTTTTTATAACTGTGGTTATTAGATAAACTTGTTTGCTGGAATCTTTTAGAGGTGTTGAGTCATGAGTCTCTATTCTGCAATTATTTTTTGGGGCATTTCCTAGGCCTTTATGTGACAGGACCACCGAAGACATGAAAGGGGAGGGGGGAGGGGAGGGTGGGAATGACATGCAGTAAAGGGACACAGGTTGGCGTCGAACCCGGGCCCGCTGCGTCAAGGAGTAAACCTCTATATATGGGCGCCCGCTCTACCAACTGAGCTATCCGGGCGCCTCTATTGTGCAATTTTGTGGCTACACAGGAAGAAATTACCGTATTGCCTGAGAAATGGAGAATTTAAATTATATAAAAAAAGTGAAGTGAACCATGTTGGTACAGACGCTTGCAAAAAGCACACTACAATGATTACAATTTTTAAATTAGAATATTTTTTAATGGAAATGAGAATAATGATACGAAAAGGATTGTTACCGAAAATATCGTGAATCATATCACAATACCAGTCAAAATAATCACAATTAGATATGTTCCTCATATAGTGCAGCCCTAGTGTCTGTGCAAAGAAAACATATTTTCTTTTTTCTGTTGTAGTAATGTGATTCCAAATGGTTGTGCGACCTTAATTACAAAAGGATCTACTGTAGCTAATGTGACACATGTTTGACTGAATGTGAAACCAAAACTGTAAAAAACAAACAAAAGAAAATACCCAAAAGGGGATCAAACACAAGACTAAGGTTGCACTGCTTTTACAGTTGGTATAGGCCCTATACCAACTACATATATACCTTATACTATAGGGTTAGGTGTACTGTATTTCCAGGGTTTTCCTTCTGTGCTACAGTAGGTGGCTGCTCACTCAGCCACAAAGGTGACACTGTTCCAGTAAACTCTGTATCGTTACCTTGCTCCCAGCCACTGTCTGTCATGTTCAGCCAGGCCTTGCTGGATTCACTCCAGCCGGCCATGTGAGAGCCAGAGGAATGGGTGTGGTTAGCCCATGTGCTCTGACGTGATTGGTTGGAAGTGTCTCCCCACTCGCCTTCTCTGATAGCGCCTCTGTGGTTTAGGAGCCCCACTATGGGCCTCACTGAGGGTGTGAATGACTATCCTGGCCTCCAAGAAAGATCAGTAGGATAATACATTACATTTGTTTAGCAGAGATCTTTACAGTTAAGATACAGCGCAAAAATATTTTAGAAGTTGTCAAGTAACGAAGATACATTTTGGATAACTGATTCCATACAGGTATAGCATACGTCATCACCGCTTCTGGCTACTTATTTCTTTGGGTGCGCTTTGAAAGGTCCGCGTCAATGAGGTAAAAATGGAAATAATTTGAACTTTGCACAAATTTGGCATTTTGGAGCAGTGAGCCACGCCAAGGTTAGCACTTCCTCCTAGTTGTTTCCAACTGCTCTCCCCATAGGGAAACAGTGGCACAGCCAGCGCTGATCATGTGTTTATGCTTTATGTCTAGCAATAAGTAGCAATACTGTCTCTGTGCAATGTATGGGTACTATACATGAAAGTCCTGCATTCAAAACCATATTTATATGTATGTAACAAGTCTTACTTAAAGTATGAAAGGTATAAGTACTCATTACACTAAATCCTGTAAGTGTTTTACTATGATGTTTTTGGATTAATCTTTCTTCTACATTAGGGCTGTGCAATTAATTGAATATTGATTATTGACTTTACATTTAAAGTAGGGCTGCACGATTATGGCCAAAAATGATAATCACGATTATTTTGATCAAAATTGTGATCACGATTATTATCACGATTATTTGATTTTGACCGAAACACATTTTATTGTCACATAGGCTATTTATAACTGGTTTCACATCCATATGATGCTACATTGTTCTTATGTTGAAGTTGTATGTTGTATAGATATACAGCTGCAACACATGTAAATGAAAATTAGCAATCTGAAATAAATAGCCGAGGGAGAGGACGAGAGTGCGATGGCCGCTACTCACAGAGAGACGGCTGACTCATTATGAATGGGTCCAGCACGGGTCGAATGGCGGGTCAGCAGAGTTACACACGTTGTGTGTATGAAATGTCTGTATCGTCACTGCGCTGCATTTTTATGAACCATGGCCATGGGGACATCTCTGGCCCAGGTCCAGCAGGCTCCGTCTCACACGCTGCTACGCTACCAACTGAAGTTAGTTGCATTCAATAACTTCTTCTGTGTTTTTCGCCGTGGCCGCTGCGATAGCAGATAGTTAATACCAGCGGAAATACAGGTATGCCTCTCATGCTTAACAATATACAGCTGTTTTAGTAACAATTAAAACTGTAGCCAAATATCAGAGTGTGGACCGGCGCTGTGTGGCGGGGCTGCGCGGAGAGTAAGAGGAGAGATCTAACACAGGCACGGCTTTACAGAAGAAATGGGTCATGTAAGGCAACATTAAACCACATCGATATAAACAACATTGCAGTGGATGCGAGGATGTTAGGTGCTCCTAGAGGAAAAATATTACTCGCGCTCGAGCCCTTTGAGCTAACAGACGCCAACTAGCTCTGGTCATTGCTGTTGTCTGAAAAACAACACAGATGGGACAAAATGTTGCGTTTACTGGTAAACTGGTAAACCTTGAGGCCGACGTATAACCGACGGCTATCTGTTGAATTTTCCTCATGTTACTCTGTCCTCTGTGACTGTCTCCATCTAGAAACTAAGCTGCGCGGTGCAGGGAACAACTCTGACTGGCTCATGATCAGACAGTGGTTTACAGAGCGGTAGATGGGCTTTGCAAAAAAAAAAAAAAACGGAGCGTTCTATGAAATGACGCTTTTAAAAAAATCGCTCAATCACGCAAATTTGATCGTGGGAAGCCAAAATCGTGATGTAAAATTCAATTAATTGTGCAGCCCTAATTTAAAGTACTCTTATTTTGTCTTGTGTTCTGAGTAACCCGCACGCCTTCGCCCCTTACGAAGGCTAAACTCACTCAGCCAACATTTGAACATTTAACAGAAAAAGTATTCAGGGAAATTTCACACGTTTAAGTGTGTGCTTTCACTGTTGATTTGTGAAGGTCAATGAATGTGACATTTTTCCAAAAGTCAATGAGTGTTTGTGTTAAATAATCGTGATTTCAGTATTGGCCAAAATAATAATGCTGATTATGTTTTTGTTTTGTTTTTTTTCTTCTTCCATAAGCGAGCAGCCCTACGCTGCATTCATCTACTGTATATGTTGCATTTTACTGCTGTGTGGTTTTGCTCGTGTCATATCTGAGTCAGTGAATTCAGTAATAAAGTTGCGTTTATGTGTCCATACAGTCAGAATCTGCAGTCAGCTGCTGATGTGTGATTTGCTCCTTTGCTCATCAGCAGCAGTTGATGAAATCCATGAGTGTGCTCTCTGTGTGTGTGTTTGTGTCCCATGTGTCTAATGGCAGATTATCAGAACACAGCTGCTCATGTTTTGTTTTTTTTCTTCCTCTTCCTTTCAGGAAAAGCACAAGATGGTGCCTGTTTCAACTGCACAGCACTCAGACTTTCCAGTCAAAAGTAAGCCAATAAAATCTGAGGCTTCCACTGTGTCTATATTTTTCTGCAAACATCTGAAAGTAGTTTATATAATAGGTCTTTAAAGCATTGTGGTGTCTTTGATGGTGCTTTTATTTTAGAGACCAGCCCTTGTTTATGCCTGATTGTAATTATTGTGCCCCATGTCTTATCTTAAATCTAACCATATCTTGGTCTTTTGCAAATGCCAACGTTACTGGCATTTGGACTCGTGCTTTTCCACTGTTGCATGCAACACTTACAGTAGTACATTACACCTTTTACTTGTCCAAACATCATTTTAAAAGGTAACGTCTGTAAAGCCCTGTAGCTTCTTGGTTGCTGCTTTGATGCTAGAAACACATCCACATTTTCTGAAAGGTCTATACGTTTTTGTTGCTTTCAAGTCAAAGTCTTGAAACATGCAGACCCACTTATTTTTTGTACAATATACAAAGACTGTTAGTGGTGGTTTTATTTACGTTCTTGTGGTACACCTTATAGCATTTGAGGGGACATTTCAAAACCATTTTGCAACAATTATTTACCAGTTTGTTAATCAATATCTGAATTCAGATATACAATTTTTTTTTTTTTTAATTGTCTTGAAAAATAAATAAATTGCAGCGTTCTCCCTGCCATAATAAGCCTTAGGTGCAGCACCTGTGCCGTTTAGGGCAGCACCTAAGCTAAATAAATGTGAATAGCGGAAACCAAGCGCCAGAAATGACGAAAAAGAGCATCCCGATGTTGACTAAAGGATCAAACTAACTAAAAGACTTTCCTCAGAACTGTTTTTGGGAGTTTTATCTTTAAGCTCTTTGAGTGTTATTTAAGTGTTATTTATGTATTATCTGCTGCTCTAGCCTTTCCAATGTTCTAGACACAGATGTGGTGATAATCGTACTTCAAAATATTTCAAATTGCATTTTTTATTTATTTTTTGAAAAACATCACATTTTGTTGAGAGAGGAATGCTTAACCCGACCACATATGCGCAAATAAGTCTTCCACAAACCGAGGAATTTTATTCCAATTTTTTAAGACTAAGATACACTTTTTGTTGTTAAGCTCTTCATCCTGTTGTCTTGTTAGGCTTGATGGGCTCCGACTTGGCAGTGTGGCCCAGGTCTCTTCATCCGGTCCTTCCCTTCCTTTGTCAGACGGATATGTGGGCCCCTGCCACAGCCTGGACTTTCAGCGCCTCTACTGTGCTTTTTTGTTGGGGGCCCCCTCTTCACCGCACCCCGCGATCACAGCGGGGGCCCAGTGGACAATAGCACGACCACGGGACGTCCGCGCCGTTAGGTGGATACACACCTCCAGCCGGAGATGGGACGACTCCAAGGTGGAGAAGTCACTGCGTTCGCTAAAGGACAAGAAGAAGAAGCTCGAGGAGGGAGGGCCGGTGTACAGCCCGACGCTGGACGCTCCTGTGAGACGGACACTCCGGCAGTGGGTCGTAGATGAAGTCAAGCACTACTACCACGGCTTCCGGCTGCTGTGGATCGATACCACCATCGCTGGGCGAATGCTCTGGAGGGTGCTGAACGGACACCCCCTGTCCCGCCGCGAGAGGAGACAGGTGAGCACCGCAGGGAAGCGATATCCATAGTATCCTGTATTGGCTGCACAATTATTGGTAATTTTATCAAAATAGCAATAATGACTAGTATATAGTATATTAACAATATTTGTTAAAGTCATGTCATTTTATTTGTGTAGCACATTTAAAGGAACAACAGTTGACCCAAAGTGTGCAAGATTACAAGAATATATATATATATATATACACACACACACACACACACCGTATATGCTATATGTCAGCCGGTGAAAGAAAGCGTTTTGTTCCACTCTGACTTAGAGAGAGTTTACAAAGCGGATAACCAGCATGAGTTGAGAGATCAGAGATGAGACGTGCACGGTTTAAGTCCAACAGCCCAGACATCTTGTTCTATCCGCAGCTTCTCAGACCTAATGGGATCAATTAGAGAAATTGGCTGCACGCTGAGTGTTTACTCAACTGGCGTTCAGCAGATTGTTGATTAAAGCGCTTTAGGAAGAAGCTTAATGTGTTCCGTCTTTGATTAGAGAACTCTTATTTAACTTCTCCTATACCCAACGTTTCTCAAATTAGTTTCAGCCGTTGTAGGTTTTCACAACAGGATCTCTTGAAGTAGAAAAAAAGCAAAGTGATGATGATACAACGGCTATGCTATACAATGAAATATCTAGTTAGAATGACGCTGAAACGTGTCAAATTGAAGTCATATTTTTCTTTGGTTATACAGTGATTCTGCAAACTACTGTGGAAACAGAAGTTTAGATTCAATATTTTACCTCTTTTGTAATAAAACTGTTGTGAATTCTCCTGCAGTCTACGTTCAGAGAGGCTGTCTGGCTTGAGGCCCAGTGCCACTGCAGCAGTCTGATGCAGGTGCTGGCACACGGGTCATTTCAGGTCACACTTACTGTTACCATGTCCCTCAGTAGTACAGGATGGTACAACCGCAGTGGACACAGTGTGAATAGGGCTGGGTAACACTTTTTAGGTACTGACCGAACTGCCTCTTTAGTATCGAGTACTGATACCGATACCAGTATTGGTATTGCCTCTGATACTGCCTAAAACGCTGGTATCAGTATCAGGAAGAATTGGAGTTTATGCACCGATCCGATACCACATAATTAAGCCCTAAAGAAAATCTATGTTAAAGTAGTTTTATTGATGTTCTTTTTCCGTGATAACTGACATAATAAAACAAAGTTCTACGGCATTCATTGTTTGTGTTTGACCTGAGAAAGAGTCTAACCGGAACAAAAATAGAAATCATGTCACATCCATACAGGCAGAGTAGTGTACAGCTGTTAAAATATAAGATATAATACACTGGTATCGGATCAGTACTCTGTATCGGCGAATATAGTTCAGGTATCAGGATTGGTATTGGGAATAAAAAAACTGTATCGGACCATCTCTGGTATGGAGTATCAAAAAAAATGCCTTGTCATTCACTACCAAATTTCTACACCTAAGGAGTAAGTCTCATCAGCGTCAGTGAGCCAATGAGCATGCAATATGCTTCTACCAAATTCTAATAAAGTCTGTGATTGGCAGTCTAACGTTACACGTCGCAGAGACACGCAGGAAAAACTCCGTTACACAACTGGGCTCACAAAGTAGGAGCTGAAAAATAAATAAAACAATTAGTGCCGTAATGTTGTAATTTCTGTTTGTTTTATAAAATTGGTATCCAAAAAGTATTGTTTAAGAACTGGTATCAAAATCACGGTAACTATACATGTCTGGCCCTTATTGTGATTCTCATTTGTAGTGTGGCCCTGAGTGAAGCTGAGTTTGACACTCCTGTGCTAAAGTAAGAGTGGAATTAAAGCCTTAATGCAGTGCTGGTCAGTGCTGATGATGACCACAGTTTCCCCCTCATTAAACCCACACCACCAGTCCATCTGCACCTTTTCAAATGCAGCTGACTCCCTCGGAGCGCCTGTCCCGAGCCCATCTACATCCCATTCATCTAACCTGGACTGGCTGTGCCTCCTAAATCTCCCCCTTTCATATTCACTTACAATTCTCAGGCATCCGTTTTAAGGCTCCTTCTATTTTAATCTGTCACCCCCGCTCCTTTGATGTGGAACTCGGGGAGATGATATACATGTCAATGGGGCTGCGGACAAAGGCCTTTTCACTCAGGCTGGCCTAAATCTTTCACCCTACTGGTCCACTGACATGTAGGTGGAAAGGGTGGAGAAAGGACTCGTGTTTTGGCCTTCTCCCCTCAGAGCCATTTCTGTAGACGGCTGGTTGGAATTGTGTCCCTGGACAGTCAGTAAGCCCCCGTTAGACACCCGTACAATGAAGTGGACTAGAGTTAGCCTGGTACCTCCAAACTCTGAGGATTGTCCAGGTTTGTGCTTAACAATTGTGCTTCCTGCTGGCTCAAGGGGGCAGTTGCTGGGCCTTGTGAAGCAGAATGTTCACTTTGGTCTACAGCTCAATGCAAAAATAACGCACCAATGAATTAGAAGGTTTCTGTTGCCCCGGGGATGTATGGGGACAGGGTTGAAAGTGCTGACTGTTGGAACTAGAGGGATAGAGTAGAGTGATTGTACCAAGAGACAAAGGAAGATGAGGTAAACATTTTCACAGGGTTCCCTGTTGGCTTTTCCTCACGCTGCTGCTCTCTGCTGGAGGCATGCTCAAGCTTCAGCCTCTTGGGGATAAATGATACTCCTGCTGATCTTCATTGTGGAAAATCCAAAACACAATCAGACACTGGCTTAGTTGGTCAACAAATGAATGTGAATAAGGGCTGCACAGTATGAGGAATAAATGCGACAATATTGTTTTAATAACACAAAACAGAAACTCAGTGTACTCTGTTCTGCTGCTTTCAGTATTCTGCTAAAATACTGCTTGAGTAAAAAACAAACTATTTACTACATTCTCTTCTTGAACAAATTGAACATTGATTTGAAGATAAAAGGCACCACTAAAAACAAAAATGACATGTTAAAGTGCCGTTTTGTACTGATATTTAACTAACTAAAATCTCTGAGTGTCTTTCACATTATGTTGCAGCTTTTCGCGATGCGTTTATTGCGCCAGTAAATATCATTATAGTTATAACAATATAAAACAAGATATATTGTGCAGCACTAATGTGAGTAATACCAGCCATTGGTATTGGACATATAGACACACACATCTTACAATTTCTTATTTTCTAATTCCAGTTTGTCCAAATTTTCTCCCTAGTTTCTCAGAACGTGTGCCGACGTCTTCAGACTCCTTCCCTTCCTGGTGTTTATCATCGTCCCCTTCATGGAGTTCCTGCTCCCCGTAGCTCTGAAACTCTTCCCCAACATGCTGCCGTCCACCTTCGAGACAAAGTCAAAGAAGGTAACCAAAGCTTTGAAGTGAAGCGGCATGACACAAGACGCATACAATCAATGTTGCAGATCATTTTGAAGCAAGTTGTAGGTGCAATTAAAAGCTGTAGTCCAATGTCGGGTCTACATTGTTTGCCAATGTGATTTGAGATGCAGTAGCTCAAATATTCATCCTCCATTATCTTCTCGATGAATTGGTCAGCCCATGGTGATTTATTCAAAAAAAAAAATTGTGTGTCCAAAACACCAACTATCTTAGGTTTGCTATCATATATAATAAAGAAAATCATCTAATTCTAATATTTGAGAAACTGGAAACTTGTTTGGCTTTATTTTTTATTTTTTAAATGATTAAAGCTAATTTATTTTTGATTAGCGAAATAGCTGCCTATTCATTTTTTTCTGTCAATCAACTAGTGCACAAATTGGTTTTGCAGCCTTGAGCTCAAACCGATATTGTGGGACTTTATCCAATTATTCCTCAGATTGATGTCTCTAAATAATAATAATAAAATAGTCTCCTCACATTGCAGTGCAGTGAGAATACATTTAAATCTTTAAAAAAAAAATTTATGTAATCCTCATATTTTTGGCAATGCTTATAATTATAACTATATTAAACAAATATATATAAATATTTTATTATTAATTGCAATCTAGCATTTCATATAAAAAAAAATATATATATATATATATGTGTATGTATGTATGTTTCTTTATTTTCATCACATGGTTATCATGAACACAATGCTCAACACAATGTCATTTAATAATAGTTGTCATGAAGAACGGGGAATTATTTAATCAAAACATTGAATTTGTGACGTTTTAGGAGGAGAGGTTGAAAACGGAGCTGAGAGTCAAACTGGAGATGGCCAAGTTCTTGCAGGACACCATCGAGGAGATCGCTCTGCGGAACAAGGCTGCCCAGGGGAATGTGACGGAGGAGTTCTCCACCTTCTTCCAGAAGGTTGGTGTCCATAGTGTTCACAGAGGCAGGCATTCATGGAATGAGCGAAAACAGGCTCAGTACTGCCCTCTGGTGTACACTTTGTTGAAAACTTAGGTCAACAGCAGGTCATGTAAACTATGACAGTTGAATTCATTCGAAAAAACTCTACATTAACTTTTGCTTTTAAGATAAGATAAAACTTGATTCAACCCTAGGGAATTTGTTGCGCTGCAATAGAAAGTTGGAAAGAGTGTAAATACAACAAAATATAAACACTTGAAGACACATTGAAGTTATATTTTAGTATTTCCTGTAGATGAGAAGTGACAGAAAATGTAGGGCTCTCGGTTAGAGAATCTGTTGTAGTCTCAGCTCATGTTGTAGAAAAGTTGTCAGGTCTGGTGGCAAGTGTCTTTTTTTAATTTATTTTTTTAGAAGGGCCTGGCTGGGCCAATCAAAGACTGATGGCAGCCCTATTGTAGAGCCCCATAGTTTTAGTGATAATAAAATCATGGGCAAAAACACGAAATTGAGAATGAAAAAAAAGTCATAAAACACATTTCCATAGGGCCTACATTAATGCCATGAACTAAAAACTATTTCTAGTCACTGTTCCATTATCTTTATTGTGACTGTTATTGACATTTTTCATCACACCCCCAACCGGCCCAGTCAGACACCGCCTACCAAGAGCCTCGGTCTGTCCCAGGTTTCTTCCTAAAAGGAGTTTTTCTTCGCCACTGTCGCACTAAATGCTTGCCCTTGGGGGCATTACTGGAATTGTTGGGTCTTTGTAAATTATATAGTATGGTCTAGACCTACTCTATCTTTAAAGTGTCTTGAGATAACTCTTGTCATGAATTGATACTATAAATAAAATTTAATTGAAATTGAATTAAGTCGGTGCTAAAAGCTAACTGGAAACTTGAAAATATGATTATGTTTAAGTTTCAACTTAGGCCCGGTGGGCCACCAGGCTTCCTATACACTGGGGGAAACACTTTTTTTAAAGACAGATATATTTTGCATGAAAATCTGTTTTGCTTTAGCTTTCAGATTCCCTTGTTAACAGCTATTTACAAATCACCAACTTTAACACGTTTGTAGATACGGAACTCTGGGGAACGTCCCAGTAATGAGCAGATCATCAAATTCTCCAAACTGTTTGAGGACGAGCTGACTCTGGACAACCTGACCCGGCCTCAGCTAGTGGCTCTCTGCCGCCTCCTGGAGCTCCAGTCAATGGGGACCAACAACTTCCTCCGCTTCCAGCTCATCATGAAGCTCAGGAACATCCGGGCAGATGACAAGGTATCAAGCTCTGTGCAACAGTTCAAGTAGAAAATTACCACATTTCCCCTTGTCTTTGTCAGAATTGAACAGACAGCTACACTTTCACTCGGAGTAAAATCAGAAATTGGTCCGAGGTAATAGGTACAGCACTCTCTTAGTTAAATGATCATTTAAATTACATTTTTGCCACAAATAAAATGCAAGGTGGTTGTTCATTAGAAGCTCTGTGTGCACTCTGTTGATCCAGCTGATAGCCGAGGAAGGGGTGGAGAGTCTGAACGTGAACGAGGTGCAGGCAGCGTGTCGCGTCAGAGGGATGAGATCTCTAGGAGTCACAGAGGAACGACTGAGAGAACAACTCGCCCAGGTAACCACAGCAAACAGGATTCAACTCTATTGCACGCGTGCAGTCATTTTTCCTCAGTTACACAACTTAAATGTTATTGTCCCATTTATGTGCATCTTCTTTTGTGCATTACATACAAGTCTTCACTGTAAAAGGACATACTTAAATTTTTGCATTGGCGCTAGGGTTGGGCAATATATCAATATTATATCAAATATGACACCAGTGTTGTCTTTTCCTGGTTTTGAAGGCTTCATAACTGTAAAGCGATGTCATTTTCACACTTAGGCACTATATCCACATTACTGATTATTTATCACAAATCTTATTGTGTTAATATTTTATGAAAGCACCAATAGGCAACCCTACAATATCGCCGCAATATCGATATTGTGATATTTGATTTTTCTCCACATCGACCAGCTCTAATTGGAGTTAATCTTCTGTTTGAGTTGTTATTATCCTACAACAATGGTGTCACTTTAAAGACTTAAAAGGATATGCATTATTAAACAAAGGAAAAAGTAAAGTACACATGTAAAATCAAGTCTAATCTCTTTGGGGTCTGAGAGGAGATCTTTTATATCTGCACTATAACAGCTGAAAACTGAAATATGTTTCTATTCTATGATATGTCATTCACAGAGGTTATGTGGACTCAAACGATATTGTTATGGAAGTTTAGGGAGATTTGTAATGGTCTTTACCGTTCTCTGCCCTAACCTCTGTCATGTGATGCTGGCTCTCGTAGTGGCTGGAGCTCCATTTGAACCAGCAGATCCCCACGTCCCTGCTGCTGCTGTCCCGGGCCATGTTCCTCCCCGACACGCTTTCCCCCGCTGACCAGCTGAAGACCACACTGCAGACGCTGCCCGAGATGGTGGTATGTGTGAAGTGATAACACGTAGTATAGGGAGAAGTATGTAGCATAGACCTGTGCCACACCCCACAGCATTTAAAGCCTTAACTAATTTGCAATACATGTCCCTCTAAGGGCCTTTTATCTTTACAATAATCTAGAATTGATGTTTTACAAAAATGTTTCTGTTCATTTTTTACATTTATTTTAGTTTATTTCGATCACAAACCTAACATAAATGGTTAAAAAACAAACAAAAAAACAAGTGTCACCTTAATTCATACAGTGTCATCTTAACTTGTTTCTAATCAATACTGACCAAAAAGGTGTAGGTTAAAGTATTTGCATATTGCACCTACCCTTTTAAGATTCTATTTTATTCTTATTTTGTTCCTAGGTTCCCTCAGAATCTTATCAATCTTATTTAATGTATTATTATAATTTATTTCAATTTATTTCAATATTATTGCATATTTCATTCAGAAGATATGAAACAAAACTAAATAAATAAAATAGACAAAACCAAAATACATTTCCATTTACATACACACGCCTTACTTTTATATTACCTCTGATTAGTTCTGCTTGTTGTTAAATTGCAATGTAAGCGGCAGCCAACGGGGGGGTAAATTATATCAGCAGGATCATTAAAAGGCAACTGCCTTTTACATTGTGCGTCTTCCCTCTTTCTGACACCGTGGCGGGCCGCCACTACAAAATCAACATAAAGGAAACACTTTCTAACAATACATTATTACGTTATAACATGAAGCTTTTTATGTTATAATGTGATAAATTGTATATTGTAATAACAAGAACATTTTCTTGTTATAACTTGATAATTTCGTATGTTAAGGTGAAAAAGATCTTGTTATTTCAATAAACGTTTCACACACTTTCCTATTTAAAAGATCTTGTCTTTGCTGTTATTTTTAAATTTTGATTTAAAGATGTAAAATATATAAAAGTTACTGTAAACAATATTGAAGAAGCAGATAAGCTACTTATCTCCTGTGCTCAGCTGTGGGCATGCAAGCTTTAGTTTGTGGTTATTTTTTATAAACGCAGCTCTTTTGGTACTCTATTTACTCTGTCCCACTCTCGCCTCTCTAGACAATGGAGGCCCAGTTGATGGTGGCAGAGATGGAGCTCTCCAAGGTGGACAACAAGGCCAAGGTGGAGACCATGCTGCAGGAGGAGGCGGCTATACGCCAGGACAACAAGGATCGGGAGAATGAGAGGCTGGCCGACGCTGCAGAGAAGGCTGCCAGGGTAACTAAACAGTGATACAGTCTCCATGGGGAGACAAAATTTGAGATCTTTGACAACCATGTGTCACGACTGATAAGCACATAATCATGAACCCGATTTTGTGAATGGTTTAATACACATGTGTCAAACTCAAGCACCAAAGGGCTCCTGGTTGGATTCAAACCCAGGCCGTTGTCAAGGACTCAGCCTACCTCAACACTCTACTGGGTGAGCTTGAGGTCACCCGAACCTGATAGTTTTTGATACTTGTGGGCAACAGACACATTTTGGTCAGTTCTCAATAAAAAAATGTATTGGCACGATGCCCAGCCTTCTACACTGCATGACAGTTCATAAGGTGTTTATTTGTGAAAACTAGGGATCGACCAGTTATCGGCCTGGCCAATTATTGGGGCCGATATTTGGCAATTTGCAGATTATCTGTATATGACCCATAACTAATAAAGTGAATTAATTAAAAAAGTGCGCAACTTTGGCTCTGCTACAGCTACAAACTGCTAGCACATTTGAAAGCTATTTTTGTTTATATTTATTCATTTTTTTTGTGTGATAAGTTTCAGTTTCATTAAATAATTGCTTAAAGCATTTAAGCAAACTTTTGTGTTGGAGTTTGTAGCTCCATTGTTAATTGTTGGTTTTGACTCAAATATTTTCATTTTTCCTGTACAGTCGAAATATTGGTTTTATTAACCACTAATAATCAGTATTGGTATTGGCCTTGAAAAACGTTGTCTAAATGCATGTTGAGCTACGTCTGTGTTACCCTACAGATACTAAGGTGGTCTCCTTCCACTTTCATTACTTAATTGAGTCAGTCGCCTCATCACTGTCCTCCACAGGAGGGTGAGTTGGAGTTTGAAGCCGAGCCGGTTAAAGCTGACGTGGCTGCACATTCAGAGACACTGAGGGATCCAGCCCCTGTCATAGAAGGGATCAAGGTAATGGCTCCAAACATGCCGCTGTGAGATCAGTAGATTTCTGTTTAATGCTGTATTGTTTGCATTTAGTTGCAATTCTGACATGGACGTTTCTCATTTCTGGTAAACTTATAAAGAGCTCCTACTTTTCTACATAAATGTTTATGTACCAGTATTTAAAAAAAAAAGAAGACTGTAACAAGAAACTCTCTAAAGCTGTACGTATCAGAGATATGTACTATATTGAATATGTTTTTCTGCATTTCAATAATTGTATGTGCCATGTTACATACAATATGTCATCATATCTCTGAATTTGTTTTGTATTTTTACTTGTACTTTACATGGTCATTAGTAAAGATATTTCCTTAAGTTATGCCAAGTCATTTGCTTTTCAACTAACATAGCAAAGAATGTTTGTAACAGAAATGTAAACTCCTATCACAGAGAATTTTATTGTAACTCTTTCCCTAATGGTAACGTTAAACCTTTGACCAGCACAGAACATTGATGTTTGATATTTTGTGTGGACACATTTTTTTTTTGTCTGCTGGTTGTAATTTTTTTAATGTTTTTGTCACTCACTTGTTGCTACGTTTTCATCTGCGTCTTCTGTACCTCACAGTTTGAACAGTGGCAGACATTCCTGCGCTACCAGGTTAGGTTCAATGATGTCTCCTCCCAAATGATCCTCCCATCTGTCCCAGTTTATCCCTGCACACACACACTATCTGCTCTGTCTTTCTCTGAGCGGGCCCACCCAAATGAGGGTTACACAGTACTTGCGTAGAATTCTGGCATTTTTTTAAACCTTCTTCCGACTGCAATTTGACTCTTCAGTTGGAGTGGGAACATAATCATAATTACAGGAAATAACCTGTAAAATGCAAAGCCTTTATGGGTGTGATGAGATAAATGTTGACATTAGTCAAGTGAGGGCAAACCACAAATGCTCGTATTCAGCTTTGTGTGTTCTTAAGTGGAATGAAAAGCAGACAAGGTAAATCATTGCAAAGAGAGCAGACAAATCACAGACACGTTGGCACAGGACTGGAATCAAATTATAATTATTTTTATATACACAAATCTGACCAAAGATAATCATGGTTAACATTTGCCAGCAATTCCTCGCTTGTTACAGAAATCCCCACTCATTTAAGTTGGTTGAAAAAAAAATGTCCATATTCTGTTTGGTCCAGATCTATATGGACTTCTCTTTTCCTCGTCCGATCCTTCTTGAAAGTGTCACTAACCAAGTTGAAGCTTCAAAGTCCTGTTTGTGTCCCCACCCAATTTTAAATTGTGAACATTTTTTACTTTAAAAAGTGATTCTCTCAAGTTTTGGCAATCGGTCCTCATACCAAACAATAAAGAAAGCAAGACATATTTCTCTTATACATATGGCGTTTTTCCATTACATGGTACCTGCTCGACTTTCCTTGGCCCCATCCTCCTTTTTCCATTGCAGATTTTAGTACTGCCTAATGCGTGAGGCGAGCGCGGCTGGTCGTCATAGCGACACCACAGGAAACTGCCGTGACCTAACACCCACGTGACCTACACAGAACGTCGAAGGTGTGTTGCTTTTGATTCTCGGCGTGGGGCTGTTTGCCAGAAGACAAATTAGTTTTAAAAGAAGCTGGAGGCAGCAAGAAAACCACAGCTGGCTAAACTATTTAAACACCCCCCCCCCACCCCCCCCCACCCCCCATCTGTGAATAGTGACGATTCTCTCCGACCAATCCGCAGTCTGCAGGTTTCCACGTCACCTTTTGTTAACGCCTCAGCTCTCTTGGAACCTTGACTGAGGTAGTACTAAAAAAGTACCTGTTAGCGGGTACCAGGGACTTTTTTTTCATAATGGAAAACCAAAAAAGCAAGTAGAGGCGAGTCGAGCAGGTACCATGCGGTGGAAAAACGCCAATAGTTTATTTCTATTTTTTCTGGCAGATTTTTTATGACCAACCTCATTCTTTCCTGGATTTTGTATCACCATAGTCCCTACATGTATGTAGACATGCAGGAAATGGGATTTAAAAAGAAAATATTTTTCTGGCGGAGGACCCCCACACCCCCTGTTTAACACCCTTGGTTATGTGGAGTATCCCAGTGTCCTCTAGAGCTTCCCTCTTTTACCCACTTTGTGTGTTTGGGTTGGTCTCTTATTTGGGTTTATATTAAATGCATATGTGGTACTGATTGAGTAAATGCACTTTTTGAACCTACTTTGTATTTATTTTGAGGGAGAATATGACCTTAAGCCGACATGTTTATCATTCTGTTTCTAAAATAAAGTTGTCTTTAAGTCAGATTTAGTTTAGTCTGCTTCTAAGGACATATACAGTGGTGCTCAAAAGTTTACATACACATGCTTAAGTTGACTAAAAAGAGGAATAAAAAAATCATGTTTTGGAAATTTATTTTAATACCTAAATTAAAAAATGAGGTAAAATCCAACCTTTAAGGACACCAATTTTCTTTGTGAATGAATAACGTATTGTAAATAAATAAATGTTCTTATTTAAAATACAGGGGTCATAAGTATACATACCCCTATGTTAAATTCCCATAGAGGCAGGCAGATTTTTATTATTAAAGGCCAGTTATTTCCTGGATTCAGGATATTATGCATCCTGATAAAGTTCCCTTGGCCTTTAGAATTAAAATAGCCCCACATCATCACATACTCTTCACCATGCTTAGCGATAGGCATGGTTTTATTTCAGTTAGACTAATACCTGGTTTGATTTGCATTGAGAGATGATTTTATAGAAAGTATCCCATGCCTATCTCTAAGCATGGTGAAGAGTATGTGATGATGTGGGGCTATTTTAATTCTAAAGGCCAAGGGAACTTTATCAGGATGCATAATATCCTGAATCCAGGAAATAACTGGCCTTTAATAATAAAAATCTGCCTGCCTCTATGGGAATTTAACATAGGGGTATGTATACTTATGACCCCTGTATTTTAAATAAGAACATTTATTTATTTACAATACGTTATTCATTCACAAAGAAAATTGGTGTCCTTAAAGGTTGGATTTTACCTCATTTTTTAATTTAGGTATTAAAATAAATTTCCAAAACATGATTTTTTTATTCCTCTTTTTAGTCAACTTAAGCATGTGTATGTAAACTTTTGAGCACCACTGTATGTTTATAAAGGATATTGTAAGTGGTGGATATCTTTTTTTTTTTCATCATTTAGGAGCAAAGTTCTTCAATGGTATGTTTGTGTTCCAGGGTGAGGAGATCACCAAAGAAGAGATTGACCTGTTGAGTGACGCATGCTCCAAGCTGAAGGGCCAGAAGAGGCTGTTGACTCTGGAGAAAGAAGAGCTGGAAGAACTGAAGGACGATGTCCAGGAATACAACGAGGTGCCTGTCTAGGAGTTACTGCAGAGAAACAAGATTTAAGATTTATGGAGCTCAACAGTGACCGCCCGCTTTTTAACAGCTCTGGTTCCGGAACAGATTTTCCCCATCCAATTGTTCCATTGACCTTTCAAAAATTGCTTATATATATATATATATATATATATATATATATATATATATATATATATATATATATATATATATATATATATATATATATATATATATTTTTTTTTTTGCGGGTACAGTTAACATTTCCATGTAAACAGCAAGTTGGACCAATCAGAGACATCGCTGTAACATTTAGGCAGGGTCCAACATTTACTTTATCGTCATTCAGCAGCCAAATGGCTAGTGAATGTTCAAACTTTATCAACCACTCAATAGATTACAAATGTTTTTTTGGGGCTGGTGAGTGAAGCAAATAGTTCAGTTCAAATTTATTGTCCTATGAATATTAGTACAGAGAACCACAGCAATGAAATACAATGTGCCTTGGCACTCTCTCAGCACCAGTCAATAAGTAACAAATATTAAAAAGAACATTTAAAAACATCCCAAGGACAGTAACATAGTAACTAAGAGGATTGTTGGTAGTGTTAGTATTTCTCCATGAGCTAAAACGTGTTTTTCTTGAATGTCCCATGACATGGTGCTTTTTGGATGCTTTTATATAGACCTTAGTGGTCCCCTAAAACTGTATCTGAAGTCTCTTTTATATAGACCTTAGTGGTCCCTAATACTGTATCTGAAGTCTCTTTTATATAGACCTTAGTGGTCCCCTAATACTGCATCTGAAGTCTCTTTCCCAAAATTCAGCCTAATTACAGCCACTAGAGCCAGTCCCACAATGAGCTTTCCTTAGTATGTGTCATTTCTGTGTCTGTAGCTATTGAGGAGGGCGGAGGGGGGCAAGGTGGAAGGTGGGGGTGTGGCCTTGACCAACTGCTACTTTGCTTGTTTAAAAGCCATGATGTCGCTCTCCTTCTCATAAATGGGCCAAATTCTCTGGGCGTGCCAAACAGAGAAAGGGGAGGTAACCTTGCCCCTTATGACCTCATAAGGAGCAAGATTCCAGATCGGCCCATCTGAACTTTCATTTTCTCAAAGGCAGAGCAGGATACAGGGTTCGGTTTACACCTATTTCCATTTCTAGCCACTGGAGGGCCATAGACAGGCTGGGACAACTCATGTTAAAAAAACCTCCATAAAGTGAAATTTTCATGCCATGGGATCTTTAAAACAAGCAAGGTTGATTTCATACGGACTTACAGCAGCAGAATTTTTCACAACCTCGTAGTTCGGGGTCAGTGTGCCTCGGATGGCTTCTACATTATGGCTGATAATCAAAATGCTTATGGAGAAAATCAATTGGATTTTTACTTCCGGAACCACACTGTTGAGCTCTTTAGCCACTCAAAGGTTTTAAGAGTGTTTTATCTGTCTGCGTGTTGTATTTCCATTGGGGGGTTTTCATGTGGTGTGTTTTCCAGGATCTGGAAGAGATAAAGAAAGAGCTTTCCAAAACCGGCCAAGAAAAGGCGCTGGAGGAATCAAAGGCGAGCCAGCGCCTGTCTAAGAGAGTCAACCGCATGATTGGTCGCATTGACAAGATCATCGGGGAGCTGGAGAAGGACAAAGTCATCCTGGACGGACAGATGGACAGTGGGACCAGCCCGCCTGTTGGGTAAGAGCTGAATACGTTTTTCTGTGGTGGTTCATATAAAGTAAGAGAGTAAGTAAAACGTTTTTATTGAGCACTTTTCACGGATAAAAATAACAAAGGCCATACCATAGAAACCTTTCACACCGAGTCAGATGCTTATTAATGAATCCGTTGAACGAATCCGAAAACCTTTGCAAAACAATACAAAAATGCAATGCTGCTGTGGCTCTGCCTCTCTCTCCTTCTCCCTCATTTCATCCCTTGCTTCTGTCTGTTGACAGTAGGGCTGCACAATTAATCGAATTTTAATCACAATCACGATTTTGATCATCATCCGCTGCCTCTCCACAAACAAAGCAATATTGTTTATATCGATATGGTTTAATTTTGCGTTACATGACCCATTTCTTCTGTAAAGCCGTGCCTGTGTTGGATCTCTCCTCTACTCTCTCTCCTCTAACTCTCCGCGCAGCATGAGAGGCAAACCTGTATTTGTACCAGGGTTTCCGCTGGTAACTCTGCTATTGTGTCGGCCACGGCAAAAACAAAAGATATTGAATGCAACTAACTTCAGTTGGTAGAGTAATAGCGTGTGAGACGGAGCCTGCTGGACCTGGGCCCCATGGCCAGAATATCATAGTTCATAAAAATGCAGCATGGTGACGATACAGACATTTCATACACACAACGTATGACCCGCAATTCGACCCGTGCTGGACCCATTCATAATGAATCAGCCGTCTCTCTGTGAGACAGTCCATTGCACTCCCTCTCTCTCCCTAGCTCTTTTAATCAGTTATTGTTGAAAAGAAGTGAAGGAGCTTTCTCAAAAATACATTTAAAAGAAAAAAAAAAAAAATCCCATGCTATTTATTTCAGATAGCTAATTTGATTTTTACACAGCTGTATGTCTATACAACATACAACTTCAACATAAGATGAGTGTAGCATAATATGGATGTGAAAACAGTTATAAATTGCCTATGTGACAGTAAAATATGTTTTGGTTAAAATTAACAAATAATTGTGCATTAATCGTGATCACAATATTGATCAAAATAATCGGGATTATCATTTTGGCCATAATCGTGCAGCCCTAGTTGACTATGCTTTCTCTCTGTCTGCGTTTGGCACCGTGGCAAACCAGAAGTTGTTGCGCTGCCCTCACTCACTGTATCCATCACTCCGTCGCTCTCCTTTTTCTGTCTGTGTCCTCTCATCTTTCCCTTCTATCATTTTTCTCCTACATTTCCATCCGACCTGTTGACCGTAGGCTATCTGAGTTATGAAAGGATACTTTGCACTCTTTCTGTGGTGCGTTTCTGGATAAGCTCATACCTTATGCTTGTCAAAACACCTCCAAATGCTTGCTACGGAGGCGAAAATGCGCTGAAAATCTGACCCCTTCTGAAATTCTTTATGACAGAATAAACTTTCGGAGGCCGTGTGTAAAAGTAATTGACACAACATGAGGTAGTATTTATTTTTTAATTACTGAACACTTCAGACTCAGTGTGCAATGACCTTAATGGAGGAGGCAGTCTCGGTGCTGCGAACATAAAAGATTGATCAAAGATCTTTTGCTAGGTGCGTGTGTGTGTGTGTGTGTGTGTGTGTGTCTGTGTCTGTGTGTGTGTGTGTGTGTGTGTGTGTGTGTGTGTGTGTGTGTATAGGGATGTGTGTGTGTGTGTGTGTGTGTGTGTGTGTGTGTGTGTGTAGTGACCAAAATGATGTGTGTGTGTGTGTGTGTTATCACAGTGTTTGTGTGTGTGTGTCAGTATGTTCAGAAAGCATAGGCCTACACAAGCTGAAATAGTTTCAAAAATGTAACCGTGATTATTATATTACAAAATATAGGCAATAGGCTTGTAAAAACCCCGCTGTCTGGGGTCCAGTTAGAATTTGAACCAGATATGTCTGACTTTGAGATCAGTAAGATTTATTTATCTTACTCCAACATGAAGTTAACTATGAAGTTGTATTTGACGTTACATGTGAAGTTGGATGTGGTTCTGAAATATAAGCAAATCATAATGCACATTAATAAGCATCTGACTTACTATGAACATTATTTATCAATACTAAATGATATAGTAACCAGCATATAACAAGAAACAGTACTAAGAATTACATTCATTTCTCTGTAATAGTTAACATAAATGTAACATATTGCTCAGTAACACAAACCGAGAATCTATTACAGCACACATATCCATAACGGAGCAAACAGTGTAATACACCTTTAATAGCTAAGCATGTGGCTCCACGTCGTTAGCACGTTGCTAGCAAACACAACCTGAATATCAACACGTGGCTGCACAGGTAATATTAAACAATCTGCACATCCAAGCTATCCAATAAGAATCATAGCACCTCGTAGCAGAACACTTAGTGAAGATAACGAGGCAGTAACACCCATGACAGTTTAGCAAGCTACAGAATAGTTTCAACTTACGTTCTGGGCTACACACATCACTTCAACAAAGAAAAGAAAAAAGATAAAGAAAACCGTCCGCTGCTACATTCTGTCCCCTTCTCCTGTGTAAGCCTGCGCGACAACTTCAGGAGCCTCGGACGACGCTGATCTATCTATCTCATGCTTTAGAGAGCAAACTGACAAATATGGTTGAAGTAGACAGCCACATATGCAGGTTCAAGAAAATTAATATATTCCCCCAAATTTCAAACCATTGTTTAAAAAAAAAAGCTCTTATGGCTTTGCATGAGCTTTTTTAGTTTTGTTCACTACGTGACTACTGGAGGTAGTCCCGCTTGCTTTAAGGTTTCTGGTGGTTAATGGTGGTGGAGATTAAGCAAGACTCAAAAGGTTTCCCAGAAGTGGGAAAAAAACATATCAGAATCAGCTTTATTTGCCAGGTATGAAGACACATACGAGGAATTGTTCTTTGGAGCATAGTTGCTCACAATGTGCTTACACATATCCTGTTAGTTATAATGTGAGTCAATAGTTTAAAGTTGTAAAACTAAAACATAATGTGTTAAACATTTTTCAGATTATTCTTTATTAAAACAAGTGATCCCACAAGGTAAGCTGAGCTGTGGTAAACCGCCATTTGCCTGCTTGCTAAATGCTAACATTGCATCATGGGTTTCAACTGTCAGATGCTGAAATTTAGCCGTAAAGAATCAACCAGCTTCCATTTCTGCTCCCGACACCAGAGTGCTCCCCACTGGTGGCTCTGTACCCACTTTAATAAACACCTAATGCTCCCTAATGATGAGTGAAATCTGATAGAATACAAAGATTATACTTAAGCTGCTTGATTGGAAAGATTTAAGACCGTTTAGTTTAGGAAAAGGATTAGGGCCACATGTGAAAAAAGTATTTGAGTTCTGAGTTTAAAGTTAGAATTCTGAGAATGAAGTCAAATGTTTTTCTCAGAATGACAATAAATTCAGAACTCTAGCTTTAAACTCAGAACTCAAATACTTTTTTCTCATGTGGCTCTAACCCTCTTCCCTTTGTTTATCCTATACTGAGGATTAATTAGGTGTCTGATTTAACAAAGCAAAGGACAATATGTAAAAATAAAAATGGACTAAATTGATTCAATTTGCCTTATTTGTAAAGTTGCCCAGAGCAGCTTTAAACTGTATTTACCAGCTTGAAAATCAGTTCAAACCATTGATAAATTTTTAAGCATGAATTCACTTTGAGGCAGCTTTGACCAAAAATTTGAACCTAACCAATGAAGCTTGAGAATCAAATGGCATGTTGACTTGCATTTTGGTTTATACCGTTTCCTGTATGCAGTCTGTTCTACACCTTCAGGGAGAACCTGATCAGCATCGATGAGCTGATAGGCGTCATGCGGCAGATCCAGAACATTCCCGAGCACAAGCTGCAGAGCATCGCCGAGGCCCTCGACGACAACAAGGACGGCAAGATCGACATCGACGACGTCATCAAAGTAGGCGACATACTCCCCCGATTTGTGTTGTATTTTTCATTCAGTGAAGTTAGGGCTGCACGATTATGGCCAAAAATGATAATCACGATTCTTTTGATCAATATTGTGATCACGATTATTATCACAATTATTTGTTGATTTTAACCAAAACAAATTTTATAGTCACATAGGCTATTTATAACTGCTTTCACATCCATATTGTGCTACAATCCTCTTGTGTTGAAGTTGTATGTTGTACATACATACAGCTGCAACACATGTAAATGAAAATGATCTGAAATAAATAAAAAATGTATCTCTGAGAAAGCTCCTTTACTGGTTTTTAACAATAACTGATTAAAAGAGCTAGGGAGAGAGAGGGAGTGCGATGGACGTACTCACAGAGTGACGGCTAACTCATTATGAATGGGTCCAGCGGGCTCCGTCTCACGCTTTTACTCTACCAACTGAAGTTAGCTGCATTCAATAACTTCTTCTGTGTTTTTCGCCGTGGCGGCCACAATAGCAGAGTTACCAGCGGAAACACTGGTACAAATACAGGTTTGCCTCTCATGCTTAACAATATACAGCTGTGTTAATAACAATTAAAACTGTGGACGAATGTCAAAAGCGTGACACCAGCACTGTTGCCGCTCTGTCTCTGTTGCTGGGGAGCCTGTGTGAGGGAATGGGGGTGGGGCTGCGCGGAGAGTAAGAGAAGAGAGCCAAAAACAGGCACGGCTTTACAGAAGAAATGGGTCATGTAACGCAACATTAAACCATATCCATATAAACAACATTACTAGGCCCTAGAGCCCTGTGAGCTAACAGACACCAACTAGCACCGACTAGCACTGGTCACTGCTGTTGTCTGAAAAACAACACAGACAGGACAAAACGTTGCGTTTACTGGTAAACCTTGAGACCGCCGGATGACCGACTGCTATCTGTTGTGTTTTCCTTCCGTTACTCTGTCCTCTGTGGCTGTCTACATCTAGAAACTAAGCTGTGCGGTGGAGGGAATCAGACAGTGGTTTACGGAGCAGTACATGGGCTTTGCAAAAAAAAAAACGGAGCGTTCTATGAAATGATGTATTTAAAAAAAAAAAATAAAAATCACTTGATTACGCAAATTTGATCGTGGGAAGCCAAAATCGTGATTAAAATTTGATTAATTGTGCAGCCCTAATTAAAGTAGTTTCTTGTAGTATCTCATTCAGTTAGGTTTTAATGATATTGTTTGGTACAGATCCTCTTATCGTTTTTATTTTATTTTAATATTTTTCAATGAGAATAATTATACAAAAATTATCATTCCCTCCAATATCGTGAATCATATCGCAATCGCAATATCGGTCAAAATAATGTATTTTTTCCTCATATGGTGCAGCCTTAATTAAAAGTGCAGTAGGTAAGACTTATAAAACTAACTTTCTGTCACATCTGCTGAAACTGACCCTATGTTTCAGTAGAACTACACGAAGAAGGAAATTTAAAAAAAAATCTGGCTCCTCTGGCACCACTCACAGCCTGTAATGAGATTTGCAAAAATCCACCGCTTCCTGTTCAGATGCACCAATCAGGAAGGGTCAATCACTGCTCATGCACTTGCATTCATTCTTCCTCGTGGGGGGATGGGCATCGAGACCATTTGGGCTTTAGCAGACAGGAGGGAAGGGACTGAGAAGTTGTCGATGTTTATATTCTTTGGATAAGTCCTGGATCTTCACAATCCTACCGACAGCAACTTTTAGATCAAGATTTGAAAATGTGACTATCATATCAGCTAATGATAGGTCGTAATTTAATTGATTAATATAGTTAATTTTACAAAAGCTCAATACTAGTTATACCATTTTGAATCAAACTTCTGCTTCATGTCATAGGTACGTACAATCATTACTAAAATTCCAAATCCAATTGAACAAGGCTACAGATTCTCCAATTAAATTTGATTTTTGTTTGAGTGATTTGAAATCGATTCATAAAATCCAGAAATCAGTCTTTTAATATCTGCCTTTTCACCTTGGATGTATAATAGTACTTGAAATAAACTTTTATGGGGTTGATTCTTAATGTAAACATTAGAGCCCGACTGATATGTTGGCGGGCCGATATTATCGGCCAATATTAGGCATTTCCCAAACTATCGGTATCGGCATTTATAATGGCTGATTTAAAATACAATATATATATTTATCAGAATCATGTATAATGACAAATAATTCTGATGAATGAATATTTATAAAATAAAATAAAACGGTTGGTCAACCATTTTATGAGTGTTGGCGTTGCATAGTCTGTCCACCAGAGGACGCTCTACAACGTCCCTGTTAGTGATGGCGTTGCATAGTCTGTCCACCAGAGGACGCTCTACAACGTCCCTGTTAGTGATGGCGTTGCATAGTCTGTCCACCAGAGGACGCTCTACAATGTCCCTGTTAGTGATGGCGTTGCATAGTCTGTCCACCAGAGGACGCTCTACAACGTCCCTGTTTGTGTTGGCGTTGCATAGTCTGTCCACCAGAGGACGCTCTACAACGTCCCTGTTAGTGATGGCGTTGCATAGTCTGTCCACCAGAGGACGCTCTACAACGTCCCTGTTAGTGATGGCGTTGCATAGTCTGTCCACCAGAGGACGCTCTACAACGTCCCTGTTGGCAACACTGATTTTTTTTTTTTTTTTGTTAATGTGTTTTTGTTCAAAAGGACTTTAAGTTTCATATCTTAAGTTTGTATTTTTATACATTTTATTTATCAGAACTTTAATATATTTTCATGTTCTTCTGTTCTATTGTGACTAATAACTAATGTTAGGGAAATCTGTTTTTGTTTTGTTACCTGTTTCTGGATTTAAAAAAATATATATTAGCCGATATATCGGAATATCGGATTTTTAAATAACCAAATATTTGTATCGATATAAGCCTTAAAAATCCTTTATCAGTCGGGCTCTAGTAAACATTCACTTGGTGCATTATAAACAATATTTGAGGGTTGCTTTTTGCTTGAACAATTTACAGCAGATGTTCTCTGAGAATCTTTTTCATATCCAAAATTTGTATTGAAACTCCCTGACCTAATTGATAAAGAATGAAATCAGGACCTTGTGAATCAGAATCCAAGAAATCATTGGCGATACTCAAAGAAGCAGATTAGCTGAGTTTTTGACTGCTAAACTGTATTTAAACTGTTCTTTTCCAAAATTTAATTTTTTTACTTATTTATTTATAATTCTGGCATTGTACACATTTAATATTTGAAACCAAATTTGAAGGGCTGTAATGAATTCCTTTTGTTTTGCATGATCCCAGGTGGTGGAACTGATCGACAAGGAGGACATAGACATCTCCACAACCCAGGTAGCCGACATCATGGTGATGCTGCAGAAGGAGGAGAAGCTGCTGGAGAAGGAAAAGGCCAAAGATAAAGCGGAGAAGGAACAGGCAGCCACACTCAACAACTAACTCATTTTCCATAAAGACACATAGCAGTGTAAAAATAGATAAATAAATAAAGAATTTTGACCAGTGAGAAGTTTGTGACTGGTACCCGGTCACAGAATTCTCTGGCCACCAGATGGTTCCGGAAAGAGATACAAAATGTCATTTCAACATAAATTTGAGCTCCTAAAAATGAATTGTTATACAATTAAAAAGAAGGCATATTGCCTTTTCAAATGCACAAAATCAAGAAAAGAGAAACATTGTAATGTAAATGTTATATCTTTCTGGACCGATAATGCATTATATGTTGATATTTGGTTTTGTGAAATTTTCCTCAATAATTTATTGATAGAGGGAACACAATGACATGAAACCGTGATTGTTCTCCTGACTTAAGAGAAGGCAAATTGAACAAAAACTATGTTTGGAAAATATATATTAGGAGAATTCTTGTTTAAAGTTTGAGGTGAACCGTCTTGCCTTTCATTTCATTTATGTCATCATATCAGAGAAATGAGAGATCATTTCTGGAATTTTGCACAGTAAAAAAATCATCGTCATTACCACCATTTAACTCACTTATTTTCTTCTTTTGATTGTTTATTCATCCTACTCTTACATTGTAAAGTAACTTGTTATTTTTTCTGAATTGTACTTGACCAGGGTAGCTTATTGCTATAGGAGGATAGAATGGTGGCTGCAAACCAAATATATAAATACACAGCCTAGAAATTCATTCAAAAACATAGAATAATGTGTGAGTTTGAAGAGCAGAATTCAAAATAAATATTAAGTCTAAAAACAAAAGGGACATAGCTGTACGTTAATCATTCCTTCTAAAACAGAATGGAGGATTCATGCTGTAGACGTGTTTGTCCAAAAAGCCAAGCACTGAAGTTAGCATCGGTATTAAATATAACTGCACTGGATAACATTTAATTTTGTACTAACTACTTAATAATCTTTGATCTTGTTATAGCACAGCTCTCATATCAATTCTAGTTGTGTTCAATAGATCTCTCTAAAATGCCAAAGTTGCACTGTGGCACATTTAATAACAGAGTCAACAAACAAACCAGTTAGGACTGGCTGATATTTCTGAGCAGCCAGGGTCATAATCAGTATAGCGACACCAAAACAAAACAGCCCGCCAGTCAAATATTGCTCAGTTTGGAGGTTGTCTACGGAGCCCCTAAAGCAAGGGTGTCAAACATAGGGCCAGAACTGGCCCGCCAAAGGGTCCAATCAGGCCCACTGGATGACTTTGCAAAGTGTGAAATTAGCAGAGAAGTAATGTATTCCAATTCCACATTTGCCACTTTCATCTCAGAGAAGTTCCAAGTTTTTTCTCGGACTATTACCCCTCTCTCCTGGGTCTGTAACATTATTATTTTTTTCCTACAATGGCCTTAGAACGCTGTCGTAGCAGAAGTAACTTGCATTTGCCAATATCATGCTGACAAGAAACTCTGTGGCAGAGAAAGTTTCTGATCTTTCTGGAGTGGTTTACTGGTCTGGCCCACTTGAGATCAAATGCTGCCGAGGAGGTATTTATTATCCTGAAAACGCAACAAAATATACCTGATATTGTCAATAAACTTAAAGATAATAAGGCAACTGCTAACTGATTTCATGCTGTGAATGGTGAAATGGTAACTTTAGTCACATAACGATAACAATACTTAGCTTGTATCATTTTTGCTAGCCCTAGATCTGGTGAGCACAAGATGCTTTCACATGCTCACAAGAAAAGTTTGTGTTGCGCACCAGAAAAATAAATTTCCCATGTACCTTAAGGGTCTCCGTAGTTGTCTGCTCAGAAGGTGAAAGTAGCTTGTTGGGGAATGTAAGCTAGTTTATTTTGCACACATGATTAGTGTGATAACCTAATCTTGACCTCCATAGTTTAAATACAAAGTGGCCTTCCCTTGACACAGATATAATGGCTCGTATACTGTTGTATATTTATTTTGGAGTATTACAAGGAGATGGTAGAGCTCTGATAGGATCATTTAGTTTAGAGCTGAAGACGTCTGTGTGGGTTATTAACAAGGATAAAGTGATGATTTTAGATATCGGAGTCATCTACCAACGTTTCCTTTCATCTCGCTGCCTGTTGGTAGTTATTCTACAGTGTTCACACTGCAAGCACTATGGCCATTTAGCTGATGATGATTTTGATTATATTTATTTCATTTTGGCAATTATTTAAAATATAAAATGTCCAAAAACGTCAGAAAAAGCCCCATAACATGAGCCCACGGTGACATTTTCAAATTATTTGTTTTGTCCAACCCATGATCTGTGGGTTTAATTTACAAAGAGATAAAACAAAGAAAAGAAAATCAGCACATTCTCACATTTTAGAAGTCGGAACCAGCTAATGTTCATACGTAACAGATTCATTCAAATTCAATTTAAACAATAAAAAATGCCTAAAAGCTGCTGTGTGTTGATATTTACTACCAACAGGGTAAATAACCCATGACTTAAGTTGTTATAAGTTGCTGAGCTGAAATCTGAGTCGTGTTGCTTGCAGTGTGAAATCACAGTAAAGGGGTTAATCCACCTTTACTGTTGAATGTTGTGTAGTTATTCCTCCACGGCAACCAGAGAAGAGCTCAGGTGTAAACGTTAGAAGACAAAGTGGTACTTAAGATAATGCTGAGTGGACGACGCTCAATTTATTCCCTTCCCGGAATCTGCTGTCTCTAACCGTTGATGATCAAGAGCTGGTTGGTGTCCCACCAGGCACTGTTCCGGGCCCGAGCCAGCGCTGCCTGCTCTGCTCGGCCTGGGACTAGTCAGACTGATGGCTGCAGGGTAAACACTCGCCCCATACATGGGCCACAGCCAGCTCCACTGGAGAGTTGTGTTTAGGTTGGAGACAATCCTGCGGGACATGGCATGCTCTCTGGCCAATCAATCAGCAGTGGGTGTAAACATGTCCCAATCGTTGGGACAACTCCTCCTTTACACTTGGCAGGAGAGAGCGGTGTTTGTGTCCCCGTGTCTGACGCTGTGTACATCAGCGGCACCTTCTAGGCCGAAGGAGTCAAAGGTCAGAGCGGGGGAAGCTGCGTGACAGTGACGTATTAGGGGTGTTAATCACAAGTTTAATCACAATACAATATTCCATTGATTCTTTGGACAACAATACGATATTTGCTGACATCTTGAAAATCAGTCACGATATGATTTTGATTCAGATTAATTCAGAGGCCTGTGAACGATATGAGACTATCTATCAGAATATCATATGGCCATTTAACACAGTTCCATTTCTATCAACTCAAAAATATCAACTAAAATATTATTTGACAAATTTAGTAGTGATCTCTTTAAATTAAGATCAAGCTTTTCTTTTTAATTAAAGGAATAAATATAAAGTGGGAATCTAAAATAAATTTATTTATTTACAAATACTATACTGTGCATCAATAATATTGGATCGTGGAACATTGAATTGATATATCGTTACGTCATATGGGTGTAACAATAAATCGATAGAGATCATTATTTAAGGTTCCAGTGCAGGTCCAGAAAGTTTTGAAATTTAATTTAAAGAGAACTGTTTTGATGCAGAGGGCTTATAGGGCTTTTTGAAAGAAAAAAAAAATATATACAAATCTGTTATTTATTTAGTCTATAAAGTGTAAAAAAAATAAAATAAATTACAATCTGTCGGCGCCTAAGCCAACGTCTTAAAACCGTTTGTTTTGTCCAAACAACAGTCTGAAACCCAAAGACATGATGACAATGATATGAAACAGAGGAAAGCGACATCTTCAAAGTGCTCGTTTTGTCCGACAGAGTCCAACAAATCAAATCCAAAATCGAAAGATATTCATTATACAAACTTAAACGTGAGAAGCTGGAGTCAGACAATGCTTGTCATCTCTACTTTATAAATCACTTCACCACAAATAAATAAATCACCACAAACTCCATGCACTGGTATATTCATCGTGAGGAATATATATTTTAGCCATACAGTCAGTGATATGACTTGACAGTCATATCCTACATGTTACCAGAATATGACTATGATATATGAAAACCTGTCAAACCTTCAAATGCATTCAAGAAATCCTGGGGGAAAAAAGAATGCATTTAGAAAAGTAGATCATAGAGAAACCTTGATATAAATATCAGCACAAAGCCACAAGCCAGTCACTGAATACAGACTAAAAGCTAAAATAATATGTTTGCCTATATTTTCAAAACCATCTTTTATTAACAAACGCCCAAAAACAAAGACTTTTGCAGCCGTGCATGGCAGTTTGTGATTGTGTTGTCCAATGTGTGAGGAGTGGAGCAGAGTTCCCTTTTCACCGCTTGCAGCAGTGTTGCACTACTTTAAAAAAAAAAAAAAAACACAAAAAAAAACACAAAAAAAAGTCTACCCAAGGGAGGAGGAAAGGAGAGGTCCAGTTGGCAGCAGGAGCATTAAGACAGCGAGCTTAAATAAGTCGTTTTTCATACAGTGACTTTATTTTGACATTTTAGGCTCGTTAGAAGGCTATTGTTCAAATCCTTTTTTTGGATACCAATTTCATAAAAATCCAATGTGAGTAGGGTTGGGCATTGTTTGGATTTTAACGATTCGGATTCGGATTCCAATTCCTATTCCTATTCGTTCTTATTGATTCTCGATTCCGGTTCTTTGAGGGGTGGGGTTGAAACGGGTCACGTGCTTATTTCACAAATAAGAGGAAAGTTGTATTTTGATGCATTGATGCGTTGGAGTTTTCCAGAGCTTTTTCAACGTAAAATAAAGCCAGACTAGAGCGCCACTTACCGCGCTCCAAGGCTGCAACACAACAAGCGCCTGGCCGCTACGGAAACCAAAACTTGCGCATGTTAAATATGGAACTGATGATCGGATTTGAAACCAAATTCTCCAAACAATTCCAATAAAGAAACAATTCCACTGGAATCCTAATTTTTGAAACAATTCCAAGTAGGAATGGATTCTCGATGCCCAATCTTAAATGTGAGGCAGGTGCCTCGGAGGGGGACAAACAGGTCAGCATTTAAAAAAAAAAAAAAAACTCTTGCACATTGTCTACCTTGCAAAATAATATATAGAGTTAAATAGGAGGCAACGTTTTGGTACTAGACCATCTTCAGACAATGGAAGGTGTCTACTACCAAAACTATTAAACTATTTTTTTGTCTGGGCAGCATAAACATCCGTTTTAACAAAAGAAATTACAAAATGATGCATTACAGCACAAATGTTTTTATTTATTTTTCAACTGCTACTACGTGAGCCCCGTCTTTGTGTGGAACTTAGAGGTCTTCCTGTGTTCCTCTACGACGTGTAATGTTAGACAGCCAATCACAAGCGTTTTCAAATCTTGCTTATTGGCTCCCAGACGGATGAGATGTACTCCTTGGGTATTGGAATTTGGTATTGAATGATGTAGCCTTGTTTTTTTGATACTAAAAAGGAAATTGACCAAAAAAAATAATTAAATTAAGAATACCAAAGCCTATGTTGGAAGAAGAAACTGTGGATCTTTTTTTTAAGCTCGCTGTCATAACTCTTTGACTGCCATCTGCTGAGTATTGTCACTGTAGACGGTTAATGCACTATACATTTCTGATCCAGCTAGTGTTAAGGGTTTGGACTCAGGGCGTTGGGATCTAAGATAAAAAAAAAAAAATAAAAAAACCCGTCCAAAAAAGATTCCTGTTGAGTTTGAGGAGACTAAGTTGTATATCTTACGTCTACTAGAAGAACAAATATTTAAAGCAATAAATTGTTTATGCGTCATGCACCTACCTTTTTAATGCATTTTGTGTTCCTCCCTTTTTTGGAGGCAGATTAAGTTTGTTTGATTTCTCAAAAGCGGATTGTAATACACGTCATTTAGAAAGGAAATGGAGTCCTCATGCTGCCAGCAAGGAAAAAAGAATGCTATAACAACAACAAAAAGAAGTAATGTATGGATTCAGCTTCTCTTCTTGATATCGGGCTGATATTCTGCTTATCTGGGAGTTGATGCACCTGTATGGTGATTATTGTATTCTTTTTTTTTAGGACAGATATACCCACTTTTTCACAGTTTTTGCACTAGCTCTTTTTAAATCACTAGAATAATGCTACTTTTTGTATGGTGTGTATATGTATATATATACTTAGTTGCAGAGAAAAAGGCAGCTGGAGACTGAGCGCAGGATGTTTTTTTCAGGTGAACATGACAAGGAGTCTGCTTCTACAAATTGAGACTTCTACAGATTCAGGAGCAGCTCAGACTAGGGATCGAGTGATACTGTTTTTTCAAGGCCGATGCAGATACTGATTTATTAGTAGTTAATGAGACAGATAACCAATATTTGGAACCGAAATGCATTTACAGTAAAAAATGAAAATGTTAAAGTCAAAATTAAGATTTTGGAACGTTAAAAACTCCAACACAAAACAGTGTTTAAAGGCTTTGAGCAATTATTTAATAAATGAGAACCGTTCAACATAATCCCCAGATAGAGATAGTCAGATAGCATTGTGGGGGGCATTAAGTCAGACTCAGTGGTGAGTGAATGTGAAGCAGAGGGACAGACACAGAGCTGTAGCCGAGCCAAAGTAGAACACTTTTCAATTGGTTAACGTTATCAGGCAAATACAACGCAGATACAGATCATCTGCAAACTGCCAAAAAACGATTATCGGTCTATCCCTAGCTCAGACCTCTTCCAGGTCCGGAAACGGAAACTGAAATAGGTGTAGAAAACCGCATTTACCTGCATTTTAAATAATAGTGCAGCTACCATCTTCTTGTTTTTGTTACATGGGACACTTGTTCTATAGTTGTGTTCAGGCAGAAGGCCTCTCGTGTCTCCGGTTCCTAAAGTCCCGGGATGTACGAGAACTTTTCGCTCAAATGGAAAGTAGGGATCTGATGCAAGTTTGCTTGGGGCGCCGCAAAAAGTCGCCTTCTGTCTGAACACATAGTAAGGAGTCATTTTCAGCTTCAAAAGTTCAAAAAGTTGAGCAGTCACTATTAGTTTACATGATATTAAACCCAAAACTAAATTTTTTAAATGTACTCTAGAAAGGGGGAAAAATATGAATCCTGTGTTGAGCTTTCAATCGTCTTTTAAAAGAAAAACAGCACATATAGAAATCAGGAAAAATCTTCGTTTTGAAAGGTGAGACGTTGCGAGACATGTTGCAGTATAATCTCTTACTTGACTACATTATGTTCATGCAGTCATATTTGAACTGGCGAAAAAAAAAAAATGAGTCGTTGATTTTTGATTTAAAGTAGATGTACTGGAGTTTTTGTTTTGAGATAATTGTCCTGTTATTTATTTATTTATTTAATCCAATTTTATCCAGCGGTTTTGTTTTTTTTCCCATCTGAATGTTCTTTTAAAAAAGGATTGATTTTAGTTTAACTTGACTCTCAAATGTATACAAAAAAAAAGCATCAGTTTTCTTTTGAACACTAATTAAATGTAAAGAAACTTGAAAAAAATGAATCATAAGTGTTGAATAAATTATGGATGATCCTGGATTCTTTTTTGATTTGATGTTTTTTTGTTGTCTTGGTTTACATCTCATCCTAAGTCACTCATCACTTCCATGCAGCCATTTTATGCCGTGTGTGTCATCTCTAAAGCCTTCCATGCGGCCATTTTCCAATATTTGTCATTCCTGAGTCCTCACCAGGCTCACCACACTCTGCCACTCCCCAGAGCCTCTGTCCTCGGCCGCTGGAATGCAACCAGACTTATTTTTTTCCAGCGAGGTTTCTGTGACTAAGCGGTTATTTTAACAGACTAAAACAGGATACACAAACAAATAAAAGACATAAAAAAAAAAAAAAATCTGGCTTTTAACTCTATGATCTTCCGGTACAACAGCAAGCTGTGGGCAGGGAAGAAAGGAGGCAACGGCCATACCAACTTCTTGCAGATTTTTCTTGAATATTATAGTAATTTGGTCACGGATTGCCTGTAAAATAATCTTGATCTGAGATCAGTTCAGTCGGGACACTCGTGTCAAGGATTTAACCGTTTTATTACAACACTGTGTTTTATTTTGGCGGTGTGGCTCTGCTCATGTGTTGCTCTGACACACATGAACTTGTATTAAAAGACCTAAGTCTTGTTTAAAAAGTGATGATCAGTTTGTTATGTAACTGCAAAGAATATTCAGTGTCATACACTGGATCTGTATGGGAAACCGGAGTATTTGAGGCATTGTACATCGTGCATATTTGCATATATATTTGGATGTCAGATTGTGTCATTTCACTCTCATTAATTGAATTTAGGAATACAATCCAAACTCTTTCTTGAGCACTTTGTCCAGAGACAACTGGATTCCCAAATGTAGGTTTTAAATGTGCCTTTAACTGCCGTTTTAGGTCACCAACAGTGGTGTAGTCTAAGGTAAACGGTGTATAGGTCCACTGAAACGCCAAGGCCTTCCATATACCCGCTTACAAATGCCCGTCTGTGTTGTAAGTCACTTGGGAACAACACAGTTGCTTGGCGTTCATTTGAAATGTGAATCATGATAGACTGTAAGGAGATGAACCAACTTGAACTACACTCTTTCAGTGTTTTGGTACGCCCGCCCCTGAAGACTTCTGCTGCTTCGGGTGATACGGCAACAGTCGTTGACATTACTGAAACTACAGAAAATGAGCCAGATAAGGGTTACTCTTCTAACGTTACAAAAAACGTATGGGGTTGTTGCTATGGGACGGGTCACTCTAGGATGGGAGGGAAAAATCTCACTATACAAAAAAAAATACAAAAAACTAGACTAAACTACTTACTACACACTGCTACTGCACACTACAAACTACTACTGTCCTCACAATTCTTAGTGCAGCCTTAAAAACAAGTAAAAACATCCCTAAAAATGTTCTAGTGAAAATGAAAACCAGTTACGGAGAGTTTTTGTAGAAAAAAAAAAACTGTAAACACCCAACAGAGGTCCAACAACATGTAGACCTGAACTTGCAGGAAGCTGCAGACCGCCTGCAAGTTGAACCTTTACCCACTTTGTTCCCGTTTCCTTCCTTCATCAGGTCTCTGTAGTGAATCAAAGATGTTTGTGCCTCAGTCAGTGCAGTCAGGGGGGGGGGTAGGTTGTCTGGGCCGCCTATCAGGACGCTGAAGTGTTGTTAGCACCCGGCTCACGGTGACAGCCTGTTAACCACATGTGTCAAACAAAGGCCTGCGGGCCAAATCCGGCCCCTTGTAGATTTGGATCCAGCCCGTATATGAATTTTGGCTTGCCTAGTTGTGCGCCAAACCAAAAGGATGGGAAACTGTACTTCAAACTGTAATTATGCGAGAAATTAGAAGCAGAAATTCTCACAGCCTGGTAGCCGACTGGTAAAAAATGTAATCACATTGTATGTTTTGCTTGATTTGCTAAATTCTATGATGGCTAAGGAACTTTTTTGCTTAATTTTTAAGGGTTTATATTGACCAAATAGGATATATATGACATATAATACAGTCAAAAATATCTTACTTTTTCTCTTACATAAAAGCATGTCAACAAACTATACATCTGGCCCTTGATGGGACTCACATTTTCCACAGTGACCCTTAACGGAGTTGAGTTCGACACCCCGGGTCTAAACCAAGGGGGACGTTGATCTCAGGAAGTGTGAGCTGTCTGCTTTGTGCTGTCTTTGAGCTACGATATTCTGATGAGGAGGTGTTGATGAACAGGGAGAGGAAGGCCTCGGAGTATTTGCGTGGCTTCAAAAACACGAAGTGAAGATGTTGACAGTTTTGTGTGCGTGCCGGTTGTAATTGGGTTCACGTAGACAACGTCTGGAATCCCTTTTCATTTCTGAGACTGCAAAATATCAGAGTGTGACTTCAGAGGTCAGCTGCCTTCAGCGTTGTTGTGAGTGTGTCTGTTGGAGATCAAATGTGGTCCTATTGTGTCTCATTCAAGTGCCATTTCAAATGAGTTTTTGCACTGTGGAAATCAGTCTGAATTGTTCGGCAGCTGCAGTGAAAGGTTTTTGAAACTATAGTCTATTTGTATATTTATAGGAATGCAGAGTCAGAGATTCAGAACTAGTATTTTTAGAGAAGCACATCACTGTAGGAGGTATCCGGAAGTGGATTCCAGAAATGTACAATGTTTGCACAGTATATGTTCTTTAAACAGGAAGTTTAGAGGTTTCACTGTATAGAAGAAAAAAAATGACCAGGCTAATGGACCAGAGTCTGGACCAGAGTCTGGTAGGATCAGGCTAATGGACCAGAGTCTGGACCAGAGTCTGGTAGGACCAGGCTAATGGACCAGAGTCTGGTAGGACCAGGCTAAGTCCGAGGGGCCTTTTGTGCCAAAGTGTTCCTCCATGATGTCTAAATGCTCTTTAGACATGCAGGAAAAAATACTGGATTATTTCATATTCGTTAATTATTTCCCATATAGGCCAAAAGTAATCAAATGTAAAGTTGCAGGGTCTTAATAAGTTTTTTTTTTTTTAAATGTCTCTCCCCTAAAAATACATTCATAAACTACTCATTTAGCTTTCTTCTAAGGTGTTTGTGTCCAAACACAAATTGAACTCACGTTCCCTCTTCACTCCAGTTTGTTTCGTCTTTTGTTTTTTGCATTTCAGCCAATTTCCTGCTTATTAATTTGCATCCATACATCATGAATATATCCATTCTTGTTCATGCCTACTGGAGATATTTGAGAGGTGCACAAATGAAATGATGCACAAAATTCAAATAATCTGCTTTTTGACTCGTACGTTGGCTTTTTTCAGAACATTTTGAGGTGTAATTCTTAGTAGTCAAGAAGTAAATGGAGATAGTCTGATTTAGTCAAAACTAAAATAATCGGTAAATATCAAGCCAATAGATCAATTATTTTAAATAACTAGGGGGTGAAGAAGCTAAGTTTGGCCCTGGGACTTTGTTCCATTAAGTGGACACTTGAAACAGCAGACTAAGGTCCTAACTGCTGTATAAACAATGTGTCGGCTGTCTTTTAAAGTACAATTGTAATGTAAATAATTTAAGGAGCTCCTGGTGCAGCTGTAAGTACCATCGCTGTCTGCATGCTGAAGAAGAAATAACCATTTAATGGGTTGCATGCCGGTTTACAGATCCAAATGTTCCATCAGTGTAATACCAGAGTCTGTAATGTTTTGGGGAGCCCAACAATGCATTATGTAATAACGCATTATTTTATAACAAAGCATTATGTAATAATGTATTACAAAAGTCAAAGAAATATAGTATATTTCATGGTTTTAATACAAAATGCGGCAGATTATTACATAATGCGGGTGTTATTACAAAAAGAAGTGAAAATGCATTACATTTTCACTATTTATTACAAAATGCGTTGTTACAGGGAGTTTTTCTGATCTCTGCTGAGAAACAAACACCCACAGACTGTCGTCCTGTGTATCTCAGTGTTGATCTGGTATCTGTAAAGTTTTCTCAAGTATGTAAACCGACTGGACCTGCCTGCTTTACTCTGAGCCTCTGCAAGAAAAAACAGTCGGCGAGGAAGAGAAAGAAGAGACTCATCTTCTCAGCTGAAATGTCATCTCATCCCTGGTGCTTCATGCTTATTAGTTTGCATTGCCAGACCTTCCTCTACGGACCTTCGGAGGAGGGTCTGGCTAGTCCACACAGCGTTTCCGGATGGGAGAAAAATGTGCTCTGGTTTATTGGCATTTCTTTAAACCAATTACAATCGTCTTGGGCGGTGCTAAGCGCCGGACGGAGCCACGGTGCCTCTGCAAAATCGCCTCTGGAATGAACTTATTTTGGTGGAACATGTTTACGTTTAAAAGTAGTTTTAGTCGTGCAACAGAAAACTCAGATTAGACAGATAGTCTAGCTAGTTGTCTGGATTTACCCTGCAGAGATCTGAGGACCAGGTAACCATAGTCCTCAGAAATCCATCCGAGGTTAGAACGCCAACATAAAGACAGAGGAAGGGGACGGACATGTGGGGGAACTTCCGGCGGCAAATGAAACGTCATAGATACAGACTGCATGCTTATGTACTCTAATGTTTTTCTATTTTTCTCTGAAAGTCCAGTGTTTGGGATTTTCTGTAACATCTGTGCCTGGAGATCATTTGATTTCTGGCTCCACATCCCTGATCCCAGTTTTGGTCACTGTGCTTCAAACAAGCTGTTCGTCAGATGTTTTATTTCTGTCAACACATTAATTGTTAACGTCCTGTTTGGATCCCAAAAGGAAACTGTGGTGTCAGTGAACTTTTATTTTAATGTCTCATTTCCTCCAGAGCAACAATGATGTTTTTTGTTTTTTGTGTTCTAAGGGAAAATGTAATTTTGGAAGTTACCATTTTGAAGGCATTTATTACCACAAAATGTGAAAGGACTTTTCTTATATAGCGCTTTTCTAGTCTTAACGACTACTCAAAGCTCTTTTACATAGTACAGGAACCATTAACATGAGGCTGCCACACAAGGTGCCACCTGATCATCAGAAAAAGCACACGCATACAGGGCCAGGGATCAAACCCCCAACCTTCCAATTGATAGGCAACCACTCTACCAGTGAGCCACAGTCACCCCACACGAAACATGCTGTGGCTGAAATATACATCCATCCATATACTACTACTAGTACTACTACTATCTCTACTATATTATGATATCTTCCCAACTAACGTTCTCAGAAACAAAGCCTTTATACCTCCAAAACAACTATGACCTTATTAATCGGCAATAAAAAAAATTTATTAAAGATTTTTACATTTTTTGGGGTCATTTTTTGCCTTTATAAGACAGTGTAATGACAGGAAAGGTGGGAGAGAGATGGCAAGGCAAATTTATTTATATAGCACATTTCAGCACAGGGCAACTCCAAGTGCTTTACATAATAAAAAATAAAAAATAATTAATACCAATTTAATGTAAAATACAAAAATGAAATTCTCAATTCTGTATAAAAATGTATACAACATAAAATACAAGAATAAAATTCACAGTTCTGTATAAAAATTAAGGATAGGCAACATCAAAAAGAAAGGTCTGAAAGAGATGCGAGCTGCGGCGGACCGAGAGTTTTCTGGGAGTTTGGTCCAAATATGTGGAACATAAAAACTCAATGCTGGGGGAAGCCCTGTTTAGTTCTGACACTGGGGACAGAAAGCAGACTTGTCCCATACGTCCTGAGAGGTCAATTTGTACTGAGAAGTCTTTTCCAAGGTCAAAGTCCGAAACACGCCCCCTGACCTCAGAACTCGGGAAACCACTGAGTACTCCCTGCTACTTAAAGCACTGAAAGCTGTAGTAACATACAGTTATCAGCACTTCTGTCAGCGTAATGTGTTGTTATCAACGGGTATTGCTAACAATGGCAAACCTGGCTAGAGCTGATGAAAACAATGAAAACCCGACTTGGAAATGGAACGCGTTCAACTCCGGCTTCTGAGTTCCAAGTTTTAGTGGAATCAAGTCAACATCATCAACATCAACCGATAAACTGACTTTAAAAGAGAAAATGTACTTTGAAAATGTACTTTACATTATAGCATCCACACAAACACAACGCTGGCTGAGCCACAGTGGTGCTAACTGATGATGTAACACTTGTCAAGTCCTGTGACTTTAAGAAATCCCCCCCCCCCCATTCCATTTTAAGGGCTTTGCAATAACGCAATAATAGCTAATGTAAAAGGTGTGAGGAATGTACATGTAATCAGTATAATTTTTATTTTCATTTGTGGTATAATGAGTTTTACCAGGGGTGTCAAACATATGGCACGAGGGACAGAACCGGTCCGCCACAGGGTCCAATCAAGTCCACTGGGTGACTTTGTAAAGTGTGTAATTTGCAGTGAATTAATTCATTCCAATTCCAAATTTACCACTTTAATCTCAGATTCAAATCTCTCTCAATTTCAAACTTTATTGAATAGATTTATAGATTCTTTTTCTCGTAATATTACCCTTCTTCCATTTTTTGCTTCCCACAATGGGCTTGGAACGCTGTCGCAGCCAGGGGCGTCGGACTGGGGGGAAAAAAAGGGACTGAGTACCCAGGGCCGTCATATGAGGAGAGCCCAAAAAGATGCTAAAATGAATAGCTGTGGATGCGGGGGGATAGACTATGCCTTTCTACAGGGCCCAGACTTTTGTGCTACGCCCCTGGTCGCAGCAGAAGCAACCATCTTTTCCAACACTTTCTGATGTATGACACCCTTGAGTTATCAGCTCATGACAAGATGTCATAACATTAATTTAAAGGTGTTATGGCAGTTTCAAGTTGCTACATCATGCTGTAGTGGTTGCTTCAGGGTTTCTGTGATTGGAGTTCAAAGCCAAGATTCCTGATCACTGCCGATCTGTCATCAGTCACAACACTCTATACAGGAAGCTGGGAGAGGACATGAGAAAGTTTGAATATGACACAAGCAGAAAGACAATGTAGTCGTAGTTACTGCCGTTTCACGCTGACATGCTTATTTATTATGAAAGAAGAATCAATGTAACTCTTCACAAAGACGTAGTGGTTTATGAACTGATCCATGTTCAGGGTGCACTGTGCTGTCTGCTTTGCTCTGCTTATTGTGTCCTCTGATGTTAACCTGCTCGCCTCCTGAACCAAGGACAACTGAACACATCTGACACATCTGGATTGTTCAGAAGCTGCTGTGATCACGCTGTTACTCACATCGCTTGAAACCGACTGCAATAAATCTCTCGACGCAGCTTCTGTCTGTGGTTCTGTCTGTTCATCCGTACATGAATTAGGGCTGCGCAATTAATCACATTTGTAACCGTGATTAGGATTTTGGCTCTTAACGATGACACAAAACAGAGTAATTGAGAAAAACTCTTATTTTGCATGACAAACTCTTATTTCTCTTGTGTTCTGAACCAGAAAAACAAGGGGAAAGTATAATCGGGAAAGTTGGTTTGTTTAACCGTCCTGTTGTCTTCCAGTCAAATTTGACCCATTTTCAAAACGTTTCTATATCAGAAATTTGGGTTTCTTATCAAATTTTCAAAAGAAATAACATGGATGCTTCCATACAATGCTCTTCACAAGTTTTATTCAATTACATAACATTAGTTGTTTTGGTTTTTTTTTAAATAAAAGAATGTTGAAAAAAGTGACAAAAATGTGGGGAAAAACCAAAACGTCAAAAGGTGCTGAAAAAAATACGTTGGAAAAAAAATGATGAAAACATAACATGGTAACATGGTAAAAACAACAAAATCATCCAAAAAGACATCCAAAACATTGAAAAAAAAGTCTTTATTTTTACCCAGAAAGACATAAAGTTGCCTGGTCGACGGGCAGACAACACCAGGATTAACTGTTATTAAAAATCAATAATTGCATCATCTTTCCAAAAGTCAATTAATAATCATGCTAAATAATTGGGATTTCAATATTGACCAAAACGAGCATGATTTCTTGCCATATTCGAGGAGCCCTATGATGGATCCAACCCATTTGAAACAGAGCTGATGCTTTGGGCTGCTGTTAATCTTTACCCCTTTATTAGATCCCTCCCTGTAATCCCTGCTAATTGTTTATTCCTTCAGTCCTTTATTAATGCTGTTATGCAAATTAATTCAAAAGCAGCATTTGCTGTAGGAACTCCCTGTCTGATCAATGCATTTAGTGTGCAATCATTCCGGATTTCACTCGCGAGTTCAAGTAGAAATGTTTATTATGTAGAAGTTTTTCCATCTTAGTTTTCCATCAGTGCATGTATAGGTACTGAGCATGTGTGTATTAACCCTCATGTTGTCTTCGGGCCCCCGTTTTCCTATATCAATGTTCTTTTTAATTCCCCAAAATAACATGATTGATTCTCTCTTTGCTCTTTGGCAAGTACAAATCTCTACTTTTATTCATTTGGGGGTGTCTTATTCAATTTCATAGCATTTGAATTGAAATAGTATTGAGTAATAGTTGACATATTCCAGTCTGTGATTATCCATCAACATCCATTCCTTTAATTTTAGTCTAAATAATTCCTAATTTCTGCTTTTCTAACTCAAACATTAGGTATAATTTCCCATAAATGAGGTTTATTGACCATAAATTCCAAGAAAAAACTTGTAAAACTAAAGTGGAATGGTCAATAACCCCGGTGTTGTCTTCCTGTCAAAATCAACACTTTTGTTTGTCTTGATGTTTTAACTTTTTTCTTAAGTTTTTGTCTCTTTTTTCAACCCTTTTTATCAATGTTTGTCACTTTTTTTTTGTTTTGTGTTAAGTAGGGTTGAAAACATCAAAAAAAAGGGACAAAACATTGAAAAAAAGGGGAAAAAAGGGACAAAAACTTAAGAAAAAACATCAAGACACACAAAAGTGTCGATTTTGACAGGAAGACAACACCTGGGTTAATATCAGGTTATTTTATTGTCTCAGTCGTTCATTTTAACAGATCTTGTATTGCTTATTTCATGTCAGTTGTTTTATTTGACTGCCTCTTGTGGAGTTCTTATTGCACCATATCGCACTTCTTACTGAGCCAATTACAATGAATCTCCTTTTATATCATCAATTAAAGCAATGTCAGGGGCAAAATATCAGCCTCCACTAGATGGCAGTGCGTGACAGTGGTTGTGATAGTCCAGATGCATGAACTGCACTGGCAAACTTCTTCTTCTAGTGAGTGATGAATGAGAAAGAACCAAAGTCAGCCACAGATTAAAAAGAAGAAGAAAAGGAACCAGTTTGTCCTGACACGTTTGGAGGGGGTGTTACTGTGTCAGGTATTAAGTGACTTCCAAAGTCGGCCCTGTGCTTGTGTAATCTCTCTGTGCTCGCTAGCTTTCCTTGTAGGGAAACTCCAACTTCCTGGCATCTGAGAAGAGAAAACAAACCATAAAAAGTGTTTTCAAAGCGAAGCCTTCACGAAACGGAGCTCAAGCTCCTAATGACGGAGTAGTTAACTTGTCATTTATGGGGTAAATTGGCAAAATGCACATTGTCATGCTTGTTTAAAAATGTCAATATGATTCAGGATGTACTGAATAAGTTGAAGTCTAGAAGAAATACTCAGATCCTTTATTTAAAAACACCACAATGGTTAAAAAAAAGTCTTCAAATCAGAATGTTACTTGCAGGTAATAGTTGCAAAATATAAAAATGTCCTATGTGTCAGAGATTAAAGGAACTAATTTTGGTGAGTGGTCCCTATTTTTCTGGTAATGCATCAATAATGAAAATCCAAACGGACATGTGAAATGAAAAGCTTTAGGATCTTGTCCCACATCCCCCGTCCCGTCCCCCGTCCTTTATCCCGTCCCCTGTCCCCCGTCCCCTGTCCCCCGTCCCAACCCACAGCCAAGTTTCTTCCTCAACCTCTGCCGTTGGTCGGCAATTTTATGGCTTTTCTGAAACATTGACATTTTGCAGATTATTGTTATATGACAGACATATTTATTTGTCTTATCTCAACCCTAATCTTAAAAAAAACAAACACATTTGTCATTGTCATTAATTTCATATTTCACTTTAATGACATTTAAACAAACATCTTTGGCTCTTGTTGCAAAGAAAGATTCAGGCTGCAAGCATGTTGGCCTATGTGCTTTATGTCAAAAATAATAATAATAATAATAATCTGTTAATGGGTGACGGCAAGAATAGCTATGATGAATATGAATATGATGAAGATACAAAAAAATGGAAATGCATTGCAGAAATAGCATATTTTCAATATTTTAGCAGGCTGGATCAACGGAAGTACATTTCCAGGATAAAGCCTGGTGCGTCACCTTCTGCTCTCTGTGTTGTTCTTTTTAATCCATGTTTTTCCATTTTTCTTCCATTTTTGTCCCTTTTTTCAACACCTTTTTCAATGTTTGTCACTTTTTGACATTTTTTAGATGTTTTCTAACTCTACGTAACACTAACTTATTAACTTTTGTTTTACAGTTATTTTTGCAATTTTTGCTCAATAAACCTTATTTATAGGAAATTATATCTAATGTTTGAGTTAGAAAAGCAGAAATTAGGAATTAATTAGACAAAAATGAAAGGAATGGATGGCGATGGATAATCACAGACTGGAATATGTCGACTTTTACTTAATACTACTTCAAAACCACTTCAATTTGTTTTCAAATGCTATAAAATTGAATAAGACACCCCAAAATTAATCAAAGTAGAGATTTGTACTTGCCAAAGAGCGTTGTGTGGAATCAATCATGTTATTTTGGGGAATTAAAAAGAACATTGATATAGGGAAATGGGTCAATTTGACCTGTTAAACAGACAAAGTACACACTGATACAGATGTATCAGCTAATTTAAATAGCTCACGTTGCTGGATTTTGTGAACACAACATCATTTAATATTATATGCTGCGTTTATCAGTTGTGGGGTGCAAATGTTCCACCCAAACAAGTTCTTTCCGGAGTCTATTTTGCAGAGCCAGCATCGCTGCGTCCGGAGCAAACAACCCAGAGTGGTTTTTCCGCTTATACTAGAATATCTGTGGTGTCGCCAGACTGGCAATGCAAGACTAATATAGTAGAGAGCACCCAAAATTTTACAAAACATGTTGGTAACACTTTACATAAGAGTGACATGACACTGTCATGAACACATGAACTGCTTGGACCGTTTCCAGTTTCTACAATGTGAGGATTTTTCTGCATTGAGTACTTTGTACTTAACACTTTAAGTACATTTTCTTGCTGATACTCAACATTTTCAATCCACTAAATACCAGTCAAGTAGCAGTACTGGGACATTTTTCCTCAGTACAGTACTGGAGTAAAGCTGCTCTTGGTACACTGCTCAGTAAGTCTTCGTGTGTGAGTTAGTGGCCGAGCTGCACTGAGGCCTCTCTGGAGGAGAGAGAGAGAGAGAGACCGTCTCCAGGCCTGTCTTCCTTCCAGACCAAACACACATCCATCTCCGTGTCCCGGGCCGCCGCTGACCTCTGGTTTTTGGCGTCGACTTTACCTCCACTCTGGCATTGGTAAACAGGCTGGCTCGTCCCCGTCGGCCACCCAGCCTCTGTGGTCGCTCACAGGAATCAGTATTAGTGCGCAAGTGATGAACGTTTTGGAGCAGCCTCGCAGTCACCGAGAGTACATACAAAAGGGTTTTAAAGAGGTAATAAAACTTCTCACAGTGGTGGTGTTTCTTTGCTCAGACTGAGCTACACGGACAGGGGAGCCATTTTTATTTCAGCTTTATGGGACAAATTGCCTGGGAACTACTCAAACCACTGGACCACCAGACTACTGAAGAGTCAGCAAGGAGACTGCTGTGTTCTCTATACATGGTATCAATCAGGGATGCATCAAATCAAGGATTTGGCTTCGGATCCGGCCGAATATTGGGCTTTTTGAAGGAGTTTTGGGGGAAAAAAAACCCAATCTTCTGCTGAATTTTGAAGCCAAATCCTGGATTCTCTAGGCCCACTACGCTGGTCGACGTAATAACGTTGCTGTTGACAGCAATGTTCAATGCAGTAGGCTGTGAGAAAGTGAAAATGGAACTTGTGAGCAGAAGAAGTACTGTTTGGCTGTACTTTCAGTCACAAGAAGGCCATTCAAGTCGAGCTATGTGTTCAATTTGCAATGTTGATGTGTCTCGTGGTGGCGAGGACCCTAAAAACACACAAGATTGCCGCGGTTACAACATTTGCGTATGAAACATCCGAAAGAATACGAGTTGTGCATGAAGGAATCTACAGACAGCAGCAAAAATACAGCAACTTCAGGTACGTCAAAGGAAGGACAGTCCCAGCACAGGACGTTGTTGACTTCATTAATATCTGTTTACTGCATTAATGGACTGAGCATGGGAGGAGGAATCTTAACCAGTGGAATTGGTATTCAGCCCAACCCCAAAAATCTGGATTCGGATTGGTCTGCTGCGTGCCCGCTCCGTGCTCCGCCGTCCTTCAACACCCACCAGGTCCGGATTTGTTGGGGCTGCGGCCATGACTGACAGCTGAAGTCATGAGGACCCACAAGATCTCGCAAATTCACATAGAATAGAACCTAAAAACCAACAGAATATGATCCGCCGCGAGCACGGCCTATTTTATTTTGAAAATTAACCAAATGTTTTATTTTGATTCTGTGCTCAACTTCCTGTCCTGTCGAGACGCAGCCGCTCAGCTGTCGGTGGAAATTGGGGGATAGTGTGATTGGTTATGTCGCTGCCAGTCCCCTGCTCCATATCCTATCCACCAATCACAGCGTCTCTCGGATGAAAATCTGTATTCGTGAGAAGTGGCGCTGTCCTGAATTGAAAGATACTATTATCGAGTTAAAAGGTGTGTGTGTTCGTGTTGGCCGCTGTCCATTTCCTAAGGTTCTGAAAACATTCTTTTTTAAAGGGCGTGCGCCCGTGAGCACCCATGAAGGAAAACATCGGCGTGGGGTGGGGCACTCTTTAGCCCAGTTTGCCATTGTTAGTAGTACAAGTTGATAAGAACGCAGTATGTACAAACACCATAGCAAAGGTCCACAGATAGATGTTGGACAGTACTGTGTGTACGGCCGATTTAATGAGACACAAATAAGACAGAAGTGCCTTAAGGTGGCGTTCAAGTTGGAATTTCTGATTGGGAAGCTTATTTTACAGAAACCGTTTTGAGTTTATTTCTATTATAGCAAGCTATTGGGGCTGTTGTACAACACATACTTTGCATGCGAATCAAATGTTTATCATTTAAATACGTTGGATGTCTATCTATCTTCATTTGGGTTGCAATCCGGAGCATGTCTAACTGGATACGTAATACCTGGAGCCTGAAGGCAAGTTGGGCCCATAGGATTGCCTTTACATTATCTAAAACTATGCTAGATGATGTCGACTGGTGGAGGTAACATAAAGGAAAAAATGCTTTTATCGGATCACCTAAAGTGAGCTGTTGTGTCTGCGGAGGGGAATCTGTTGGTTCTAACTGTGGAGTGGATTTGAAAAACATAAAAGGCTCAGATGTCTTTATGGTTTGAATTCACCTTCAGCTCGTTGAAGCAGAAAGAGCGGCTGTCTCTGTGCTGTGTGTGCATGTAGTTGAGCCTGTATGGAAATGCTCTTATAACATAGTTCTGCCGTGTATATCTGCATCTTAAATAGGGCTGCACAATTAATAGTAATTTTATCAAAATCGCAATATAAACTCCAAATCCAAATTGCATTGGGGCGCAATATTTGTTAAAGGCAAAATTGGTGTCAATATGTGGGTTGGCAGTTCACCTCCTGGGCACCGCCAAGGTGCTCTTGAGCAAGGCACCAAACCCCCAACTGCTCGGGGTGCTTTTCTATAGGAAGCCCCCTCACTCAATCTCTACATTTAGTGCATGTGTAGGTCTTGAGCATGTCTGTGTAATAACAGAGTGTAAATTGTAATTTCCCCTTGTGGGACTAATAAAGGATACATTAATCTTAATTTTACATTAACCATTCTAAAATAAAGTATTTTGATGCTGATGAGACATCCCGGCCTACAAATCCTACAGACTGAAGAAAACAATCACACTTTGTTTTTTGTTTTTAAAGTATATTTTTCAATGAAAATGAGAATAGTCATACAACAAATGATCATTCCCTTCAATACCGAGACTCACATCGCAATTGCAATATCAATCAAAATAATTGCAATTAGATATTTTCCTCATATCGTGCAACCTATACATACATATACATATATATATATATATATATATATATATATATATATATATATATATATATATATATATATATATATATATATATATATATACATATAGGAGGAACATACTGTATGTGGCTCTCTATTCTTTGCATTAATCACGGACACCTCATTCATCAATAGCCTACCTGGACAAAAAAGCCGGGGACATCTACATGAACATGAGTCACAGCAACTGCACCCTATTTCCTCTCCTGCATGCAAATCCCTCTTAATGAAACACCTTGAACCTCTGGAGTAAAAATGAGTCAACAAAATGACTTTTTTAATTTAAATGCAGATGATGTTTTCAGGTGACTGGAGGCCAAGCAATTGGCCGGGTGTTGAGGCTCACAGTTCTGTGCAGAAGGATGGAGGGAGGGGGACTGCAGCATGATCTGTGCTTAGACCCTATGCAGGTTGCAGGGTTGGGTTGTTGGGATGTCTGGGAGGGGATGTTGGTGAGCGGCGGGAATGCAACGATAGTTTTTAACAGGGTTGTTTCCTGGCCGCTGCACAGCTGGTCGCTCCACAGAGACTCATTAGGAGTTGCAGTAGGTGCTGATGTCTGGTGGCATCACTTAGACCAACTGACAAACACCAGAGAAACAAAGCAAACCCCCGACTGCTGCTTCACTGACTGCTCTGAGAGTGTGTAGGCAAGGCTTTGTATTGTGCACTGAGAATAACGTTTGTGCATGAATGAGCTTCAGCTCTTCCAATTTTGAGAAGTGAGGACATTTTGTCAAACATCTCCTCCCATTGGGATCAATGAGGTCTTGCTAAATCATTGACTTCTTTAAAATCACTTGTTAAAACACACTTTTATAGACTTGCTTTTATGTGACGCCATCATCACTGTCTGCATGTTAACTACATTTTGTTATTAAATCGTGATTTGTTTTTCTGTCCTTTGCCCCATCCCTCTTTTTTCACTATCACTTTGTTGTGCATTTATGGGTCTGTGTATTGAATGTACGTGTGTATTTGTGTATTGATCTATGTCACAATTGTCTTGGGCGGCGCTAAGAGCTGAATGGAGCAACGGTGCCTCTGCAAAATACCCTCGGGAAGGAACTTGTTTTGGTGTACGTTCAAAGGTTGTTTGAGTCTAGCTAGCTGTCTGGATTGACCCTGCGAAACATCTGAGGCGCAGCAACCAAAGACCTCAGAATTCCACTGGAGTTTAAAATGCCAACACAAAGAAAGCAGAAAGTGTAATTCGGCCTAAATGAGGGACATCCAGTGGAATTTTCCACCGGCACCTGAACAATCCCGTAAATGAAACGTCGTTGAGACAGACTACTGGAGAAGTAGTAGTATACAGTTAGTGATGGCATTTTAGAAAATGAGGATATCTTTTGGAAAGTTGATCCTCATTCAATATTTATAGGTCATCACAAGTATAGTTCAAATGTGTGTGTGGATGTGAGGGAGGGAGAGCAGATGAAACTTTATTGTTCCCATTTAAATCACCATCCTTCCTCTAATTGGCAGCTCTCTCACTGAGGGCTTTTTAAGCACCATCATCCAGCATTTTATCAGCATTATGTCTAAATCACACCAGCCGCTGAATGAGACGTTCTCTCCCTCTGAGCACTTATACATCTTGAATAAATAGAAGAAAGAAACGTCTGGGTTAATACATATCCTCTCAGTGAGCCGCGAGCAGCCCATAGAGGTACAGTGAGAGAATTGGTATTGTTTCATATTCTTCAACTCTGCACAGCAGGGTTGGAAGCATGTGACCCCCCCCCGAAAAAAAACTATGCAATGTATAAATCAATACAAACAAGACATACAACATACTGTATAACGTATTACTTTACACTTGCCTGATGCATGAACCCTAAACCAACATTTGAAATAGTGCCCCTCAAAAGTATTTGTCATAATCATAAAAGTAGTAGTAGTACTAGCTGTGGCAGGAAGTATGACCTGCAGAACATTTTCCGTCCTCATATATGAATCCGAGAAGATAATGGTCGTTGTTGTTAGCGCTGTGAAACGTCACAGTTTGGTTAGGTTTAGGCACCAAAACTACATAGTTAAGTTTAGAAAAAGATTGTGGTTTATGTTCAAATCCAGACTGATCTTGTGAAATGGTGTATGTATAACTCGCCAATTCTTATGCCATTATTGGCATGTTATCAAGAAGCATACTTTTTTACTAAAATTAGCGTGTTTATCAATTCCGTTTCAATTGACTTCATTACCTTGCGATTGTGTGTGAATTTGGGGAGACCGGGGATTGTGTCCAGCATCACGTTTCCTAAACTCAACCGTCGCTTTCTTCTTTTCCTAAACCCAACCCCATTTTCTTTTCCTAAACTCAACCGTCGCTTTCTTCTTTTCCTAAACCCAACCCCATTTTCTTTTCCTAAACTCAACCGTTGCTTTCTTCTTTTCCTAAACCCAACCCCAATTTCTTTTCCTAAACTCAACAGTCACTTTCTTCTTTTCTAAAGCCAACCGGTTCTTGTTTTCCTAAACTTAACCTTTGCTTTCTTCTTTTACTAAAGTCAACCCTGTTTTTCTTATCCTAAACCCAACTGGTTCTTCTTTTCCTAAACTCAACTGTTGCTTTCTTCTTTTACTAAAGCCAACCCCATTCTTCAGCGACACTAAGGTAGTCAAACAACTCCACAGCGGCAAAGCCCCAGGGATTGATGAGATCCGTCCAGAAATGCTGAAAGCTCTGGGTGTGGAGGGGCTGTCTTGGTTGACATGCCTCTTTAACATTGTGTTGAGGTCTGGGACAGTGCTTAAGGAGTGGTAGACCAGGGTGGTGGCTCCCCTCTTCAAAAAGGGGGACCAAAGGGTGTGTGCCAATTACAGGGGTATCACACTTCTCAGCCTCCCTGGTAAAGTCTACTCCAAGGTGCTGGAAAGGAGGGTTTGGCTGATAGTCGAAGCTCGGGTTTCAGGATTCCGTCCTGGTTGTGGAACAACGGATCAGATCTTCACTCTCGCAAGGATCTTGGAGGGAGCCTGGGAGTATGCCCAACCAGTCTACATGTGTTTTGTGGATCTGGAGAAGGCGTATGACCGGGTCCCCCGGAAGAAACTGTGGGAGGTGCTGCGGGAGTATGGGGTGAGGGGGTCCCTTCTCAGGGCCATCCAATCTCTGTATGACCAAAGCGAGATCTGTGTCCGGATTCTCGGCAGTATGTCGGACTCGTTCCAGGTGAGGGTTGGCCTCCGCCAGGGCTGCGCTTTGTCACCAATCCTGTTTATAATATTTATAGACAGGATATCGAGGCGTGGTCGGGGAGGGGTTGCAGTTCGGTGGGCTCAGGATCTCATCGCTGCTTTTTGCAGATGATGTGGTCCTGATGGCGTCGTTGGTCTGTGACCTTCAGCATTGACTGGATCGGTTTGCAGCCGAGTATGAAGCGGCTGGGATGAGGATCAGCACCTTTAAATCTGAGGCCATGGTTCTCAGCAGGAAACCAATGGAGTGCTTTCTTCAGGTAGGGGGTGAGTCCTTACCCCAAGTGAAGGAGTTTAAATACCTTGGGGTCTTGTTCGCGAGTGAGGGGACCATGGAGTGTGAGATTGGTTGGAGAATCGGAGCAGCGGGTGCGGTATTACATTCCATTTATCGCAACGTTGTGACGAAAAGGGAGCTGAGCCAGAAGGCAAAGCTTTCGATCTACTGGGCAATTTTTGTTCCTACCCTCACCTATGGTCATGAAGGCTGGGTCATGACTGAAATAACGAGATCCAGGGTACAAGCGGCTGAAATGGGTTTCCTCAGGAGGGTGGCTGGCGTCTCCCTTAGAGATAGGGTGAGAAGCTCAGTCATCCGAGAGGAGCTTGGAGTAGAGCCGCTGCCTTCGCGTCAAAAGGAGCCAGTTGAGGTGGTTTGGGCATCTGGTGAGGATGCCTCCTGGGAGCCTCCCTAGGGAGGTGTTCCAGGCATGTCCAGCTAGGAGGAGGCCTCGGGGAAGACCCAGGACTAGGTGGAGAGATTATATCTCCAACCTGGCCTGGGAACGCCTCGGGATCCCCCAGTTGGAGCTGGTTGATGTGGCTTGGGAAAGGGAAGTTTGGGGTCCCCTACTGGAGCTGCTGCCCCCGCGATACCGGCTGAAGATGGATGGATGGAACCCCGTTCTTCTATTCCTAAACCCAACCGTTCATGTTTTCCTAAACTCAACCGTCGCTTTCTTCTTTTCCTAAACCCAACTCGTTATCTTTTCCTAAGCTCAATCATCGCTTTCATCTTTTACTAAAGCCAACCCCGTTTTTCTTATCCTAATTTCAACTGGTTCTTGTTTTCCTAAGCTTAACCGTTGTTTTCTTCTTTTCCTAAACTTAACCGTCGCTTTCTTCTTTTACTTAAGCCAACCCCGTTCTTCTATTCCTAAACCCAACCGGTTCATGTTTTCCTAAACTCTACCGTAGCTTCCTTATGCAATAGCACGTTCTTTTCGTGATAACACGGCAAGTGGCGTGTATGTGGAAGCCTGCTGTATACAGCGTAGACATACATGTGGATAGCTCAAAATGCGAACAGATAACATGGCACTTGGCTTAAGAAAGTTGGCGTGTATCTTTACGCGAAGTCATGTTGCCATGTTGAATTGGTACTTTTTATATTACTTCACTCTAGGTTAGGCTGTTTACAGTTTAGACAGTTTCTCTTAAACTTCGTCACCTTATTTGCTGCTTTACTCCTGTCTTAATATCTACCACTAGTGGGCGACGCCACTATAAATGATAAAACGATAGGGTCTTAATCCCTGCTTTGGGAAACAACTCATGGGGGCGTTTTTTGGGGGAAGACAGTCTTTGTCAACGTGTCTTTCAACTAACTTTATTGTTAGTATCCATTAAAATACCAGTGCAAAGTATTATTTGCAGGCTGCAAATATAACATAACTTAAAAATGAAGCAAACTAAGTTATTACTCTAACGGGGTATGTTTCTCAGGAGAGTTTGAAGTCACAGTCAATTTTCATAGCTGACTGAAATTAAATGAACTGGGACAGCTCAGCATCAAAGTAGTAGGCCTACTTGAAGTGTCTGCAGGTTGGAAATAAATGTAAAAATATACTGAGATGAGATTGGTAGATAATGAGCTAAACATGCAAAACCACCAACATGGTGCTTTGAATGATCCTGGCTCTGGTCCCTTCTCCCTTCTCGCCTCTTTCCTCTTTGGAACGTCTCTCCACGTTGCCCTAAAAGACCAAATTTGTGCCCCCCTCGATAAGATGCTCTATATTTTCCTCTAGGCTAATGAAGTTTCATCATCTTTGAAAGAGCTTGCTCAGTGCTGTACAGGGCACATCTGCACGTGTCTTAAGTGTAATCAGGGGAGATGCGATGGAGTTGCACACACACACACACACACACACACACACACACACACACACACACACACACACACACACACACACACACACTTCCTCCCTCCCTCTGCCTCTCCATGCCTCCTTTCCACACCAAACCACACTACAGATGTGGTGGGAGCTCTGCTGTGGGAGGTTGGGGGGGGGAATAAGACCAGCTAAATAAGTCGGCTTGACAGAGGAAGAGTTCACAGACGTGCTGCCAAGAGGATATTTCCATCTTTCTTAAAAGCGTCTCTGTTAAATGGAAAACAAATGTGTGATTGATGTGTTTGACTTTGGCAATGACGACAGACGAAAGAGAGTTGACGCCATCCCCGTCTCTAAACGCCCTGCTTTGAAATGAGAGACTGGCCAGAGGAAAGCAAGGGTGCAAAGATATGTGAACAGTGGGATGCAGAAGAATGCGAGCTTACTTTGATGGTGAAACACAGATTTTCTATAACGCTTGTGATAAAAAGAAATGAATTAGACATAAATAAGAGGTGTGAAAGTCAGAGAAAGAAGATTTAATCATAGCTGATCCACAGCGATGTTCAGGGCCAAGCATTTTAAAATAACAGGGAAAGTGTCCAAAGCACAATGGCTGATTAAGTATAAGATGTGAAGTGTGCCCGGGTTGGCACAGTTGGTAGAGCAGGTGCATGTACTGTATATGAAGAGGTTTAGGTCTCGACCATTGTCCAGGCTTTGAGTCTGACCTGTGATGTTTTCATGCATGTCATCCCCCTCTTTCTCACCTAGCTAATAGGTGATGACTTCTCTACTTATTTGCGTTATATTTTATTGAGTCAGCTTGCATTTGCATGGGGACACAATACATTTTTTTTTTAATTCACCTTGTTAGATAAAATTCTGAAAATTTGCACACATGCTGCTACTTGCTTTTCAGACTCAGGAAAGAAGAGAATTAGTTTGGTGTCATCTGCGTAGCTGTGATAAGAAAAGCCGTGCGAGTGAATGACAGACCCAAGAGAGTTGGTGTACAGAGAAAAGAGGAGGGGACCCAGGACTGATCCCTGAGGGACCCCAGTTTGGAGGTCTTTAGAGTCTAAAGATACCCAAATTTGGTGTCAATTAAAACAAATATGTGGGAGGAGATACATTTAAGAAGTTTTGCAGTTTTTGCAAAAGTAGAGTGATGGACTGCTACAAGCTGCTACAAGGCAGAGCACAGTTTTGATCTGTGGCCACAGTTTGGAATAAGTCTTTTAAAGTTTAGAATTTTAGATGGCTGTTGTAGTGCCACCATCAGGACAATTAGCAAACAAATCGCACTGATTAAGTTTAGCATAGGACTGGACTTATGTGCAAAGTTTGATGAGTTTTTGTGCATGGTAACATGGATTTCTTAGGAAGAAGAAAAAGAAGAAGATGAAGAATTATAGCCGTTCTGCAGTAATGGTTGGGGCTGAGCATTTTTAATCTCGCAGGGAAGGTGTCCAAAGCACAATGGTTCATTTTGTATAAAACATGACCATTGAGCTCTGAACTCCCAATCTTCGGGTCCAAAGGCAAATGTTGATCTCAGTAAGCTATTATCCAGGTGATGTCTCTCCTAGCTATTTAGGTTATATGTCATTGAGTCAGCCTTGGTTGACTCAATATGACTTTCCTATACTGATTGTTAATCAGAACCAGGTTTGTTAATGCAGACACACATTAAAATATGCACGGCGGTTGGCCACAGCACAATGCCTGATTAAAAACGTGTATGATTATCTTGCAACATCACCTTTGACCATTCAACACCCAAAGAAGTGCACGCTAAAGAAAACACATCATACATTGTGCGGAAAAAACTAGACCTTGTTATGACATTTCTTTGCATTGATTGTTAGTAGATGGGATGTGAGCTGCCGTCTCCCAAGTCAAAGACCCACACGTTAGGGTCAGGATGGGTATTGTAGTTTGTTAGACCATCTGTGAGATAGATACACATGTTCTTCATGTGGCACACAACACATTTTACCTTTTTTTTATTGTACATGTGCTTAAAATCTGAAATTACAATTTGGAACATAATGCAATATTCCACCCACCAGAAAGATCCTTATGAATGTTGGGTCGTAGTTACTTTGACAGGCCTGTGAGTGTACGCATGAAATTTGACCCTCTCCAACTGTTGCAACACCTTTTGCACAAGTCTCCCCCACACACACACACACACAGAAGGCAGGTGACCAAAGGACACGCACACTTTTCATGGTGTTTTGGGAGACTGAGGGCCTGGCAGAGCTTTGGCTGGCGAACCTGCCACCTTGGCAGTCGAACAGACGGGACATTCTGAGAGCTGACTTTTAGGGGGGTGGGACAGAGGTGGAAGCCCCCCTTACCCGCTCTCCCACACACACAGTCTGGCAAGGTGAAAAGAAAGATGTTGGGAGGGGAAGAGAAGAGCAGAAGTCATCCTCACCCCTACACTAAGAAATATTTTACAAATAGTATAAGAAGTGTAAGAAATTGTATGTTTTAATAGAAAATGTCCATAGAACATGATTCACACCTATATTTCAGTTTTTACTTGAATTGCATAATTTGTGCTCTGATAAGCTTTGGTGACTATACACAACATTTCCGTTTTTTAATTACGGGACAAAGTAATGAGCTGCCAGTACTGTTTTTGTTGTTTTACGGATTTATTTCTTAGAGCGTACTGAATTTCCCAGCTTAACAGTAAAGGGGGACGGGAACAGGGTGGGGGGGCTCTGGGGAAAGTGTTCTCCTATGGCATTCTCATCCCTCCACCCGCCCCTCCCAGAAACCATCAATTCAGCCTCCAATTTAAGACTGAGGAGACGGAGGAGAGGAAAGGAAGGAGTGGGAGGAGAAAGGGGAAGAGGGGAAGGAGATTGGAGGAGGTAGAGGGGTGGGGCTCACCTTGTTTGGAAGGAGACTCCCTCCCTCCATCCCATCCCTCAACCCCCTCCACCAAACACACCCACAGTCTGGCAGGGAAGACAGGTGGAGCTCCCTCCTTCCCTCTGTGCAACTGCACTTTCATTTATGCGGCCAAGCGCGCGCACACTCACACACACACACACACACACACACACACACACACACACACACACACACACACACACACACACACACACACACACACACACACACACACACACTGTGGAAGGCTGCCAGGTTGCTGCTGCTGTTGATGAGTGGGAGAGAAGCCTTTATAGTGACGGATGCAGTCCTGAGCCAACTCTCATCCCCACCCAACAACAACAGCAGCGCCGCTCTTTGTTTACTGCTTACCTCTAACTCAGAGGAAGAAGAGTAAGCATCCACTTTTCCATTTAAGATCACAGTTTGGAGATTATAGGGAAAAAAAGATTAAATTGGAACAAATCCGAATACATCTACTGTCTTTCTGTCTGTGTTTGTTTAAGCGTATTTTCCATCTATTATGAAGCACATAGTATTGCATTGTTTTGTGTAAAATATGCTATATAAATTAAGTCTTACTGTTATTATCTTGAAATTGTAGGACAAAAACAATGTTAGGTGGTTCCTTTTAAAAGCCCTCAGGATTTGTTTATTCCACGTATGCATTTTTTTTAATGTTAATGTATATATTTCTTTTATATGCACAAATAAATACAGACAGTGTGGCATGTGACATGTAAAGTGTTGCTCAGGTTTAAAATACGTAGCACGAAACATAAAACAAAGCATAACATTATGACTATTTCAACTAAAAATGTTAATAAAAGCTATACGGATATACTCAAATAGACATCAGAACATGAAGAATGTAAAATTAGTGCCACATACCACATGCAATATAGTATCGCAGTTATTTCTCATATAGCACTTGTGATTCAGGAGCACATAATTGTCTGCCAAGTTATATCGTGTCCAGAATCTCTTATCATTCCCTTTCTCATTTCATCATTCTTTTTTCTTTTTTTCTGGGTGTTTTGTTTTGCATGCTGGACCCCCATCAGTCAGTTGATTGGTAATTTTAAGGCCCCAGCAAGCAAAAGTATTGAGTATGAGCAGCAAATGAAGCAATTTCTACCTCTCTTCAGTCTGTAATGGAGTCAGATGAACACTATATGTGCCAGGAACCTTATTCTTCAATAAGATCAAATCCAGGTCAGAGAACTTCATTAGGAAACCTTTTCTGGTGTTGGGTTGTACGTTCTGATCTGGAATGATGCAGTGTAGTAATATATATGTATGTAATGCAAGATCTAAAAAAAACGGCATTATGCCTATTTTAAAGTAATAATAAAACGTGCTGATAATAATAATGTAAGCAATGAAAGTGTGCCGTTGTGTGCAGTTTACTGCTGTCAGCTTTCGTATTCAGAGACTTCTTTCAACAAGAGCTCTTGATTATTTTGACTAGTTTAATTATTTAAAACCAACGCCATAAATGCAACTGTGTAGACGAAAGTCCTGCACATCTGCACATGTATCTGCAATTTGCGAGCATCAGTCGTTTGTTGCCACCATTAACATGTCAGATTGCAAACTGATTTTGTAAAATGTGGCCCAGGTTTACACTACAAAAGATCCCATACTGTAGCAGTTTGAACCTAAGGATGGTTGTGACAATACAACCGTACGGTCCTGAAGGTTTGTTTAAAAGCAAAATGCTGTGTGCATTTCTCTGTGGATTTAGCATCTTGATACTTTCACAGTATTTATATAGTACCTGCTTTACAATAAAAAAAACACACCAAAATCTCACTTTTAACAATATGGGACCTTTCATTTTATCTTTTCATTTTAGCATTAGGCGAGCAATGCTGACAATTCTCTGGTGCAAACTGTTCCTTTGATCGTGTCTTTATGTGTATGAAATTCTCTCACTTAAGAGATTGTTTTAAGAAAAAGATCAACCCGACTCACCCCATATTTATTAATAAGTCCTGTAGGTTGGTGGGAAATTCTCTGGTACTACTCTAAGTCCGGGGTTTAGTGCAAAGTCCTCAGATCAATTGAATTGAGCACATTAAGGAGCCTGAGCCTACAGTCCGGAGGAGTAACTACAGTGATAGGGCTCTGGGAGCTGTGATTGCGAATAGATCTCATTCGGATGGGGATGGGAATGGGGATGGGGATGGATGAGGCTGCGTGCAGAGTCGCTGCAGCGTAGCTACATCACCATTTGTTTTCATTACGCAGCCAAAACAACCTCACCGGATGGAGAAACTGTGTTGGACCACAGTGTAGATTTAGTAGAGTGTCATTGTGTGTGCAGCAAAAGACAAAAAAACTTTGGGGCCTTTCTGTCCCCACTTTCTAAACTTCTGGCCACGTGTACATAATATATAAAAACTGTGCTCTGCCTTGTAGCAGCTTGTAGCAGTCCATCACTCTACTTTTGCAAAAACTGCAAAACTTCTTAAATGTATCTCCTCCCACATATTTGTTTTAATTGACACCAAATTTGGGTATCTTTAGACTCTAAAGACCTCCAAACTGGGGTCCCTCAGGGATCAGTCCTGGGTCCCCTGCTCTTTTCTCTGTACACCAGCTCTCTCTGGCTTGCAGGTTAAACTAAGACTTGAATGGCATGAGCCCCTGCATACATCACATGTCACCCATTCTCCTTACAGTAATGTGTTGTCTGTGGTCAGGCTTTGTGATAGAGTTATATTCTAAAGGAAGACAGACACTGATGTACAATAAAAAAAACAACACGTGGAACCCAAACGACAACTGTTTTAATTTGGAGCGGCAAAGCATCTCAGCATCCTTCAGCATCATGTCGAGAAGATCCTCCCTGAGGTGCTTCAGTGTCAGTTGTATCGAAAAACTCCGAAATGGATTCCATCATGAAGCCTGTTTTTCTTTGTTCTAGTAAATGTGGCATGTCAATTTGAAAGAAAGCTTTTCCTGGTACGGGCACATCGAACTGCACAAAAAGAAAAAGGCAAGGGTCTGCATTGGGGTGGGTATGTTTCTATCTTCATCCGTGTCGGGTCAGCGGGGGCAGCAGCTCCAGCAGGGGACCCCAAACTTCCCTTTCCCGAGCCCCATCAACCAGCTCCGACTGGGGGATCCCGAGGCGTTCCCAGGCCAGGTTGGAGATATAATCCCTCCACCTAGTCCTGGATCTTCCCCGAGGCCTCCTACCAGCTGGACATGCCTGGAACACCTCCCTAGGAGGTGAAGGAGCAGCAGCTCTACTCCAAGCTCTTCTCGGATGACTGTGAGTGTGTGATGAGTAAAATTCTCATCACACAGAGCTTGCCTCCCCTTGAACATGTTCCATCAAAATAAGTTCCTTCCCAAGCTATTTTGCAGAGGCACCGTTGCTCCGTCCGGTGCTTAGCCCCGCCCAAGGCGATTGTGATTGGTTTAAAGATATCCCAATAAACCAGAGCATGTTTTTTTCTCCCATACAGAATCCTCCACAGCGCTGTGGCAATATGAGACTAGTTTGTGGACTACATGCGTGACACGAATGTGAAGCGGCAGTTGGCTCCGGCAACATCTTCCTGATGAGTGAAAGTTAAGAACATCTGGGCCAAGATTGGCAGACAGCGCCAACACACCTGAGTGGAACTGAGCAAACCTGCTGAGTGGAGCGTTTCCAACCCCATGTGTGAATCCAAATGCAGCAAACCTGCAGGGAGCTGCCGGGCCAGTTGAGCTGAGTTGAAACAATGTGTGAATTTGGCCTTAGTTTAAAAATGCTCTTCCTTTTTTCTTCCTCTTCAGAATTTGATATAAACAGCCTTGCATGTGTAAAAACATGGCCAATACTGTTTTTGGATTTTTTTTTTTTTTTGTTATACCACAGATTTGCCAATTCATTTAGGAATGCAGTTCCACAAAAGGTTGGAAGGACAAATCTAAAACAGACAAAGGAAAAAGTATAAAAGGTTTTTTTATTATTAATTTTAAGGAAGGCTGGGCAATGCAACAATATATACAAAACGATATAAAAATGTCTATCCTATGTATCCGTTACAGAAATATTTATGTCATTTAGACACCACTTTAGGTTGTATGTCTGCATGGCATGCTATGTTCATCTAGCACTTAACCCTTGTGTGGTTTTCATATTTTTGTTACACGGCCAATGTTCCCGGGTCTGGTGGAGCCACCACATTATCAAGCTTTTAAATCAGTACAGACATAACAATTTATGTACAAATACTTGACAGATATTTAATTTAGTAAGCTAAATTAAATATCTGTTATTACCAATGATGTATACATCATTTCTGGTTCATATTTTCCATTTACCCCTGTGAGATCACAGTTATGATCAGATTGTTTGTGAGAAAACAAAGAAATTCAATTATAAAAATTGTAAAAAAAAAAACAACTTTATAAACAATATGTTTGATCATTATTGGTGCTTATTTCTTAGAACTTAATCAGAACATGTGAAAGAGCTTGAAATGTAACAATTATGTAACTTTGTGTGGGAATAGCAGGGGCAGAAAGACAACATAGTTTTTACCCTCGGGTCCAGTAGACCCGAACACCTCATATGTAATAGTTATGTGTGTGTGTGTGTGCAGTCATTGAAAATAAGTTATTATTTATTATGTTCTTTCCAGAAAATAAGCCAAGGTCATTGAGTTTGAGTTAGAAGAAATAATAATTAGCATAATTTTTCTTTTAGCAAACATTGAAAACAGGTCCCACAGACCCGTCCACCTTACCTTAAGGCATGTTTACAGGTAATGGACTACTACAGTATATCATGATATATCTTCTGCTTTCCCGCCTGTGTAAATACCCGTCCCCCTCCTGTCTAGGTGAATTTAATTCAGTCTTTCCTTTACTCCTGTGTTTTCCGTGCCTGCAGCCTTTGAGCGTTTTCACTGTTTCCTGTGTTCCTGAAGATTATTTTTTGGGCATTTATTGACAGGACAGCTGAAGAGATAAAAGGGGAGAGTGACATGCAGCAAAGGGCTACAGGTTGGAGTTGAACCTGGGCCCGCTGCATCGAGGCATAAACCTCTATATACAGGTACCTGCTCTACCAACTGAGCTAAGACACCCATTCCTGTGAAATTTTGACTTTGCCTGTAAGTTGTATTAGTACATTAATAAAACCATTGAACTTTACGCACCTGAGTCCATCTCTTGCTGTGCTTGTCAGTGTATGAAATGGAAAGGATACACTGGAATGACAAAACCATTTCCCTATCCTTTTCTAACAGTTATTAGGCCAATGATTCAGAGCATTTATCTCTCTACAGTAGATTTATTCTCTTTGTACAGACTCACAAGTCTCAAAAGATTTCAGCTCGAATAAGAATTAAAGTGGGAGGCTTAGCTTATTTGCCATGACATTATGCAGAACCGCTGGGCTAGATGTGATTGATTGACTCTTGGCTTATCCTTTCAAGTACACGGGCACTTATGAATCTCAAATATTGGTTGATTTCACGGATAACCCCCGACACTCTGACTTCGCGTCACACTCCACGTTATCTCTCTCAAGGAGCACTTGATGAAATTTCATGAAAGAACATCTAGTATTAGTCACACTTCTATACTGGGACACATGGGAAAGTTGATGTATCCCGCGATCCACCCCCCCTGGTTAGCTGAGACTGTCTCAGTGTGAGAGAGAGACCCCCCAGATCTCTCATTAGGTATATCATTAGGGAGACAGCTGGAAGGGGGTGCAGACAGCTGACACGGGGCTGCAGGGGCAGGATTAGCTGGGACTTTTTGGAGGGGTGGGGATATATTCAGATCTCATGTCCAGTGTTTTAGGGTCTCTAAGGCTACATTCCGACTGCAGGCCAGAGTGACCCAAGTCAGAATTTTTTTTAACCCTTATGTAATGGGTCAAATTTGACCCATTTTCAAAGTAATTTTTTTTTATATCAGAAATACATTTCTTTCAACCAAACTTCCCAAAAATATCATAGATAGCATAGCTTTTGAAAAAAACAGATCCCCTAAACGCAACATCCTTTGATCTTAACTATTAGTCCAAATAATTCATAATTTCTGCATTTTTAACCCTCATGTTGTCAAATTTGACCGGTTTTCAAAGGTTTTTTATATCCAAAATACACCAAAAAAATTAATCAGGGGGATTGTGGACTTTAAATAGTTTTTTAATGTTCAGTTTACTTAAAATAATTGTCTTTGTTAGGTTAAAATGTTTTCGAGTAAAATCCATGTAATTGTAATTATTGCTACCTACAAAAAATATAAATGTGTTGATGAATCCCAAAACATTTAATTAAAGTAAATTAGGAATGCTTTATAAAGGAAGTCAAAATACGGGTGAAAAATGTTGGAAAAAGCGGCAAAATCGATGAAAAAAAAATCTAAAATACAAAAACTTCATAAAAAAACTTTGTAAATAGCAACAAAACGTTGAAATAAGGGGGAAAACCTTTTTCATGGTCAAAGGGAAGACAACACAAGGGTTAAACAAAATAAGGTATAATGTCATGTAAATTAGGTTTGAAAAAAGTGAGAAAAAAAGCGAAGAAAAAAAAGGTCAGGGGGAAAAAAAACAGTCTGAACAGTCAGTAAAAAATAATCTGGCGATAAATTGGAACTGAGCATTAAGGTCTGCAGTATATTCCATATATATATACCAATCTTCTGTAGGTTAGGAGGAGGCTCTGCAAGCTAGTAAACATAGATGTGAATAATCCTAGATTTAACCCAAAAAACAAAAAAATGGCATCTTTGAACAATTTTTTATTTTATTTATACCCATAACAAGTAGAAACGTACTATTTTCTGTAACTAAAAGTTAACAATCGGGCCGTTCTTTGGCGTCGTCGTAGCCCTTACAGAAGGTTTTTGTTTCCAGTCTAGAAATCCATCATTTTTTGGGGTCTTTGTACAAACTCTTAAATCCACTCTTTATGTCCATAATTTCTGGATTTTCGGTTGTTTATCGCCGCTTGCCTTGATGCTAGCTGCCATTTGAATTTCCCTTGATGCTCCGGGAGAGCATTCCGACCAATCAAAAGCATCATTACATCTTGTCAACCAATGGAAGGTAATGTTTTATGAAGAAAGTAGAAGTTACACGTTTTAGTTAGTAACACTGCATGCAAATATAATGTGTATTTACATTCAACTCCATTGGGCACCTTTAAGGAAAGTAGAGAATTTGTACTTTATTAACCACTAGACGGATTAAACATTGTTCATGGCTCCACAAAAAGGATACAATAGTAACAAGCATTCATGATCCATCATATATGTATATATATATATATATCAGAAAGACCTGGGGAGGGATAAGCCTTCCATCTATTGGAGACGGGATAAACAAAATGGTCAAACCGGCATTTAGCAAAGTCACGATGGACAAATTAGGCGGTTAGAAGCCCGGTGTGATAAATGAACAAGCAGGGTAAACATGTGCAGCGGGTCGTGTTGAGTGGGCTCTCGCTCTCACAGAGACTTCAAACCGTCACCCATTAATGTGCTCTGCACTGACTCACTCATTGCTAAATTATAGGCTTGCCTTTGCTCATGCAGTCGATGGGGAAATTAATGATGTAGCAAGCCACAGCTTTTTACTGATGGCACGTTTCCAGCGTGGTATGGTTTTCCCATTAGAGAATGAAAAGTTGCTTCACTGCACCTTTAGCTGCAAACCATAGGGATTGGCTGTGTTTATTTTATATAGATATGTGTACAATAGTGTCCCTAAATGTGAGATCCAAGTTTAAATATGTCACTATTTCTTCTTAATAATCTCACCAAGACTGGACTCATAATAAAGAAACCTCCGGGCGGTGGTATATAACAGAATATTTTGGGCCCTGTACATACCGCAGCCTCGGTGGACCTTTTCATACACCGTGCATATAACTGGAACAACAAGTAAACACATGCAGCTGTCGCGGTTATTATGGTAATCAGTAATTAAGGGTTTGTTTCGCATTAAATAACGTCAGCACAATCTGCATTCTCAGCATATTTCAGCCTTCTTTTCTTCACTTACAGTAATGACTGTGTGAAGCTTACTGTGTACTATGAGCTGATTTCTGTCAATGTGTATAGGTCTTCATTATACTCTGGGGATAAGGTGGAAAGCTCTAATATTGTTTCAGATAAGTCTGTCGAATGATCTACTCAGGCAACAGTGATACTTTAATGCTAATAATGTAAAGACTGTTTAAGGGGCCCTCTCCATGTTCTGGCCCTGGGTAATTGGTTACATTGCTACTACGTCCGTGTTTCCGGGATGCTAAAAGTAAATAAAGAAAGAAAGTCCCCTAATACTGTATCTGAAGTCTCTTTTATGTAGACCGTAGTGGTCCCCTAATACTGTATCTGAAGTCTCTTTTATATAGACCTTAGTGGTCCCCTAATACTGTATCTGAAGTCTCTTTTATATAGGCCTTAGTGGTCCCCTAATACTGTATCTGAAGTCTCTTTTATATAGACCTCAGTGGTCCCCTAATACTGTATCTGAAGTATCTTTTAAATAGACCTCAGTGGTCCCCTAATACTGTATCTGAAGTATCTTTTAAATAGACCTTAGTGGTCCCCTAATGCTTTATCTGAAGTCTCTTTTTTATAGACCTTAGTGGTCCCCTAATACTGTATCTGAAGTCTCTTTTATATAGGCCGTAGTGATCCCCTAATACTGTATCTGAAGTGCAAATACCAGTAAATTGTATTTAAGGACAGCTGACAGTTTGTTCTTTGGACAGATGAAACATACTGCATTGCTCCTTTAAAAAGTAGCATTTTGGATATCCCAAAAAAGGGGAAAAGAAAGAAATATCTTCAAGATTATACACTTAAAGAACTATGTAACTCCACAAAAGCAATTGAGTCCAGAAAACCTGTGGCGTAAACAAATGAAATAGAAATGAAAAATTATATAAATGTATATTTTAACACAAGACAGATCTTTATACGCTGCCTTGCTCTGCCAAAAGCTAAAATAAATTGTCCCTTGCATTTAGGATCCCACCAAAGTCTCATTGAGATCATACACTTGATGAGTAAGAGAACACATCCTGAAAACTAGTTTTTAATAGAGCTTTTAATTTTAGATATTTACAATTCAACATTTCCAAAAAGGCCACCTTTAGCTCATGGTACAGTTATGTCTTGAAGAAACCCCCCCCCAGTACAAATGTATGTGATGAACATGGGAGTGTGATAATTGTAAGAACAGCACTGGGGGGGATGCTCGGGGTTTACATTCCTGGGGTATTGCATTTTGTTGCACTTATGCTCCCTCAACAATGTCGTGCCTCATCGGGGCCACAATCCTCAGCGACCACAGGGCCGAGCAGGGCGACAGCTGCCAAGCCAGAAAAACAACGGCCGCCATTTTACTCCATGTGAATCCATGAGAAATTCCTGGAATGGCCGTGATTGTAATTTGCTCCTATAAGGTTACATAATGAGGGGGCTTCATAAACATAATCTCCGCTTCCCTTTTCCTTCCTCTTCTCTCGATGTCACCCTCTCATCTCCTGGCTCCCCCATCTTTTCCAAATTTCACGTTATGAATTTGGACTTTCACAACTGTGCTTACACAGCTGTTGTTTGATTGCAGTTGTGATTTTGCTTATGCACATTGTGCCCCCCACCCCCACCCCCTGACAGCAGCTCATTCTGGGCCCTGAAACAGTAAATATCTATAATCCCTGACAGGTTCCAGGGCTGAAAGATGATGTCTGAATATGTTGTTAACCATCTGAGTTTTGAGCTTGTGCTACCATCAAGGCCCTGAAAATCTATTTCCTAAGACTCAGCAGGCTGTGGCTTAGTGGCAGAGTGGTTGCCTGCCAATTGGAAAGTTAGTGGTTTGATCCCTGATCCTGCAGACCCATATTGAAGTGTCTTTGGGCAAGGCACTGAGCCCTAACACTCATGATGTGTTCATCTGATGAGCACCTTATACAGCAGCCTCACCCATTGTGTGTAAATGGTTCCTGTGCTTTGAGTAGTTGTTATAATTAGGAAAGTACTTTAAAGGTAATGATGTAACGCATACTCACGGACAGTTTTTTTTCTGTGCTGAAATGTTTCCCGGTGTTGGTGAATTGTAGCCATGTAGCACAGGTTTAAAGAAAATGTGTGTGCCGTTTAACTGCATAGACAGCCGAGTCTGAAAAAGACCCTCTTTCCAGCGGTAAAATACTCCTTTAAGTATATTTCTATTTCTTTCTGTTATCAGGGTTGGTGACAGAACTCAGGCGCAGACTGGAGTGGTGGAAAAGAATCTTATTTTATCAAAGAGTGATGGTGAGCTGGCAGTGGGGGGTGCTGGGTCCGAAGATAGCTGGGCTAACAGGAGGGATGCTGGGTCTGAAGATGGCTGGGCTAACCGGAGGGATGCTGGGTCTCAAGATGGCTGGGCTAACAGGAGGGATGCTGGGTCTGAAGATGGCTGGGCTAACAGGAGGGATGCTGGGTCTGAAGATGGCTGGGCTAACAGGAGGGATGCTGGGTCTGAAGATGGCTGGGCTAACAGGAGGGATGCTGGGTCTGAAGATGACTGGGCTAACCGGAGGGATGCTGGGTCTGAAGATGGCTGGGCTAACCAGGAGGGATGCTGGGTCTGAAGATGGCTGGGCTAACAGGAGGGATGCTGGGTCTGAAGATGACTGGGCTAACCGGAGGGATGCTGGGTCTGAAGATGGCTGGGCTAACCGGAGGGATGCTGGGTCTGAAGATGGCTGGGCTAACAGGAGGGATGCTGGTTCTGAAGATGGCTGGGCTAACCGGAGGGATGCTGGGTCTGAGGATGGCTGGGCTAACCGGAGGGATGCTGGGTCTGAGGATGGCTGGGCTAACCGGAGGGATGCTGGGTCTGACGATGGCTGGGCTAACAGGAGGGATGTTGGGTCTGAAGATAACAGCTGGGTCTGGCAGGAGGGATGCTGGGTCTGAAGGGCTGGGCTATGCTTCAAGAAACAGGAAATGCTAGATGGCTGGGCTAACAAATAAGATGGCTGGGCTAACAGGAGCTGGGTCTCAAATGGCATAACAGGAGGGATGCTGGGTCTGAAGATGGCTGGGCTAACAGGAACAAGATCCGGCTGGATGAAGATGGCTGGGCTAGGAGGGATGCTGCTGAAGATGGCTGGGCTAACAGGAGGGATGCTGGGTCTGAAGATGGCTGGGCTATGCTGTCTGATGGCCAAACTGTGACATGCAGGGAAAAGGAACACAGACAGAAAACCAGATCACATGGCAGGCACAACAAAAACACATCACATGTCTCACACACACACACACACACACACACACCAGACTTGTCAGCGTGAGGAGGTCACAGCAGGCAATGCTTCATGTCAAGTGAAATCTTTTCGATGAAAAAACCAGGTTAGTTGATTTAAAGGTTCCAACACGTTGCTGGCACATTTGCATGGAGACAACCCCTTTGACTCAGTGGTGTATCCTCAACTCTCAGGTCAGATTTTGTGTAAGCTGTTTATTCTGTCTTCATATTGTGGGATGTAAGAAGACTTTGAGCACACAGACTGTGGATCACAGAACATTTGTTGATTTTGGTTGCATGTCAAATTTTAGGTCTCAAATCAGACCGAACCCGAGTTGAGTATAACATTCTCTCTTCCCAGCATATTTTGTATACATTGTACAGAAAGCCACTTGACCAACAGTGTTGACAGCCTAAAGTAATCATGTAACAGAAGACACCAATGGCTCACTTTTTCCACAACAGAGGGAACTACAGTTTCAACTGCTGTCTGTAAACAAGCAAGATCGGCTTCGATATGTCGACTTTTGTTTACGGTACCCTCGTCCTCTTCTCCGGCCGGCTCCTCTCCTTCCTCTTTGTTTCTTGGAGTACTTGGAGTGGGTGTTGTATGAAAAGGCCTATTTAAGAAGGACCTGAGGGACCTTTGGCTCTCCCCAACAGCTGCCCAGCTATGCACCCTGCCGCCCACCCGCCCCCACCAAAGCCTTGACATCACAGCAGAAGTGCGTACAACAGTGCCAGCAGCTACTGTACAGCTGTAATGAAAGGAGCACTTTTCCTGGGTTCTCATGGTGATGGGAGGGTCAGTGTTCAATCTGAGTGAGGTTAAAGGCTACATGAAAATATATTTAGACATTTTCTGTCTACTGTTTCAAAAAATAAATCCAAAAAAAGTTCCTTTGCATGTGATGTAATGAATGTTAATCAGCAGATCAAAAAAAAAATTGCATCTCATATCAGAAAGATGGACACTGGCTTAATACTACCCTGCATTTTTCTCTCCCTGAATGCATTGTGTCACTTCTTCTGCCTCACCCTCGAGATCCCCCTCCTCCTCTTTTTTTTTCCCCAGGCAGGAGCGGCAGATGAAAGGGAGACCCAGCGAGCATGAAAGGCAGCGTCTTGGCAGTCAAGTTGACCTCCAGGCTTTTTTTTCTCCACTCCTGCTGTTTTTTTAATCTGTACCCTCCCACCTATTCACCTGTAAAGCCCTCCACATCTACTCTTAATGCCTGCCTGCTCCTCCAACAACCCCCCCTAAAAAACCTCTCCTCCATGTCTGTGGGTGGGATTGAGAAATGTGAAGGAGGGTGATTAAGACTCCATCATTCCATTATTCCCTGTTTTTACACCAGAGGGAGGGCCTTAAAATCTGCCTATAGTGGCTTAATGGGCAGATTTTGTTTTTAAAAGCACAATTATGTTATTCACAGAGGGATATGAAAGTGGATGTTCTGTTTTTATTTTTATTTTAGCACTTATCCTTTTGCTGATAAGGAAAGGGGGTCAGGTATGAGGGTGGATGGGGATTTATAAGAGGCTGAATGAAACTTGCTGATTTGAGGCAGTCGGCATAAGACATGCCTCTAAAGGCAGTGTGCAGTGTCAGCATGAACTCATTGTGTGCAGGTGTGAATGTTATCAAAGGTGAAAGATAGAATATAGTTATAGTTATGGATATGAGATGGTTCCAGCCGGTGCCTAACAACGGAGGTCTGATACCATTCACACAGAGAGTGCTGTAGATGCTGTCCACTAACATCACAAAGGTCTTTTCCATGTTTTACCATCCCCCTAACTTTAGGTACAGCAGTATGACAGCAGTAAACAGAAACAAATCATGTAAAAAATGAGGAGTTATTGGTTGAATATGAAGCAGAAAGTTTCACATCCAATCACAGCAACAATGTTAACAAATAAATCAGACAGCGCCAAGGCAGTTTAGATAGATTCCCGCAGTTGGCGCCTTGAAATATATTCCTCTTTGTAAAGGAGACAGAGACAAGGTCGAAAAAAAAAGGGTTGAAAAAAAAAAGGTATTCCGCAAATTTTCTTTCTGTGGTTTCTGCCTGTAAAAAAGAAGTTTGTCCTCGCCATTGTTGCACCAAATGCATGCTCTTGAGGGATTGCTGCCTCTTTGTAAATTATAGAGTGTGGTCTAGCCCTCCTCTATTTGTTATCTTAGTGTTCTAAGATAACTTCTGTTGTGATTTGACACTATCCTATAAAACAATTGAATTGAATTAAATCATCAATGACAGAGGAGATGGTATCCCAGGTTTTCCACAGTTGTAGCCTTGTTCTAAGTGATGGATAGAGTTGAGGTATTACTGAAATCCTCCTGCAGTCCTTGACTCCGACACACAGATGTTATTTGAAACAGGCGATGCCTTTACAACTGCTGAGCACCAAAGGAAGCCAACCTTTTAAAGGGGAGGGGGAGGGGAAACAAACAACTGGATCAACTCAACTTCCCATCCCAGCAAAGCACCTGTCAGGCCTGCGGGTTGCTAGGCAACAGCACCCCTTGCCTCACTCCTCCACTTCCGTTTTTATTCTGACAGTCACACCCTGAAAAACTAACCTGGTGTTCTGCTTAGCACAGAGGTTTTATTACCTCGGGATGGGTATCGTTGTACTGCGCCGAGAGGGAGGGGGCTGGGAGTGTTTCTTTCTCTCCTCTTTCCTCTCTCCCTCCTTTCATAGAGATGAACAGCAAGGCTCTAACAGCCATGAGAAATCAGGCATGGAATTTATTCAAAAAACAATTCAGTCTAAACAGTGGGGAAGATATGGAGCGGGTCTTTCACTGAAGTAGGCACCCACTGAAAAACACCCACAACTCTTCATTTTACCACGTGAGTGATTAAATGTTGGAGCTTCAACACTCTGGGCTGGGATTTCTCAGCACATAATTCATGGTCTAACAAGTTATCATAATTATATACAGAAAAACATAGAATATATAGTAGGGTTTTTTTTTACCTTATTTATGTTTTATGTTTGTCATATTTCACTGTTTTAAATCTAGACTAAACCACATTTTGTCTTTTCAAAAAATAAAAGGACCCCACACAAAAGCTAAACTAATGCAACTGTTTTGAATAATTAAACATGAGTTAATCAGCCACTTTGTGATTTACTTACGAACTCATTTCTAGCCTCCTTATTGCTGTGGTTTCTGTGCTGCTTGTCTTGAACATCACATGTCATTTTAAAACTTGTTTGGCAGGTTACAGGTTACACAGCTGTATTTGCTGGGATGAAGCCTGGCACAGCCTGATAGGCCTCTCGCTATCTCTTAATTATTTTAAGGCTTAGCACTGCCCAGGACAGTTGTGATTGGTTTAAAGCAGGGGTCTTCAACGTTTTTAGGCCAAGGACCCCTTAGCTGAAAGAGGGACAGAGTAGGGACCCACGACTACTGTACGTATAAAACATTAAGTTGCATGTTAAAGCAGGCCTGATGGAAATGTTGGATTTATATTGATGTATATTTTCAGACATATTTTGATTTAAAAAAATGATTTTTAACATGATTCGGTGCCCCCCCTGCACTTACTCTGAGAACGCCTTAGGGGTTGTGAAGCCCTTGTTGAATAAGTCTGGTTTAAAGAAAAAAACAAGACAGAGCGTGTTTTCCCCTATCCCAAATTAGCCAGACCTAGCTAACTCTAGCAATGCAAGACTAGATCGAGCAATGCAAGACTAATTAAGACAGACAGATGATACTTTAGTGTAGTTATTCTTACACCATCAAGTGTAAAAGTTTGTGTCCACGTATATCTTGCACTCTTTATTCATGTAAATAAGGATTCAGCAGCATTTACAATATTGTAATTAGATTCTGCCGTACAATTTTTGGACACCTACTACTTCTACATGCTTTCAGCTACAAAAAACATTTCAAATACCAATGTTCAGCTCTATAATGACATTTTTGCTTGTATTCAACTGTTCTCCATCATATTATAGTTATAAAATGATTGTGTATTACAATTATTATTAATTATTTATTATTATTATATTTATATATTTTAATTTTCTTTTTACATTGAAAGTCCATAGAGCAATCTTTAAATCCCTTTCATGCTTCTTCCACTTCTAAATGCTACTCTTCCCACAAACCTTTACTTACAGACATCATTCAAACTTTAAACTTTTCCCAAAACATTCAGCTATTAGACAATGACTTCACTTTTTGACATCTTTTGCGGTTTTTGTGTTATCACTGTTAAAGTTGTGTGCTTCTTCAGGCTTTTTCTTTGTTTTTAAGGGCTGCTTAGTGTGGGTGACATCACCGCTACAGTGCAGAGAAGAGTGAACATCGTCTTAAAACTTTCTCTTTAACTTAACGGCCACAATTGTCTACTTCTACACCATTTATACGTCCAAAAGTAGATATACTTGTCTACTTCCAGGCAATGTTCTCATTAAAGCATAGGACTTATACATTGGCTTTTTATCACTTTTTTTTACATATACTACTATGGCTTTAATCACTTTGTTTTTGACATACTACACTATGATGTTTTTGAAACATTGTACTTGCTTATGCTTTTTTAGACATACTACACTATGGCTTTTTATCACTTTTTTCAACATATTACACTATAATGTTTCAAACAGTGTACAGTAGTAATACAACATAAATGAAAAAAGTAGCGATTCCTTTTCCCAAGCCCATTCCATACCTAATCCCATATCACCCACCCCTCAAGATAAGTCGCACACACAAATACAAAAACATTTACTGAGAAACCAAATTAAGTGAACATTGTGTGTGTAGTGTTTTCATTGAAATAAGTAATACAAGATTTCCAACATTTGAAAAAGTTATCAGTATTCCCTCTGAGAGTGAATTTCACCTTATCTGATTTTAGAGGTAGCTCTATTTTTTCAACATACTATATTAGGGTTTTTTTTATCACTTTTTTTGACATATTATATTATAGCTTTTAATCATTTTTTTGGACATACTATAGCTTTTTATGACTTGTTTTGACATACTATACTATGGATTTTTTATCACTTTTCTCAACACACTATAATATGACTTTTTATCACTTTTTTAACATAAAAAGCCATATTATAGTGTGTTGAAAAAAGTGATAAAAAATCCAAAAACAAACATAAAAGTGATCAATAGCCATAGGGCTTTTTTTTCAACATACTATACTTATGGCTTTTTAATCACTTTTTTGACATACTAAATTATGGCTTTTATCACTTTTATCGACACACTACACTATGACTTTTTTCAACATAATATACTCTGACTTTCTTCGAAATACTGTACTATGGGTTTTATTTCACTTTCGTCGACATACAATACCTTGGCTTTTTAATCACTTTTTTCAACATACTATACTATGGCTTTTTAACTTTATTTGACAAATTATACTATGACTTTTTATGGCTTTTTAGCACTTTTCAAAGAGGTAAGGCTCTACAGAGGGTGATGAAATGTGCTCAGCACATCCCCAGGACAGATCTACCATCGATAGAGGACCTACACCCTGCAGTGTAGCAAGAAAGCCAACAAGACTATCAAAGACCCAATTAACAACAGTTTCAACGTCTTGCTATTACTCTCTACCACAAATATATTTTATTTGATATACATTATAGTTTATCCATACATTTGAACTTTTCATGGAAATTCTGATGGAATACTGTCTTTTTATGACATTTTTTACATACATAGAATACAATGGCTTTTTCATGAAATGCTTTTTTATGAAATGTATTAGTGCTTCTCTATAATTGTGCACTTGGCAATAAAAAAGTCAATTGTAGGGTTAAAATCATTGTATGAACATGTGACTTTTTAAACATACTATACTATTTTTTGACATTTGATGTTTTGACTTTTTTGACATACTGTGACGTTTTTTTCAACATACTATACTATGGCTTCTTTAATCACTTTTTTTTAAAATACTAAAATATGGCTTTTTATAACTTTTTTCAACATAATATGTTTTATAGTTTTTTCTACATACTTTATTGTACTATGGCTTTTTATCACTTGTTTGACAAACTTTTTTAATAATTTTTTTTCAACATACTATACTATGGCTTTTTCTCACTTTGTTTTTGAAAATACTAAAATATGGTTATGGTTTTTTTCGACATATTATAATATGACTTTTTATCACTATTTTCGACATACTATACTATGGCTATTGATCACTTTTTTCAACATGCTATATACTGTGGCTTTGCTATCACTTTTCCAGCATACTATACTAAGGTTTTTTTTTATCACAAGAGTTCTTGTTGTAATATATTTTATCTTGCTATCCTACCTCCTCCTCCTATCAACCCTCCTCCTGTCTTTCCCCATCCCCATCTTCCTCTTTCCTATGTCACCCCCACCTACCATATCTACCCTCTCCCTCTTATCTTCTTCTCTCTCCCCTACACCATAATATCTCCTATATCACCATAATAACCTCACAAGTGTAGATAGTATAGAGAGGGTAGATAAGGGGTATCTATTTACCCTCTCTATACTATCTACTGTTGTAAGGTTTGAACCCGCAACTGCTGTTTTCTTCCAACCAGCTATTGCCTTATGTGCTACAAACTACCCTCTACCCCAACTACTCTACTCTTTAAACTGTTCTTGAATTGAACGGCTATTTTCAAACAGCAATCTATTTTTCGTTAGCCAGCAGCCAGACAGATTGTTTTGGGAAATTTTGACAGCTTTGTTGACCAATCACATGAAGTAATGTGCTCAAAGTATTTGCTCAGCAAATTGAAAGCCCTCAGAGGAGGACTTTATATACTAGGGCAGTATATGTATTGGGAGAATACAAAGGCCTGGGTGAGACGGCAGAAAGAATCATGCTTTCTTCCAACCACCTTTTGCCTTGTGTGCCACGAACTACCCGCTACCCCAACTGTTCTACTCATACAACTACTCATTCTTCTTTTGTATGACATATTTTTGTCCACTTTTAGACCTTTAAATTCAAGGTGAGGTTTGAACCCACTATAGCTGTTTTTTTTCCCAAACAGCTTTCGCCTTATGTGTCACAAGCTACCCTCTACCCCAACTACTCTACTCTTTAGACTGGTCTAGGCTTATGTGACATCTTCATTTTCACCGTTAAAATCTAATGGGCCTCATTGGGTATGAATCCACAACTGCTGTTTCCTTCCAACCAGCTTTTGCCTCATTTGCCTAGAACTACCCTCTATCCAAAGTACTCTACTCTTAGAACTGTTCTTCTAGCGTATTTGACATCTTCCCTTTACTGTTAGACCTTAAAATTCAACCCTTTTGGTGAGATTGGAACCCACAACCGCCAACCAGCGTTGTATTACATATTAAAATTCCACATGCCTCTTCCAACCACTGTTCTTCCACTCTCAGCTATCCGACCCAATAGTTTTAGAGCATTTTTGACATTGCTTTTATGTTAGACCTTAAAATTCATTGGTTTGATATCACAAACTGATTCTGGATTGAATTCATCAGATTGACAGATATATAAGTCAAACTCTTGCAGACATATGTGTCTACATAGTGAGAAGTCAAAGTATAGTATGTAATAAAAATCATACATAAGTCATAGTATAGTTTATGGCAAATGATTTACTAGTACGTTTAGTAAAGTAATAGAAACCAACAGACCCAACAGCCATGACATGCATGCTGCTGATTCTGTGTAATTGAATCATTAATTGACAGGGGTGTGTTCAAAATAATAGCAGTGTGGAGTTCAAGCAGTGAGGTCATTCATTCTGTGGAAAAACAAGTGTCATCAGAAAGCCCTGAATGACCATTACACATCTCTATGTTGCCAGCCTTGTTTTATTTTTATTCCAACGAGGAATAAAAATTTTCCTCCTACGAGGAAATTCTGAGGCTAACAAGCCATCACCTGCCGTTAGCATTCCATTGACTCCCATTCATTTTTGTCTTAGTTTGACACTAAATAACTTTCATCTAAAGCAGTGGTCCCCAACCTTTTTATCATCGCGGACCGGTCAACGCTCGACAATTTTACTGTGGCCGCACTGTTCAGCCGTCAGATAAGGCTTCTGCATGTTGGTGTGCCCGCTAAGACTCACAAGCTCTACTCCTCTCCTCTTGACCACTGCCCTAACCTTCTCTGACTCTTGTCGCTATGGTAACGTTTAAACATCCCTTCAAAAGAAGATACAGATACGCCACAAAAACGAATATAAAGAACATTTATTTTATTCCTTGCCAGTTCATAGGTCTTTTGTGGTTGGGAAGTAGGGCTCGAACTGCTTTAAAAGCAAAGACAGGTGATCGTGAACCAGCTAGGAGAATGACGGCTCAGGCTCAGCTGGTAATGTTTGAAACATGTCCAATATGTCTCTGTTCACGCGCCAAAATCCAATTTGGCTTCAAATCTTTACAGCGGCTCTCGTAATTCAAACACTCTGGCCAGCGATTTCCCTCGGGATAACCATCTTACTTTGGTGTATAAGAGGAGGCGTCTGTGCTCTGCGTCCATCTCCTCACAAAGTTGCTCAAACAGGCGCGAGTTAAGGCTGTGTGCTTTGACGTGGTTAATAACTTCAACAATATCATTCAATACGCTGTTCAATTCTGGTGGCATTTTTCGGCTTGCCAGCATTTCCCTGTGAATGATACGATGTGTAGATTCACATTCAGGTGCAACTTCTTTAATCCGAGCAGTTGAACCAGACAGCCGTCCGGTCATGGCAGCAGCTCCGTCTGTGCATATGCCACACACAAGAGGACCATTTCAGTTTTCCTGATATATAACCATCCAGCGACTTGAACAGTTCTGCGGCGGTGGTGTTGGTTGGCAACGATAGTGCACATAACATATCCTCATGCACATCCTCCTGATAAAGATATTGCACATACACAAGTAGTATTGTCTTGTTGTAAACATCTGTAGATTCGTCAACCTGGAGTGCATACCACGGTACTAAGATATTGGCTTCTTCTGCTATTTCTTCAATGCGCTGAGTCACAGAGGCACCTGTGCGATCTTTTTAACAGCAGCCTCTTCTAGAGGTTCATGGCAAATGTCTTCAGTGGAGGGCAAGATCAATTCTTCCCCAATAGTGAATGGCTTTTTAGCCTTAGCAATACGGTTAGCCACCAAGTACGATGCCTTCAGTGCATTCGCATTTACTGATGTGGTGGCCCTCAGTAATTTCTTCAGTCCGTCGTGTTCCTGTATTTTTCTTTCAAAATATTCCAGGGGCTTGTCTTTTAATCCAGAGTGCTTTGTCTCCAAGTGGCGAAGCAGTTTTGAAGGCTTCTGTGCTTCATTAGCAAGACGTTCGCCGCATATTATGCAGAGCGGGCTTGGTATGTGAGAATCACCTACCGGGATAAATCCATATTTCAAATAGTACTCCTGTTATTGTCTGTTAAAAGCTTTCTTTTTCTTGGAAGTGGGCTCTTCTGTCTCTTCACTGGGCCTTTTCCCCTTCGCAAAGAAACTTTCCAAAGACATCTGTTTCTTACTCAATTTGCTTGCTTGTGGGTTCACTGTTGGCGCGCAAAATAAAAGGTTTTTCAAAATAAAAGATCGTTCAGACTCAGATACATATAACGAAAATATTTTATTTCTTGTGCGGCCCGGTACCAATTGCCCGGGGGTTGGGGACCACTGATCCAAAGCATTTAAAGACTATTTGTCCATTGTTTATTTCTAAAGAAAAAAGACAATGTATAAAAGGCTCCATTACTTTGTATCTCACGTTATGGCTCCATAGAAGATATTTTTGTAAAAATAGGCTAACGATTGTGTCATAACCACACGACTTGCTGTCGCATAGTAGAGAAATTGCATATAGTACAGGAGAAGCTCACAGGCAATCGGAGAGACATGGAGGCACAAAGCCAAGAAAGAAGCCCATGAAACCATTGAAACTAAAATATTTCAGCAACGTTTTGATGGATTGGAAATACTTTGGTATGTGGCTAGTAAATTCACATGAAGTAACATTTATCCACAAACAGATTTCTCTTGGCACAGCTACCAGAAGACTTACAACTTTCAGACAGGTTGCTCACGTCACATCTACGTCTTCAAGTTCAGTTGGAGGCTGAGCAGTAACTGGAAAAGAGCTTCTAATAGACTTCACTGGTCTTCACTGGTAGACTATGGCGTCGTGGGGTCCATTTCTTTTTCTCTCTATGGTTCTGTCTTTAGTTGACAGAATAGAGCGTCCAGCGATTGTTACAGATGCCCTCATGTTGTTAAATTTAAATATGAAATATAATATATAATTTAATAATATAAATATAACATGATTGATTCCACACAATGCTCTGTGGGGTGATTTTGATGGGATTATAATTTTGGGGGGGTCTTATTCAATTTTATAGCATTTGAAAAAAACATTGAAGTGTTTTTGAAATAGTATTGAGTATAAGCTGACATAGTCCAGTCTGTGATTATCCATCAACATCCATTCCTTTCATTTTAGTCTAAATATTTCCTAATTTCTGCTTTTCTAACTGAAACATTAGGTATAATTTCTTATTTATTGACTAGAAATTCCAAAAATAACTGTAAAACCAAAGTTAATAAGTTAGTGTGACGTAGTGTTGGAAACGTCAAAATAGTGACAAACATTGAAAAAAAGCGTTAACAGGGTTGAAAAAAGGGAGAAAAACTTAAGAAAAAGATAAAGGCAATGATAAAAAGCGTCAACAAAATTGTTGATTTTCAATTTTGACGGGAAGACAACACAAGGGTTAAATCATTATCAAGCATGTCTTGCATTTTGTCTCATACTTGTGGGTGTTTGTTACTAATAGCTGTATTTTGGAACGAGTCTGCAAACTCCAGATAGACTTAAATTGCAGTTTATGTAACCGCATCCCGGCTGATGTGGTGCCAAAACTTGATTCCCCATAAATGTTTTTCTCTGACTTGACTAATAGACTAAAATAGTCTTTAGCCTACTAACTTTCTTTAAACTGCCAGTTTTTGTAATACTTACCACATGCTTTGAAACATGTTTTAGTGTTAGTTAGCCAGGGATCCAGAAATTTGAAATGTCATTTCCTTCCCATACATTTAAAAGAAATTACCATGGCAGAAACAAATTATCAGTATGATGCAACACAGAAAACAGCTGTTCAACCTTTGGTGTTCACTCTTCTGTGATATCAGCAGGTGATAAACAATACCAGGAAAACACACTTTAATTGGTTTGTACAATTTACACATTATTAAGGAGCGTTGTTCTGCATCAGTGAACAAGTTAAAGTTCCAGATGGCGACATAATGGTTGTTTCTGGTCAGATGAAAGGTTGAGCAAGTGCTGGATGTTTGTTGATACGGGAGCAAGGACATCAGAAAGAAAGTTACAGATGTGATAATTGCTCACAGCCTAAAGAAAAAAGGGGAAAAGAAGAAGAAGTAAGTGGAGAAGTTGGGATGAGAGAGGGGGAAGACATGTTACACTGTGTAATTTCCCTAACCCTCCAACCTTTCTGCATACTATTTGTTGGAATAGCTTCCTTTTCTTCCTCTCATATCTTTTCCGTCTGTGTGCTTTCATCTCCTACTTTTTAACCTTCACCTCTTCTTGAGGTCCCCACTTTAGTCACTTCTTGTTCTCTTTCTACTTATAAAAAGCCTTTATTGTCATTTTCCATAGTAACTTATAACAGAATTTAGAGTTCTTCTGTTCTGTGAAATACAAACAAAACAAGACATTACATGCATGAATTGTAAACTTATATTTGGCATTTGAAATGGAGTTAATTTGTTAACTAAGGTTCGGGAGCAGGGCCACGCCTAAACCACACCTCTAATCACCAGACAAAACCACATATACCGTGCACATGCACAGCCAGGCTTGTGTCTCTGATTGCTTGATGCAAGCCGGTCGGCGTTTCACGCTCTCAGTCATAGATCCGGAGCTACAGCTACGCTCACCTGATGTCAGTGACTGAGCCCGGATCTCCACTCCCCTGCCGAACGTTCCCCGGCGCCCTGCGGCTTCAGCCTCGGCTTCCAGCGGCTCCCTGCGGCTCCTAGCTGCCTTGGCTTCAGCTTCCAGCGGCTCTCTGGCTTCTTCCCCTTGGTCCGTAAGGTTGAGTTATCGTCGTCTACTCTCTCCTCGTCATCAGCGTTCCTCCCGTGGAAGCGCCTGCTACTCTCCTCGGCGCTGCGTGCCCTCCTGCATGGCACTGCCGTCTCTACCTCCACAGATGACACCCGATGTCGGAGACTGGACCGTGGCCTGCCTTCTACTGTGCCTCATTGACACCAGTACTGCATTGTATCGGCTCTTCCTAGCCTCCGTCGCTACCTCGGAGGCGGCTACCGGGCCTCCGGCCCTTCCGGATCCCCGCCGGCGTCGACCTCGGCCAGTGGCGTCGTGCATGGCGTCACCGGTCGTCGACCGCCGCCGCATGCTCCACCGGCTCCCCTGGTGGGGGTTGTATGTCCCCCTGTGCCTGCTCCCTCAATGTTTGTTATGTCCCAGGCTATCTCAGCCTTCTTTTCATCCCTGTGTTCGCAGGCTTCACTAGATCCCCGCGCACACGCATCCTTTCATCCCTTCATCCCTTCCTCTACCCTTCCTTCTGCCGCTCTCAGCCGTGCGGCTTCTGCTCCTGTCTCCTTCCTCGATGGCCGCTCCGACGTTCCTGTGCCCTGCCCCGCAGCTCTTCAGGACCTGCCCGGCGTCATCCCGGGCAATTCTCGGCCTTCTTCTTTTCCGACTGGTCTATCCTTACCCCCTCCCCATCCCCCTCATCCCCTCCCCCCCCCTCCTTTCCCCAACGCCCAAATGTATTTTGCTTCTTGTGTTCGAGAAGGTGAGACGACGGGGGACGAAGGCGAAGGACGGAGAGGGGGAAGCTGCTTCGTTGGCTTCTATTGCTGCCCACAGCGGCGTCAACCACTGGGCCTCCTGCACTTCCGGGCGACCCGCCTGCGTTGGCTATGGCCGGTGGCGTCACGAGGCCTCGACGGCCACAGCACTCATCACCAGCTTCCACTAGCGGTGGTCAGGTTGTATTTCCCCATGTGCCTGCTCCCTCTGTCTGTCGTGTCTTGGGCGTTCTCCGCTTTTTCATCCCTGTGTTTGCGGGCTTCACCAGACCCTGTGCACATGCATCCCTTCATCCCTTCCTTCTGCTGTTCCTGGCCATTCGGTTTCGGCTCCCTCCCTTTCCGAGCTGGCCGCACTGCCGTTCCGGTGCCACATCCAGTGCTCGACGATTCTTAGCCTTCTTCTTTCTAACTGGTCTGTCTTCCCTCCCCCCCCTCCCTTCCCCAACACCCGAATGTATTTTGCTCTTGTGTTAACAACTTTTCTCCAGCCATGGCTGCTCCGGTCATTCGGCCAGCTTCGTCGGTGCGCTGGCCTTCTCCGGTCTCCCATGCTCTGCACTAGCTTATTTTCTCTGGCAATTTAGGCCGCGTGCTATTGTTGATGATTTCCGCAATCTCGCCATCCTTCTCTCCAATGGGGCAACCTCTGGGCCTGGCGCCTACATTGGGTTCTCGGGCATTGACCTGATTCATTGTAATTTCTGGCGTTGCTGCCCTCGGTGACGGTGTAGTGCTTCATTCTGCTCTTCTCTGCCACCTGTTATTCCTTCGGCATCTCGATTCTGCCATTTTGATTGGTTCTGTAAGCGACTTCCTTCTTGTCTGTCCTTTCGTGTCTTTCTTGTCTTTCTTTGCGCTGTCTCGGACGGGGCTCCCTCCGTGGATTTGGCGGTTTCTGCGGGGGTCATGGTTTGTTTTAGCTTAGCCCTCGGATTTCTGTGATCCGGCACGGTGTCCAGTCTCCTTCGACATTCCATGTCCTTTCTCCATTGTCATGGCTGACTTACTTTTGGGGGCATGACTGGTCACAAGTCCATACTCATTTACTCAAACACAGCAGTAGAAGACATCTTACATAAAGAAATTCAGACACTCGGCTCCAGAATCAGACATTCACCCCACACCAGTTCCACCTTTTTAGCCATAACGTTCAACTAACACACCAGCCTAGAAACTTCTTACGCATCACAAGACGCCATCATCAGCAGTCTTGCCCAGCACTCTCTCAGCCTACTTAACTGGCTGGAATTGCTTTAAGGCACATCAAGCCACATATCGGCTTCCGTTCCCCTCTCTGGACGTTACATCCATCTGCAATTTCATCACCCATGCTCATTTCATTCAACGCTTGTACAGCTTTTCACTTCATCTGTCTATAATCCTTCTCATCATCCCGGTTTATCAGACATCACCATCCACACCTCAAACTCTCTCATATTCACACTTAGTGTCCTTCCCATTAGAATGGGAATGATGAGTAAATAGTAAATAATATCAATCAAACATATCGGCTCCAGGTACGCCGCCAAGGCATCTCTACGACGCCCACTTTTCACTAATTCAAAATGGCCACTTGACTCTGTTTTCAGAATCCGCTGAACAGCATTCTCTGCATTTCAGCCACATCACCCAAACATTATTCCAGCCAATCTTTCCGCATCGGCGCAGCATCAACAGTTGCCAGAAACCATTCAGGTCCTAGGCCGCTGGTCATCCCAGGCATGCTGATATTCAGTCAAGCCCACGCACAACTCAGTTCTACACAATCTGACACTTTTGGGGGTCTGTAGACTATTCGGGCGAAAACTGCTTATGAGACGGATCCCCCACCCTGAGTCTCTTCCACCCGGTCATCATACATCCTCCCAGACCAGCCATCGGACGACATCCACATCAATTTTCACATTCATAATGTTCATCTGCACATTCATATTGTTCATTAAATCTTTAACTAACACATGGTTGTGGCGTGGTCCATGCTAGTGAAATGGAGTTAATTTGTTAACTAAGGTTCGGGAGCAGGGCCACGCCTAAACCACACCTCTAATCACCAGACAAAACTACATATACCGTGCACATGCACAGCCAGGCTTGTGTCTCTGATTGCTTGACCCACCCTCCCTTTCCCTCTCCATCCATCTTACCCCTCTTCCCTTCCTGCTGCTCATCTCTCTCATGTCTCTTCTAGGTACCGTCTGGGGGTCTGTAGACTATTCGGGCGAAAACTGCTTCTGAGACGGAACCCCCACCCTGAGTCTCTTCCACCCGGTCATCATACATCCTCCCAGACCAGCCATCGGACGACATCCACATCAATTTTCACATTCATAATGTTCATCTGCACATTCATATTGTTCATTAAATCTTTAACTAACACATGGTTGTGGCGTGGTCCATGCTAGTGAACCCAGATATGTGATTGTTTGGTCTAAAATATGTCTCAACTATTCTTGGAGAGATATTAGAATCGTGTGCAGACATTCAGGGTTCCCAGAGGATGAATCCTAATGACTTTGGCACATCTTTGACTCCTCCTCCAGTAAAAATCAGAGATGCAGAAGCAGGTAAAAGTTTTCATTAATCAGGTGAAACATCTCAACATCTACCAAATGGACTGGCACAAACGTTTCGCTGACGATATAATTAACGTTGGTGATCCTCTGAATGTTCCTCTTGTGCCACTGTGAGGTTCACATGTGTGATTTTGACTGAAATATCTCGACAACTATTGAATAGATTGCTAAGACATTTGGTTCAGACATTCATGTTCCCGTCAGGATGAATTGTGACTTTTGTTCTAGCGCCATCATCAGGTCAATAATGTCTCTGCTGAACTATCTTTTTTAACCCCAGTGGGGACAAATTCCCCCCCCAAAAAAGTGATCAATGCTACTTCACAATATACCATATTACATACCTAAAATAGAAGTATTTTGAACTAAGTAACGTGTTGTAAAAAGAGTCTATACGCTGAAACAAATTCAAGGTAAAATTTACAGTAACTTACTGGTAACAATTGTCAGCAAGTTACTGTGCCGTCCTTCCATTTACAGTATTTTATGTATTCATTATAAAATACAAAACAATTAAACATTAGATAAAAAGTAAAAATACAGTAGTTCATTGTACTATTTACAGGACTAAAGTGGCTATATTGTGATTTTTTTTACAGTAATGCTTAGACTACTGTGATTTCAACTGTAATACTTAGACTACTGTGATTTTGTCATGTCGACACGGTTGTAATGTAATTTTACAGCATTCTACTGTAAAAATCTATACAGTAATGTTACTGTGAAATCTATAGGGAATAACTGGAGATTTCACAGATATTATTTACAGTGTAGTTTGACAGAACGATAACATCCGAGCAGCAGTTGCTGGTTGTATTCAGCCCCCAGTAGGTGACTGTGAGCCGGGTACAGGCACCACCAGATGACGGTCCTTTCAGGGGCCCTGGAAGTGGGGTTAAGCCAGAAAAAAAACATTTCCTGATTGAAAGTTTTTGCCTCAAAGTGAACTCCGCTCTCCGACTTGAAAGCGTTGTGTTTTATGTTGACACCACGTTACGCTTTTGAGATTTCATTTTGAGATTATTTTCCATCCAGTGTTTTGGCATGGCTGATGGAGTGGCCCTATATCCACAGTATCGGAAGGGAGATTTCATTCTTGCAGGCTTTGTTGTACATGATCGATTCCAATGAACTTTGCCGGCTGAACATCAGCATTTCAGCATCGTCATCGTAAGCATGTTAGCATGCATCTTTAGTATTTACCTCTCTTTTGCCCCCGGATCTCACCACTTCTTTGTCTCTTCAACCCTCCTCTTTATCAAATCTTAGCAATCTTCTGACCTCTTGTCTCCTCCTGTCCTCTTCATCATAACTTAAACCCCCCCCCAAATATCTAATAATAATTTTCTTTACATAAATAAAGACATTTGTCCCGTAAAGTGACGCAGAAAACGCACAAATTGTTCCAGAAAAATTCACCAGAATGGAGGAAATGAAGTGTTTAATATGCTCAACATGTCTATTCTTGTTAAAAAAGTGGAGATCCCAACCCTCCCCAATGTTGAACCCAAAGCAACTCCCTTGCTTCTTATAGATCCTAACTCTTCTTCTTTTTCTTCACTTCTTCTCCCCTCCAGTTTTACTCATTTTGTCCGTTTTGACATCCCTCTGCTCCCCTTCTCTCCGCTCTCTTTCCGCCCTCCATTTTGTCTTCCTCTCCTTTTCTTCCGGCAACTTCTTCTTCTTTGCTTATTTCCCTGTGCACTGCTGCCTCCAGGAAGTGCCTTGTCAATGGGGACTATTGAGCGTGCCCAGTTGGGCCTCTCTGGCCCGTCAACAGTTGTCTTGGAGAGGGACAGCAGCCGCCAGAGCTGGCCATCCTCCCGCCGTGCTCCTTTGACCGGGCCCGGCCTGAAGCTGCCGGGCCGCCCGCTTTCAGCCCAGACAAGCGGGTCCAGAGCCAGCGGTGGTGCTGCTGCTGCTGCTGCTGGTGGAGTGTGTGTGTGTGTGTGTGTGTGTATGTGTGTGTGGGCGCTGCTTAGTTCCTGGCTGAGCTCAGTGTCACAGCACAATAAGCCCCTTTGGCTGGAATGGACCGTCTGACAGTCTCTGGCTGACGAGTGAAAGCTACAAGATTTCTGGGATTTCTGTGTTTGGTTTTTAATTTTTGACATGAAGTGGCAGAAAATAACAAAAAAAATGCCTTTGTTATATACACAATCATATTTTGATACATTACGCAGTGAAATACTGAGATGTCTTTTACACCCACTGACAGTGCAAGTAGGCTGAATACATAAAGAAAAATGTAACAACTTTCTTACTTTGACAAAAAAATACAGTATTACAGTATTATTTATCAATTAAAATATAAAAACACAAAAAGGAAAAACTACAAAGTGTTTTTAATTACTGGAATTGTTGGATCTCCGTAAGTTACTCTTTCTGTAAAGTGTTTTGAGATAATTCTTATTATGATTTGATTCTATGAAGAAAATTGAACTGAACTGAATTGATATATTCAATATGTCCAAAAAGGAGCGGAATAAAGTCATAGCTTGTTAATTTTCCCATATATGTATATGTATATATGTATACTGTTCAATTCCAGTAAAAAGAAAACATATCGCTGTCCTACCACTTTCTGACGGCACTGTACTATAATTACACATTAAATGTATGTTTGTACTGTCTGGCTTCAGCTGTCAGTGACCCTGAATAGGATAAACAGATGGATGGATGCAAGAAACTACTATATAATTACTCTAATCAGTCACAGACTCTGTTTCTGAGGGAGAAAAAGGCAGAAACATGAGATTTCTATGATTATTTTTAATGTCGCTCTCTTTTTTAATACCATACAAAGACAGTCTATATGCCTAAGTGTACTGTAGTTACACCACATAGAAACTATGCTCTGAGCCACAGTTGTGGCCTTGACTCTAAAGAAGAGAGCGGGAGATTCCTGTGATTTTGTTTGGCGCTATGTAGGAAAACACACTGCAACTGTACGGCTGCATGCGATACTATAATTACACAATGTACATACTACAGTACAGTATGTGATTATACCATAAACCACAGCCCCGCGGTTCCTTTCAACAAGAGAGGCTGCAGTTCAGAAAAAATGGGCAAAAAAATGAACAAAGTATTTGACATTTCCTTTGTTCTTCTTTGCAATGCAGCTGCAAAGGAGAGAGAGAGAGAGAGAGAGAGAGAGAGAGAGAGAGAGAGAGAGAGAGAGAGAGAAAGAGAGAGAGAGAGCTTTACTTACAATTTAAAAACAGCTAAAACTGTTTGAATACTGCTCTCTGGCTACACTCATGTCATGTATGTATGTATTTAGAAGGGTCAGACTGCAGGGTCAGCCACTGTGGCTTGCTCAGGAATACTCAGAACTTACTCGTGACTGTGTAGAGGTTATTAGCCTTCTACTAGTTCAATCTTAAACTGGAATACAGTCACTGTTAGTTACTGATCAGCCTCTATTATACAGCCCTCTGTATAATGTATTACTGTAATGTCTTTAGAGAAGTGGTGGAACGTATCTAACTACATTTATCCAAGTACTGTACAAATGTTGAAGTACTTGTACTTTACTTGAGTCTTTTCTTTCTACTTCTACTCCGCTACATTTCAGAGAGAAATATTGTACTTTTTACTCCACTATGTTCCTCTGACAGCTTTAGTTACTAGTTACTTTACAAATTAAGATTCTTGCACACAAAACACAAAAAAAATTATTTTATAAATTAAATACAACACAGAACAGTTTGGATTGTTTCCAGTTTCTAAATGTGAGGAGTTTTCTGCATTGAGCAGAACATTTTCCTGATGATACTTACTTTTTTTTTTTTTTTTTACTTTAGTAACATTTTCAATGCAGGGCTTTTACTTTTTTACAGTGTGGTATTAGTACTTTTACTTAAAAACAAGGATCTGAATACTTCTTCCACCGCTGATTTAGGCCATATGAGGCCATAACCCAGTCACAATCTCTGTTGTTAAAGACAACAAAAAAACAGCAAGCTATTTGCTTTTCATTTTGCTCAGTATGCATGAATGTGAGCTATAATAGTTATGCATAATAAATGTAGCCTACTGTATAATTATGTACACCACAGTTGTGCAGCCTCTGTTTTTTACAGAAAAAGATGTATGGCATGTAAATGTTTTTATTTGGCTTTTAACATGTTGTAGGAAAACGAATATAGGAGTATTTATATCATATGTAGGGCTGGCTATCAGCGCAGAAGTCCCTGACAAGCCCCTGCTCAATTGAATTGAATTGAATTTTATTTATAGTATCAAATCATTACAAGAGTTATCTCAAGACAAGATATATATATATATATATATATATACATACATAGAAATAATTTACAAAGACCAAACAAGTCCAGTAATTTCCCCAAGAGCAAGCATTTAGTGAGACAGTGGCAAGGAAAAACTTCCTTTCAGGGAGAAACCTTGGACAGACCCAGGCTCTTGGTAGGCGGGGTCAAATGGGGCCGGTTGGGGGTGTGATGAACAGTGGCAACAATAGTCACACTAAAGGTAATGGAACTATGACTAGGCATAGGAGTTGTTGTAGTTCATGGCATAGCAGGGCATTGCAGGGTGTAGCAAGATGTTGCAGGGCACTGCGTCGGTTCTATTGGTAGATGAATCTGATGACTATGAAGAGAAGCAGAGAAGTGAAGGGGTGTCTGTAGCTATACACCCTCCCCCGTTGATCTAGGTGAACGTTGCAACTTCTCCCTAACTATAAGCTTTATCAGAGAGGAGAGTTTTAAGTTTACTCTTAAAAGTGGTGATGGTGTCTGCCTCCCAAACCCAGACTGGGAGCTGGTCCCAAAGGAGAGGAGCCTGATAGCTGAAGGCTCTGGCGCCCATTCTACTTAAGAAACTCTAGGAACCACAAGTAACCCTGCATGGAACAATAAGGTACTATAAACGCTTTAAGATATAATGGGGCTTGACAATTTAAAGCTTTGTAGATCTTTGTAGGATTTTAAATTCAGGAAGCCAATACAGAGAAGCAAATACAGGGGAAAGAACTCTTTTCTTAGTTCTTGTCAGAACACGTCCCAGTCTTCTGGATCAGCTGGAGAGTCTTAAGGGACTTATTTGGGCAACCTGATAAGTAAAGAATAACAATTGTCCAGTCAGAAAATTGTAGGTCATCCATGCTCAGCACACCATCTCCGCACTTTCCTCTCAGAAAACCCCAGTGTTTTAAAAATCCAACTGGTTACATAATGCAATGGAAATATCACCACAACTAATTCCATTTCAATCAGGAGAGACTTGTTTGCAGATATGCAAAAGTTTATTGTACATAAGCATAATAAAATGCACAGTCTTTGGAGCTTTAGACTCCAATTCAATTCAATTTCATTTATAGTATCAATTCATAACAAGAGTTATCTTGAGACATTTTACAGATGGAGTAGGTCTAGACCACACTCCAGAATTTACAAGGACCCAACAGTTCTAGTAGTTCCCTCCAGAGCAAGCAACACTTCCTTTTAGGCAGAAACCTGGGACAGACCCAGGCTCTTGGTAGGTGGTGTCTGATGACCGGTTGGGGTTAGAATGAAGAGTGGCAATAACAGTCACAAAATATAGTAGTTTGTAGTAGTTATTTGTAGTAGTTCATGGCATAGCAGGGCACTGTGTGGCATTACAAGGCACAGCAGGACGTAGCAGGGCACAGCAGAGCGTAGCAGGATGTAACATGGCATCGCAGGACGTGTAGCGGGACCATGGCGACAGCTGCTACCATGACTTTGGAGCCTCCCTGATCCAAGGAAACATGCTGGGAGACTCCATCAATATAGAATAATTTTCAATGGAGTCCAGACATTGGAGGTGGCAGCAAAGGAGCCCGAAAACCAGACCAAAGGAGTCGACGGAGCATCCAGCAGGAGGAAGACCCAGGATGCCTTTGGGTGATGATGACTGGAGGTGGAAGGGGAGGTGGAGGGCTGCACGCTTTGCCTTAAATGACAGCTGACAGCAGCAGGGAGAGAAACAGATTTAAAGCAGGGTTGTGACGCTGTGATTGGCCCTGGAATTCGTGGCCGATTCTGATTGGTTTAACAGGAAGGTGGAAACCTCAAACAGCTGATTCGATTTAGGAAGAGAGCAGGGATTAAGTGTTAGGTCTTCCTGAAAGAATTTACGCTGAGCTACATTTCTTCTTTTTTCTGCAATAAAACCTCCATATTCATGCACTACAGGGTCACTATCGAAAAAGCTGAACAAAAATGGGATATTAGATTTTTACACTTTCCGATTTACACTTTCCTTTTTCTGTTTTGCATAATCAAAACAAATAACAGAACACACATTGTTTTACATTTTTTTGTTCTCCTATTCCTAAATGGTTGTGGGAAAACAGCTTGTTTCCCAATTTTGTTTTTTTAATTTCAAAATGAAAATCTGTTGGCCGCCAAGTACACGGACCAGCCAGGCATGCTGCCTCTGTTATTGAGTGCTGTTATTAGGAAGAAGTGAATGAAACTAAACAAAAAGATTTTGTCATGTTGAAAGGACAAGATTGATGCCACTCTTAGAATATGTTATGTATGTGTTACAATCTCTGAATACATTAAACACAGCATGATGAAGCCAAACACTGCTGTAAACTACCATGACACCTGTACGGAAAGCCGTTTAAGCATTTAATTCATGCAGATGATATTTCACATGATATGTAAATATTGCTGCAAATCAGGCTGCTCAGGTAAGCAGGACAGTCGTCGACCTCTCCCCCAGGCCTATAGAGGACTGATAGAGAGCATCCTCGCTACTGGCATCACTGTCTGGTATGGGAACACACTATGGGAACAGACAGAGTGGAAGGCTCTACAAAGAGTCAGAAAGACTGCAGAGAGGATTATTGGGACTAAGATTCTTTCTATATACACAATATACTCACAGCGATGCCAGAAAACAGCAGAAAGCATCATTAGTTACTCACTCCACCCAGCTCACTCAGAGACACACAGAGACTCAGATTCAGCAGAGTGGACAGTATCCCTGCACACAGAGACTCAGACTCAGCAGAGTGGACAGTATCACTGCACACAGAGACTCAGACTCAGCAGAGTGGACAGTATCACTGCACACAGAGACTCAGACTCAACAGCGTGGACAGTATCACTGCACACAGAGACTCAGACTCAGCAGCGTGGACAGTATCACTGCACACAGAGACTCAGACTCAGCAGCGTGGACAGTATCAGTGCACACAGAGACTCAGACTCAGCAGCGTGGACAGTATCAGTGCACACAGAGACTCAGACACAGCAGAGTGGACAGTATCAGTGCACACAGAGACTCAGACACAGCAGAGTGGACAGTATCACTGCACACAGAGACTCAGACTCAACAGCGTGGACAGTATCACTGCACACAGAGACTCAGACTCAGCAGCGTGGACAGTATCACTGCACACAGAGACTCAGACTCAGCAGAGTGGACAGTATTACTACACATAAAACACAGTTCTATAAGTGTTTTCTCTGCCACAGTCAGACTGTAGCAAAAACAAATTAAAACACTGAACAATTTACTGTCTTTAAATGTGCAATAATCCTCACTACTTCACACTACTGTGAAATACTACTGCGCAATATTTGCAATATTTATTCTCGTGACAAATGCAATATCCCCCGTAATTGTCACAGACCCATCACCATTAGGATAGTGCTTAGAACCTGTATATATTTATTACTTCTACTCTTTCTCCTGCTGGTTTACAGGAGTACTCACACTCCAGTTACAGTATTCAGAATGTATTTTATTTTTTGCACTCTTATAACTCTTTTTACTTGACTCAAAGAGCAGAGAGAATTCCTGGAAAGACACATTCCCTGTGCCTGGACTATTGAGTGGCGAATAAAAAAAATCCTGAAAAAATGTCATCTAGATAACTAGTAGAAGCTGTGTACGCTGTCTAGTCAATAGTGGGACAAAAACTGTCCACTAGTGCCACTGGTAGAACTAGAACATTTGCACTTTCTAGTTAGTTAGTGACGGGTAAACAGCCTCTACTAGTTAAACGTACAATAATCACAAAATATATAACATAGGTTTAGTCCTTATTACACATTTTGATGTAGAAATATTACATATAATTGTCCTTTGACATGTATTTAATGCTCAAACGGCATTTCATATGTTTCACCCTGCTTTGACAGACTATAATGTAGGAAAATATATGAAACATCCCCAAATACTCTATAAGCACATAACACTGCAGGTCTATGGAGACACCTGCAGTCTGAGAAAAAAAAAAGATTGAAAGTATATGAAACAGGACATAAATATATGTTCACTTTACTGTATAAACAGATTACAATTCTGAGTAGGTGTTTCCTCCATCAATAAAAGCACTCTACCATGATACACTAAATTTTTCCATCATTTTAATTGAACTCCCCTAACAGTGCTTGCGGTGCTTTCCAACACTGTACCTCCATATTGATTGCAGAGAACAATAGAGACCTGAAGGGGCTTTGTAGTCCGGCTCTTGACAAAGGGCCTGGTGCTGTTTGGAGATACAAAGAGAATGCAGCGTGGAGTAGAGAGCCGCTGGACTCACCTGTCACTGCACACTGAGGAGCGTTTCATCTCACTCACAGCTCATCCATCACTCGCTGACAGCGCTGGAGACAGCAGCTATGTTTACATGCGCAGAGTGTTCACTTCTTAACCTGGTTGCTCCGGTGCTAGCAATTTGTCCAATGCCAATAGATCCGTTGTCCTTGCTTTGAATGAAAAACAATTACATGTTAAGAAACACTTTGTGAGATATCTGTCATTTGCATGCACAGAAGCAGACCAGGTTTGGATCAATGCATACAAATGTCATAGCCCTGAACAACCTTGCTATAATTTAATTATTGCTCATAGGTAGATTTGGATGTCAATAAAACGGCATGGCAAGCAAGTGCTGCTGCCATTGGAATCCTCATTTATTTCCCCTGAAGGCTATAAGAGGAAGTCTCTAAGTCACTAAGGGAGCTTGCAGCAGAGTCTTTTATATATTTTATGGAAAGGACTTTTATGAGAAGACTCGGAGCAGACAGGAATATTCGATTAACTCTTCTTTTGACAAGAGGGAAACTCAATCCCACAGCATTAAAGGTTCATGTAAAGGTCTGACAGTTTAACCTGAATAATAAGTATGAACAGTAGCAAGGTGGCTCTGTACAGGCATACATATATATATATATAGAGAGAGAGAGAGAGAGAGAGAGAGAGAGAGAGAGAGAGAGAGAGAGAGAGAGAGAGAGAGAGAGAGAGTGTTGCTGGCAGTGCTGGATGGATTTCTATTGTGTTTCGTGTGGCTGAGATTTTTATTATGCAGTTTGGTCTTCTCAAAAGGCTCTCATAGCAATTGTATAATAATGCAGTTTGCATTTTTTTCCTATATGGCAAACACCATTTCCCATAAGCCCTAGACCTTTGCGAGCTAAAAGTCACGGACCTGATGTAGTGGAGTAAAAAGTACAATAATGGATTCCAAAATGTTGTTACTTTAGTGTATAGCATTCAATGGAAATGGGGGAGGCTAAGCACTGTAAGCCAAAACTTTATTATAGGGGAAGTCCAAAATGATGAGCTAGTAGTCCAAATGGTTACTTGCCATCTAATAATTATATAGTAAATTGAAATTAGTAAGTCCAAATTGTTATCAAGTAAAAATTGTGGAAAAAAAGCAAGTTCAATTTTGGAGATAATTCAAAGTTATCTGAGATAATAAATCAACATTTTAAGAATTTTTAATTTGGTGGATTAAGTCAATTTTGACTTATCTCACAATTATGAATTAATACGTAACGTTTTTAGTATCTCATTATTTTGGCTCAAAATGTTAACTTACCAATTTTGACTTATTTTCTTATGTTTTTGATTTGCATATGCATCTCATAACTCTGATCTACCACCAGTATTTTTAATTTCATCACGCATAATAATGCATGATCTACTACAGACGTCCATTTCTTGAAAAACACAGTTTCATTCAGTTTGGTCATGACAAGTTATGGTTAGGGTTCATGTGTCATACCAAGTAAAGTGTAACCGAATGAGTGAGATCACAAAGGATCACATCCCATTCTGTCAGAAAGGAAAGATGCCAACTTCCTGTTCACACCATCTATTTGATGCCGTGTGCCTGGCCCTGTGGGCCTGGCCCCGTGGGCTCCCCTTTAAATTCCCCAGTGGCAGCATTGTGTTGCCTCTGTGTCATCAGTCAAAAAAGAAGAAGGAAGTTTTTGAGAGAGTGTGTGTGTGTGTGTGTGTGTGTGTGTGTGTGTGTGTGTGTGTGTGTGTGTGTGTGTGTGTGTGTGTGTGTGTGTGTGTGTGTGTGCATGATTAAAAACTCTGACTTTGCAAGGTCAAACTAAAATGTGAAATGCGAGAAAAAAGGATGTATTGTTGGTGGTGTACATTGTTAAGTCTGTCATTGAAGCAACTTTCTAGGTCAGACGTGGGAGGGAGATTTGTACTTTCAGTGGGGGCTACCTGCAGCTAGCCTAAGGTTAGAAAAACAAAAGAGTCAGGGCACGAGAGAGAGAGAGTGTGTGTGTGAGAGAGAGAGAGAGAGAGAGAGAGAGAGAGAGAGAGAGAGAGAGAAAGCTGTCTTTCTTTGTTGTTTACCTTGAACGTGAGATGGAGGACGGTTTTAGCATGTGGAACCATTTTCCCTCGGCCTTAATGACTCCTAATTTCACGGCAAATAAACTAAACAATGATGCCTTTGAGTCTCTACAAGACAAAATCACATTCCTTTCCCGTTAAAGTGCCGCTCTAAATGTTCCTTTCTTATCTACCAATCGACCTGCAAGTGCACTCGGCTTGTTGTTGCAATCTTGTTTTTCAGGTTTTGAGGTCTGGCGGTGCCTCAGGTTGGGAAACTATCACTGCAGCACTTCCATTACTAAGTGATTTATTTGGTTATTGGCACACTGGTAACTGCAGAGTGTACAGGCTCAGAAGATAAACTTAACCCTCATGTTGTCCTTGGGTCAACTTTGACCCGTCTTCAGTTTTTTATCACAAAAAATGGGCCTTCGAAATAAGCGCCGCAAATGTCAATATTAGTAATATCAAATAACTTTGGAAAAAACATAAAAAAATGCACCCACAACACTGAAAATGTGACAAAAATGTCGGAAAAAGTGATAATAGTGTTTCATGGTTGATGGGAAGACAACACAAGGGTTAAAGGGATAGTTTGGGTATATTGAAGTGTGGCTGTATGAGCTACATCTCCATAGTCAGCGTGTTAGATCCAGTAGATGGCAGTTGGCCTCCCCCCAGTTTGGAGAAGCAGGCAGGAGTGTCAACACGTAAGCTAAGCCTCCCTGCTGTGCGAAACGCATTTTAAGTATCTCAAATCTCTATATCAGTGTAGTCTATGACAACGATGTTTCATTTCTGGGATTGTTGGGATTGAAAATCTGCCAGATATCCTTCATCTTCCGCTTTTGTTGCTAATCTAGATAACATTGTCAGCTATAGTGGATATGTTGTATTTAAGTGGCACAGGCTGATTCATTCTTCAGGAAATCATAAGAACCCTCAATAATCACCTGTTCAAGGTAGTTAGTTTAAACATATGTTTTAGGAATAATAAATGTTGACACAGGGCCCCTACAACGCATCGCCCCTAATCTTTATCACATTAGTGGGTTTGTTAAAGGTCCCATGACATGCTACTTTTTGGATGCCTTAGTGGTCTAAGGCCCTAATACTGTAATTGAAGTCTCTTTATATAGACCTTAGTGATCCTCTTATACTGTATCTGAAGGCTCTTTATATAGACCTTAGTGGTCCTCTTATACTGTATCTGAAGTCTCTTTATATAGACCTTAGTGGTCCCCTAATACTGTATCTGAAGTCTCTTTTATATAGACCTTAGTGGTCCCCTAATACTGTATCTGAAGTCTCTTTATATAGACCTTAGTGGTCCCCTAATACTGTATCTGAAGTCTCTTTTATATAGACCTTAGTGGTCCCCTAATACTGTATCTGAAGTCTCTTTTATATAGACCTTAGTGGTCCCCTAATACTGTATCTGAAGTCTCTTTTATATAGACCTTAGTGGTCCTCTAATACTGTATCTGAAGTCTCTTTCTCAAAATCCAGTCTTGGTACAGAATTCCAGCCACTAGAGCCAGTCCCACAATGAGCTTGCCTTAGTATGTGCCATTTCTGTGTCTGTAGCTATTGAGGAGGAGAGAGAGGGGGCAAGGTGGAGGCTGGGGGTGTGGCCTTGACCAACTGCCACTTTGCTCAATTGAAAGCCATGATGTCTCTCTCTCATGGGTGGGCCAAATTCTCTGGGCTGGCAAAGCAGAGAAAGGGGAGGTAACCTTTCCCCTTATGACCTCATAAGAGAAGATTCTTGATAAGCCCATCTGAGCTTTCATTTTCTCAAAGGTAGAGCAGGACACCCAGAACTCGGTTTACACCTATCACCATATGTAGCCACTGGGGGACCATAGGCAGGTTGGGGGGAACGCATATTAATAAATTAATGTTAAAAAACCTCATGAAGTGAAATTTTCATGCCATGGGACCTTTGACATCTCTGTTTGAGTCACAGGGGAATGTGTGACTAGGGACAGAAAGCTACAGAAAAAAGGTATTTCTTCCACAAATGTAAATATAACAGAACATATGAATCTTAATTATCTTAAATCTTAATTAGCAATGATCAGATGGTATGCTTTGTCTTGCCTCCAACCTCTGTGTTTTTATCTCTGATTGGAATTCTTGCATCTGTTGTAACACCCAACATTCATTGTATTTGTTGCTGAGTGCTCTGCTGCACAACTATTGGTTGTAACCAAACCATAAAGCCTAATTGTACTGTAAATCAATTGTCTAAACAGCAAAGCATGTTATTTAATGCATGTGAAACTTGGTAATGTTGAAGCAGAACTATAGATAGAAATGTCATGTAATTGAAAGGCACTTTTTATAGCCGCACACAAAGGAGTTATGATTTGTTTGCAGGACCCCTCGCTCTGTAAATCACCAAGGACAGCTTCGGAAAAACACCAGAGGGAATCGTAAACACGCCATGCCCTCTTCTACCTCGAATCATCCTGCAAAATGTTATTGCACACTGAGATACCATGACCTGCACGAACATTTTTCCCTCATGATCGCACATCATGGGTGAACATGTCAAAACAGCTCAGAGATGACTCTCAACAACCAGGGCCTTCCCGTCACCCTCTAATCCAGCAATTAGAGACCAGGCCATAGAGATGGAACAGATGTTCCATAAATGGGAATGGCAGAGGGAGTCCTGGCCGCCCGTGGTATTCCTAATCTCTCCGAAGAAGACGGCCGAGGAGAGAAAAGGGAGCAGCCACCCTTCTGCCGCGCAGACTGGGGTCAAACAGTGCTCTTCTAATCGTTCACGGGGCTTGTTTCAAGCACCGTCAGTTGCCAGGCGCAGGTGGGGTGTGCTACTTGAGGGGTCATTATGCTTTGAAGTAAGTAAAGTGAGTAAAATGATTGTTGGATCACTTTTTGAAAGAATATTTGTACATTACGTAGACTATATCCACGACGTTCTACTTCTGGGATTGGTCTGTTGTCACTCTTCTTTTCAGCCGGATGTCCGTCCCCTTCCTCTGTCTCTGTGTTGGCGTTCTAACCTCCGGTGGATTTCTGAGGACTACGGTTACCTGGTCCTCAGATCTCTGCAGGGTAAATCCAGACAGCTAGCTAGACTATCTGTCCAATCGGAGTTTTCTGTTGCACGACTTAAAACAACCTTTTGAATGCACACACGTTCCACCAAAACAAGTTCCTTCTCGAGGCTATTTAGCAGATTGTGATTGGTTTAAAGAATTGTCAATAAACCAGAGCGTTTTTTTTCTCCACTACTGGAATGTTGTGTGGACTCGCCAGACCAATCAGGCAGTGGGAGACTACATTACATAAACCCACCAGCCTGTCCTCGCAGCTATTACCCACCAATGACAGACATGGTTATGATACTAGACTGGCGGTAGGTTATGGCTTTACCCGGCCAATGTCCACAACCAATGCTCTTAATACAATGTATTGTATAGAGCTGTAAACCCCCCCCCACACACACACACACATTTAATCCTAATGGGAAATATTACAAGCTTCAAAAAGAAACTAAGAGAAGCTGTTATCCTTTTGTAAGATGAGGTTAAAACCTGTTTGATTTTGTTATTCTTTGTTAGTATTGTTAGTATTAGTTATTACTGTATTGTTAGTCTTTCTGTTGTCTTCTTTCTTGTATTTTATTTTATGCTACTGTTGTTTTTATGACATGAAAAACATGCTACTGTGCCTTCTGTTTTTATAAAATCCAGAATGTTTTCATTGTTCTGATATAACAATATGTATTTTGCGTTAGAATTTTGTTTATGCTTGTCTGGTGTTAGACCCCAGGAACAATAATTTTCATTATACTGATGACTAATGGGGATCCTTAATAAACAATAAACAATAAAACTTGAAGCACGGTGACCATTAGCATGGTCCTACCAGACTCTGGTCCATTAGGCCAGTACTACCAGACTCTGGTCCATTAGCATGGTCCTACCAGACTCTGGTCCATTAGCCTGGTCCTACCAGACTCTAGTCCATTAGCCTGGTCCTACCAGACTCTAGTCCATTAGCCTGGTCCTACCAGACTCTGGTACATTAGCCTGGTCCTACCAGACTCTAGTCCATTAGCCTGGTCCTACCAGACTCTGGTCCATTAGCCCGGTCCTACCCATTAGCCTGGTCCTACCAGACTCTGGTCCATTTCATTAGTCCAGAGAGTCTGGCTACTCTCCATTGACAAGTGTTAACTTCCTTGAAGGCGGGTCCTCTGTTGAAGTTTAAAACTACTGGATCTGCCCAGAGCTAACGTTTGGTCATGACCTCGGCTTAGCATCACTAGCGTTACCCTTAGCCAACTCCTTCACCACTAGCAGAGCGAGCTGGAATATCAACCTTTTCCTGAACCCCGTGGGGGAGGGGGGCCACGACATCATGGCCGCCAACAAAACTCAGCAAAGATTGTTTTTGCTCTAATTCAGATTTTTCCTTTTAATAACAGTTCTTATTTATTTTCGATATTGTTTCTTTGAGGGGTGGGGCTGAAACTGTTCACATGCTTATTTCACAGATAAGAAGAACATTTTTTGAACGTAAAATAAAGACACACTTACAGCGCTGCTTACTGCGCTCCATGTCTGCAACACAACAAGCGTCTTGAAATACAGTGGCCGCTACGAAAACCAAGACTTGCGTTTTAAATTTGAAACCAACGATCGGATGATTCAAAGTTGGAATTGGTTCTCGATGCCCAATCCTATTTATTTGCCAAATAAATAATGACTTGCGATTAAGTTTTAGGTCATTTTATGGTTGCAACCCGCCACAAAACGAAGAAGAAGAAGAAGTTGTAGTTCATTTCCGCCCAGTATTTCCGCTCTGTCTGCACACATGTTGGGCGTCAACAAAGACAGATGGAAGTGGACGGACGAGGAGACGAGAGACTTTCTGAATTTAATTTATCAGGAACTCATTAAGGAAATGGCCGACAAAGGTTAGAACAAGCCGTGGGACGTCCTACGGAGTCAATGGAAGACGCTCAAACAGCGAGACATGTCTAAAAAAAAGAGTCTCGCAGTGGTGCCGGAGGGACAATAAAAGACAAGTTGCATCATAGCAATGTGTTGATCGTTTTTTTATTATAGCTTGATATGTCGCTATCAGCTGGCACATAAGCACTATTATAACTTGTGTAATATTGATCATTTGTTGGTAGACGGCGCGATCCATTTTGTCTAGAAAAACTTTGTCCTAAAAGTTTTCCTGAATGTTGTGCAATTCAGTGCGAAAAATGAATGGAAACACCTTAAAATGTTTAAAATCAATCCAATATACCAATTTGATCGCAAAACAGCACGTGACGTCATTACACACAGGTTTTTATTCACTTTAAAGCCGTTGGATGGAAACACACTTTCACCGGCTTTATTCACATGAGGTATTTTTTTTTTACCAAACTTCAGATAATTTGATTGACAAGTGGATGGAAACTTAGCTTTTGTTAGACTAATATTAAGACAAGTGACTAAGGGAAGGGTACAAACCCACTGAGAGTTAGCACCAAGCTCTTCAGCACTACGGAGCCTTTTAGCCTCTTTCAGCTCATTGTTTTGGTTCTCCAGTCGGACACAGGCTGCATGGTTGAATTTAACAGCAAACCATAATAAACAAAACTAGCAAACAAGCTCTAAAACCGCCCACAGACCCACCCCAAAACAGTAAAGAGCTTGTCTGCACGGCACTGTTTCAGGTGGTGTGAAACTGATTTGGACAGCCCGGGTTAGGTCCAAATGCTTCATGTTTTGAAGTTGTGTCCAGAAGTTTGACAGTGATCGGCTTTTTGGCTGCAAAGTCAAAGACTAAAGTGCTACAAGTACTTCTGGTGTATAGAAATCCAAACGCTGTGAAATCAGTTACAGAAGAAACCCACTGTGAACACAAAGCAAGAGAGGAGGACTAGCTTGGAATGGGCATTCATCATCCTTCTATTGCCATTGTTACAAAAAAAAAAAATGTAATACATGTAATAAAGTTGCTTCAAATGTTTCTTCTTTGTGTTTCTGGGGAGCTGAGCTGACCCTCATCACTGTGGAGTCCCTGCACTGAGCAGTCACCTGTCAATCAAACAGTATGGGCGGGACTGTAGGCTTTTCTCCATATATGGATTTCCTGTCGCTGCAGTTTGAGGACCCTTTCTTTGTTTTTCCTTTGTTTCCACAATGTCCCCAGAAATTATGTTCACCTGTACAGCAAGACTTACATTAACTGAATTTATTTATTCATTCATTTATTTCCCTTTTTCTTTTCTTGTTTTCCTGCTTTTCTTTTGAAAGAAAAACTGACTGAAAATGAATAATATAGAAAACCAACTGTTGCTTCTCTGACCGACACCCGAGAAGAACCCCCGCTGTCAGAGGGGCATCCACAACCTAAGCAGCAAACAAACCTATGTTGGTCCCTAAACTATCATCAGGTCTATTCCTGCTGCTCAGTGGGACTGGAGTTCTCCAAGGAGCGCTGAAAACCGGATTGTTTTACACACACCTGTTCCTGAATGTCACTCGGCTACACGCCTGTCTCAGAGGGAGCGCAGTTAATCGCTGATTTGGCACACTTACAGTGACAACATACCAAGGTCCAGTTTCAGGAACTCAGTACTCACGCACGCACACACCCACGCTTACACACACAAACAGATGCACGGTACCGCTTAAAACCTTGGACCCACACAGATCTACACACACAACACACACACACACAGACCTTATGATGAGACAACCAGTCTGGCCGCTTGGCAGCCATCTTTGATTTTCTGTCAACTGTTGACTCACCAAAATAACTTCCAACTGTGCACAACATAAAGCTGTTAAAAAAAAAAAAGAAAAAAGGAAAATTCAAAGTCAGGCTGAAACTTGAATTTTTTTTTAAGTTGTCTTCAGCAGATCGCCGATAGTTTGTATATGTTGGAACGCTCAAAGCTTTGTGGCTTTGACTGAATGGGAAACAATTAAAGTGCTCTTTGGCAGCACATGAAACCAGACGGCGATAAAAATGGCTGAGCTTTTCAGTGAGTGAGGCCCCTCAGCTCGGCCTGACTGAGTCATGAGAATCTTCTCCTCCTGAACTCCTGTTTGTGCTCTGCTTCTTCTTTCCTCTTCAGTTTCGGAGGCACACTGCAGCTGGAAAGTACGACTTTCTTCTCACTGGGAAGACAGTAAATAAATGAAACTTGTTAGAGAAAACCAAAGTCATCCAAAGGCCATCTTTTTATTTTTCTGAACTAAATGTTACATTCTGACAGAGTTGGTGGAAATCTTTGCCTGGGGCGACAATCCCACACTATTACAAATTAAATTAATTGAGAAAAAAAAAATGGATTTTAATGTCTTTTGTTGTATTTGTCTGACAAAAAACGGACACAACAATTTCAGAAAGGATAATGAACAAAACTAAAACTATTGTCTGTGATTCAAGGGTCTCTATGTCTATGTCGATATCTTGTGTTGTCTGAATGCATTGTAACTATATTTGAGAATCTAAACATATTGATGTCATATGCATAAACATTTATCTGATAGATTTGCCTGAAATAGACATGGAGCATGCCTATGTTCCCACAGCCCTATGTTCCCACAATACTAAGATTATTTTTACTTCAAAATTAGGCCCTATATTCATACTATTTCCTTTTTCATAAATTTGTATCAGATTTGAGCTCCCTTTCTGCCAATTTGAAATTTGGGTTAACCCTAACCCAAATTTTAAGAAAAATCTAAGAAACGTGGGACCATAGGGCTGTGGGAACACATGGCTGGGAACATAGGGCTGTGGGACTATAGGGCTGTGGGACCATAGGGCTGTGGGACCATTGGACACCATAGGCTGTGGGACCATTGGACTTGGGAACATAGGGCTGTGGAACCATTGGGCTGTAGGAACATAGGGCTGGGAACATAGGGCTGTGGGACCATAGGGCTGTGGGACCATTGGACACCATAGGCTGTGGGACCATTGGACTTGGGAACATAGGACTGTGGAACCATTGGGCTGTAGGAACACAGGGCTGGAAACATAGGGCTGGGAACATAGGGCTTAGGGACCATAGGGCTGTGGTCCCATTGGACGGTGGAACCATTGGGCTGTAGGAACATAGGGTTGGAAACATAGGGCTGGGAACATAGGGCTTAGGGACCATAGGGCTGTGGGACCATTGGACACCATCGGCTGTGGGACCATTGGACTTGGGAACATAGGGCTGTGGAACCATTGGGCTGTAGGAACATAGGGCTGGGAACATAGGGCTGTGGGATCATTGGGCAGTGGGCCCATTGGGCTGTAGACGTCATAGGGCTGTAGGAATATAGGGCTGTGGGCCCATTGGGCTGTGGAACCATTGGGCTGTAGGAACATAGGGCTGTGGGACCATTCGGCTGTAGGACCATAGGGCTGTGGGAACTTATGGCTGACCCCAGATCAGGAAGGAAGGCCACTCTGTTGGTCTGGTTGAACTACAGAAACACACAGTCCCCCCACAGGCGTAGCATAAGTTCAAGTTTAAGTTTATTGTCATTCAACATGTTAGACACACAGAGAACAAAATTCACTCTCAGGACCAGCAATATGTGTCAGTAATTCATTAGGCTACATTAAAAAGAAAAAAGAAAAAAAGATAAGAGTTAAATATAGAATAAACAAAATAAGAATAAAATCAGAGCGACAAGTATTTCAGGGCATCAGCAGTCGATCAAGTAAATCAGCGGCCTATTTGGTAAAGTGCATACAGTTCAATAAAATGCATCCAGTTCTTTCTTTAGGCAAAAAGGGATGGCAGCAGCACACAGTAGACCGTCTAGATAAGATAAGACAAGACAAGTTCACAAGCCTCACCGACTCTGGGTAGAAGCTGCGCTTTAGCCTCATGGTCCGAGCATTAAGGCTGCACAGCATCTTACCGGAGGGGAGGGGGTTAAACAGTAAGATGGGGGAGAGTGAGCTCTCATGATGTTGGAGGCACAGCTCCTGCATCTGCTGGCGTAGATGTCATCCAAGGAAGGGAGACTGCACTTTGTGATCTTTTGGGCAGACTTAACTACCCTATGGTAGAGGTAACCCACACAAACATTTGTCATTGGCAACACTTTTCTGGGAGAAATGGTGCATTTTACGGAAAAGTTCCAGGGGTGCCAATAATCTCGTCCATGACTGTATGACTGCCCCGATACCTGGCAGAGCAGTCATGTGTGAGGAGCTTGTAGAGGAGGGGGCTCAATACACACCCCTGAGGCGAACCGATATTAAGCACAATGGTGGATGACGAGATGCTGTGGACCTGTTTGACAGGAAGTCAAGGACCAATTTGCAAAGAGATGGTTTCAGTCCCAGGAAGTAGCAGTTTATTGACCAATGTTTGTGGAATGATGGTATTAAACGCAGAACTGAAGTCCAGGAAGAGCAGTCTGGCGTAAGTGTCCCTGTTCCCCAGGTGGGTGACAACAGAGTGGACAACAGCTGATACCGCATCAGACACAGATCTGTTCTTCCTGTATGCATACTGATGGGAATCCATATTGCTGTCTGTGTTGTCCATGACCAGCCGCTCAAAGCATTTCCTGACTACAGGTGTGAGAGCCACCGGGCGATAATAATTTATGCTTTTCACAGCTGAGTTCTTGGTTGATGTCTTCCAGCACACAGGAACCGCAGCTTGAGGGAGGGAGAGATTGAAGATGTCTGTCAACACACTGGTAAGCTGCTGGGCGCACTCCTTCAGAACTCAGCCTTTTGGGAGTTGATCCGCCGCAGAGCCCCAGTCACCTGCTCAGCAGACACACTGAGGGGAGACTCATCTGGGGGAAACATGGGCCTGATGGTGGAGTGAGAGTTGGATGTCTCAAAGCGGGCATAACAGATGTTGAGGGCATCCCCGGGCACTCTGCACTTTGCCCCTTGTAATCAATGACAGTCTTTCCCCATGCTCCCTGTATCCTGACAGCATAGAACTATTTTGCTCTTTTGATGCCTGCATACAGCTCTTTCCTTGCTGCCCTAAGGGCACCTGCGTCCCCCCCAACCGGAAGGCTGCGTCCCATGCCTTAAGCAGAGACCGCACTTCACCATTTATCCACGGTTTTTGATTGGGGCGTATGGTTATTTTCATCATCCATACATTTACTGATGTAGCCACAAACAGATGTTGAGACACATGTTCTTCCAAGTCCACTCCCCCCTCACCAGTAGCTGCCTCTCTGAATACCTGCCATGTTCAAAAGCAGTCCTGTAGCATAGGGATGGCCTCATTTGGCCACACAGTGATGGTTTTCTGTGTCGGTTTACTGTCCCTAGGCACGGGATGATGGGCAGGGGCCAGCAGAATGGAAGCCCAGTTGAGGGCGGGCGACTGCTTTATATGCCTCCCGTTTATAAAGTTACAGAGTTACGGTTGTCTTCCTTCCCAAATCTCAAATCTTGAAGTACAGTCACTGACTTACAGAGAGCATATTAACCAAACAACAGAATCTAAATCGGATTAACTAGAAGTTATGTTTGCTTGCACATTCTTAAAGGGGACAGTCATATTTTGAAAGGGAGGTCGGCATCTTCATTTAGTTTCTTATCATTGTTTACATTGGTAAAAAAAAGTGTGTGGCTTGGGGAGGACAAATGATGGGGTAAGAAGGAGGAAAAAGAGGGAATGGGAAGGAGAGAGGAGCAAGAGAAGGAGGAGGAGGAGGAGGAGAATGGAAAGCATCTACCAGCGCAAACACCTCTAAAACAGAAACATCCATTTAGCAGTGAAAAAACAAGCCCCCCCCTCCACACACACAAGACCTCCGTGAATGGGGCACTTCAGCGGGCCGAGGAAGTTCCAACGAGGGGCAGGATGTTCCCCTCAGGACGCACTCCAGACGGGCCGAGGGCCAAAAGCCTGTATACATAGGCCCTTTCTCTCTCCCCTTGTCACTGTCCAGCTTTGCCCTCCCACCCGGGGCAGAATGGCTCCAATAGTAGCTCAAACAAACCCCCAGCCTGCTCCGTCCCCTCCCACCAGGCTTTTACTGTGCCGCAGCCAGCAAGGCGGGCGAGGGAGGGCGTGGAACTGTCCTCGGCAAACAAAGACACGGGGGCAAAGACTTTCCGTGATTAAAGAGCAGTTAAGACGCTATGAGAGGCTAATTTGTTCACTGTGTGACAAAATCGGGGGTCATATAGCTCGTTCACTGAGATCTACATCCAGTTGACTTTTCCCTCACTGTGTCCTTCATGTATGTCTTTATGTAATTACATTCATTTTCCCCATTTTCAATATACATGTGTCAGTTCTATATTGAAATGAACTGCTGTCAAACAATCCTTGAATTAAATCAATGTTCACATGCACACGGGTAATCGGATCAGGTGAAGAAATCAAATTATTTCATGAAATCAGACATGCTTACAAGAGCAGCAATGGTCTTAAACCACTGTTTACATCGCAGATGGCCTTCAGTCTTCAGTTTTTTCATTGAATAAACTTTCTTTAATGAATTTATGCCAGTTTTGTCAACATAAAGACAGCAGGCTAATCCAATAAGGGCATAACATACTAATGAAATAACATCGCGACCTGAAGTTCTGGAGTGGATCACATGAGTCAGAAACAATCCTACGCAGCCACATTTGGAACGCAATTCCAGAAAATAGTATAATGCTAATTGAATGATTTTGAATTTGAATGTTGAACATTACAGGGTTTGCCTGAAGATGGCCTAGTACTGAAACGCTGCCAAAGGTCCCATGGCCCCCAGGTCCCCCAGCCTGCCTATGGCTAGAAATGGGGATGAGTGTAACCCGAGCCCTGGGTGTCCTGCTCTGCCTTTGAAAAAATGAAAGGTCAGATGGGCCGATCTGGAATCTTGCTCCTTATGAGGTCATAAGGGGCAAGGTTACCTCCCCTTTCTCTGCTTTGCCTGCTCAGATGATTTAGCCCACCCATGATAGTGAGACATCATGGCTTTCAAATGAGCAAAGTAGCAGTTGGTCAAGGCCACACCCCCAGCCTCCACCTCCTCCACCTCAATTAAATTCAATTGAATCCTCCTCAAAAGCTACAGACTCAGAAATGGCACATACTAAGGAAAGCTCATCGTGGCTGTAATTCTGCATCAAGGCTGAATTTTGAGAAAGAGACTTCAGATACAGTATTAGGGGACCACTAAGGTCTATATAAAAGAGACTTTAGATACAGTATTAGGGGACCACTAAGGTCTGTATAATGAGACTTCAGATACAGTATTAGGGGACCACTGAGGTCTATATAAAGAGACTTCAGATACAGTATTAGGGGACCACTAAGGTCTATATAAAAGAGACTTCAGATACAGTATTAGGGGTCCACTAAGGTCTATATAAAAGAGACTTTAGATACAGTATTAGGGGACCACTAAGGTCTGTATAAAGAGACTTCAGATACAGTATTAGGGGACCACTGAGGTCTGTATAAAGAGACTTCAGATACAGTATTAGGGGACCACTAAGGTCTATATAAAGAGACCTCAGGTACAGTATTAGGGGACCACTAAGGTCTATATAAAAGAGACTTCAGATACGGTATTAGGGGACCAAAGGTTTTTATTTTATTGTTTTTATTATTACTTTATAATGTCTGCCTCTTTTTCTCTCTATTCTGTATTCTTCTTGCTAAAAACAAATGCTGGAATTTCAATTTCCTTGCAGGAGTCATCCAATGGGTGCGCTCCTCCAGCACCAAACGGCTAGAGCAAGTGGTGTTTATTGTTGCTATGGCAGCAGGCTAAGCTAAATGCTAAAGAGGGAAAGTTGCCTTGTGAAACGCCTCATCCAACGGGAGACAAACGCAGACCTCTGGCCACCGGAGACATTCATCTGCACGTACGGTAGAACAGAAAACCGGCAAACCTTCCCTTAAGTTAGCAGCTAATGCTAGCAGTAGCTAGCTAGATAGCTTGGTGACATTTTACACAACGAATCTCGTGTGACCCCTGCAAGATCCCCAGTCTTTCCATGTTATGACAGTCTTTGACGTTAGATGTGAGATGATTTTCGGTTAGACTTTACTTGAAGGTACATAAGAGTGACATGACACTGTCAGGAACTGTCATAAACAAGTCATAAACCTTTATGACATAACCCTTCTTTTAAGTAAGTGTCATGACAAGTTATGGTAAGGGTTCATGTGTCATGACAATGTCATGTGTTTATGACAGTGTCAGGTCACTCTTATGTAGACACCTTCAAGTAAATTTGCTTTAGATGTAATAATAATGATCCCAATCGCAAGGGGAAATTACAATTTACACTGTTATTATTATTATTATTATTATACACAGGCCTGAACTACACACACATGCTCAGGTCCTATACATGCACTAATGGAGAGATGTCAGAGTGGGGGGGGGGCTGCCAATGGAAAGGCACCCCAAGCAGTTGGGGGTTCGGTGCCTTGGTCAAGAGCACCTTGGCAGTACCCAGGAGGTGAACTGGAACCTCTCCAGCTACCAGTCCACCACCATACTTTGGTCCATATGGGGACTTAAACCGGCGACCCTCCGGTTCCCAACCACCCCCTTCCCTACTGACTGAGCTATTACCACCCCACGTGAGACGGTGTCAGACTTTAATCTTGTCTTCTAGCTTGTTGGGATTCAGTTTCAGCCACAGTTACTAGCCGCGAGTCTTGATATCCGCGACTGTTTGCCGTCAAAGAGTTCAGACAAAACAAACCGAGACACTCTGCAAACAAACTGTCATGTGTATTCAGTGGTATTTTAGGGTTTTGGGTTTTGGTTTTCACTAACATCAACTACCGAACTTCTACATTTGTTCGCCATAAATCACAAAGTCTGTTTTGAGTTGTTTTTTTTTCCAAAGACACACTCTCGGTGACAGACACAGCAACGACAGCAAACGCTATTATAACATGTTTATTGAAAACCTTCTATGACAGCATAGTTTGTCAGGCACAGAGGGAAGGAGAAAGAGAGACAGAGAGTTGTGAAATAGATGTTTTCTTTCCCCCAGTGGGAGATTTTTGCCCAGAGGGGTTGTTGTGGTGGAATGTTACAAAGGATTCATCATGATCAAAACAGGTACATTGCAACAAAACAAGCTATGAATTACAAAATATGACAAAAAAAAAAATGACACAATGCCAAATGGTTAGTTCCACCTTTCTATGTTAGAAACATGAATACAGAGGGAGGAAAAATAAATTACGTGGGAGAGGAAAAAAGAAAATCAAAAAGGACAAACATGGTTTTGTCTTGTTATTGTTGAAAAAAAAAAACCCTGATGTGGAATGCCAAATGAAACGTAAGAGAAAGAAAATAAACTGTATATGAAAATCATTTCCTCTCTAAGATTCTTACAAAATAGCTCACACTGCTATATAAAACTCTACTCATGTACATCAGCGTCAACGTCATAGCATATTTCAAACTATAAATTAATCTGGACTAACATTGTCGGCAATGATCGCATGAAAATTGGGATGAAAAACCACCCATTTAAAAAAAATTAAAATAAAAGAATCAACCCAAAATGCGTGGAATATGTATTGTTGTGATATCTCTGGAAGGACAGATTTCATCTTCAATCCTGATTTTCTTCTTGTTGAGCAGAAAAGAGAATAAATAATTCAGTCAGGGTAAAGACGGGGTGGTGGGGGAAATTTCAAATTCATTCAAAAGCAAAAAAAAGCTGTCTCAAATTCTCAAGAATATACTGATATTTCTGCATTAGGGCATTTTTTGCTGATACAAAAATTGTTACATTTAAAATTAGCATTGAGAGTTTTCCCAAGCAAGGTTTTGTTTAAAAATTGGGGTGGGGGCACATAATAACCTGGGGGGGGGGTCCTTGGACAAAACCTTTTGCACACCAAGCACCTCAAATCCTGTGTATGAACTAGTTAGAAAATATATATTTAATATATTTACTGGTAAGAAATAGAGCTGGATCCCATTATCTGACTATTGGAATATTCTCAGTAGGTGTTCCATTTTTTAGTTTTGGGGTGGGTTGTCTTCCATAGTTTTTGAGGGGGGAGGAAAACCTCTTCCAAATATTGGGAGGGACACACACACACACACACACACACACACACACACACACACACACACACACACACACACACACACACACACACACACACATCACCTGCATCCCCCACCCCCTGAAATCTACGCCTATGTCCCCTAGGATTTTGTTTTTCTGGTCATGGTGCTAAAGCTTCTGAAACTAAAACTCAAGATTTGTTTTCACAGCATTAAAGTCAAAGGAAAAATGAATATTTGTATTACTTCTATAATTAATCTGCATGCTGTTTAGTAAAACCTGTGTATTTATGTCCGACTTTGGTGAGGTGTCGATATAACATGAACCAAAAGTAGGCCCATCAATGTTGCAATGCAAGCTAGTCTAGTTAGCTTCCACTTTCTCAGGGGAGGCTAGTTAGCTTAGCATGCACGCTTCCGTTTTGGGAGTGGAAAAACAAAGAAACAATGTTGTAAAGGGACTAATGGTACAGTATAAAACCAACGCTTTGTGGGCAGGTCCCTAGCTGTTTTGCAGTCTGTCTCTTAGGCAACCGTTGCCAAATGCCAAATTAGCTGTTAACAGTTGTTTGTAATGTAGCTATAATTGTACAAACAACTCTAAAGTCTCACGCGCCCAAAGCCTCTGCTTTAGATTATGCACAAAGAATATGGAAATTCAAATTTCAGATGATTTTAAAACAACAACTTTCCCACGACAGCAACAAAATGTATCAGCAAACAGATAGGTCTAATACTTCAAAATAGGATTTTTCTCCTTTTGAAAAGCCAGCATCCAGAGGTTTTGGAACATGGAATAACGCTTTTTTTGTTGTCATAAACAACACACATGTTAAAAAGTGCTCTAACAGAGAGACAGAGGCTGTCAGAATCGAGTAAAAAACCCAACAGGGATGCAGAAAAAAAGCCAGGGAGGGCATCCAAATAAAAATAAAATGAAGGATAAAGGAGCAAAGCCTGATGGGAGAGAAAATCAGTATCTAGTAAAGTGACTACTCTACATCAACTTCATTATCTTCTGGCTCTTTAATGAAGAAAAACAACACTGAAAAGAGGATAGCGATGAATAAAAATACTCTCACCATAGGGAAAGCTTTTACCCAGCATGGAAGAATAAATACAACAAAACAGCGTTTCATTAGATCCATCCGACCTTTACACAAGTGCCTTTTAGTCTTATTCACTCCAAAACAACAACAAAAAAGGCTAATACGTACATAGCCTGCTTCTAGTGACAACTACTTCTTTTATTTATTTTTATATCTTTTTGCAATTATACATTCAAAACATGATCAATATGAATCCATTAATCTCTTGTTTTGTTCGCTCAAATTATACCAGGCACTTTTATTCAGACTTTTTACAGATTCTGGGCCAAAACTGGAAAACTGTACTGAAAACAGAAATACCAATAAGTGGGTGTAACCCTCCACTTTACAGAAGGCCTTATTTCTGTGCATAAACCCGAGAAAGAACACATCATTTGGTTAAAAAAAAAAACAAGTCTCCCAGTGTAGAAATAGAATCAAATACAGATTTTCACTTTAAGTACTTTAAATATTGGAGGGGGGGGTCATGACACAGTCTTTCTGGGTGACATGTCCGTAAATGCAGTTCACACACGGGAATAAGGCCATTGCACAGCGAAGAGTTGCCCCGTTTCCATTTAGCAGCGAGAACTTGAACCTGACTTTGCTAAAAACAGACTGTGTGAACACTTCAACCCTAACGCTTTGTTGGGGTCCGCTGGAAAGACGACTGCATCAAAAAAAAAAAAAGGGGGAGATATCCCCTATATTTGACATTCCCATGATCCTTCCCATCTCTACATTCAACAGCGCAGCGTCTGGAGAACAAGGTGAACTAGGTTGCGTCCGAAATATCATACTCTCTGCACTACATAGTCAATATGCACCCTGTCAATCAACATACTTGTGCAGATAAAGAGCAGCGTGCATTACAAAGCTGTAATTTTCAACGTCACTTCCTGAGAGCCTCCTTGCCGTTAGAGACGCGTAACCACAACGCTTCAATTACTGAAAGGGGTGAAACCCTGGACCAACAGCTTGTTTAAACATTTAGAAATGTAAATTATAGTATTATTGAGGTTACAGAGCTCACGAAGAGCTTGGGAAATATTATGCTAGAGGCGCGTATTGGTTTCATATTAAGGTTTCGGACATACTAAAAGTCTTTACATTTCTGTTTTAGCCTACCAAAATAGCAAGTGAGTATGGAATTTCGGACGCAGCCATTGACTTTTAAGACTAATTTGGCACATTCCTCCCCCCCCCCAGCAAACTAAGCTAAGGATCCACCACAAAAAACATACATGTATGTTTCTTTTTCGCTATGTGATTTGTAAGTCACACAGCATGCCTTCATTTCAGTATTAATACTATAGAGCAGCGATAAAATCTCAAGCGTCTGGGCAGCTTTGTGTTAGCAACAGGACATAACAGCCTCACCTTTCTCTCTCTTAAAGAGAGAGAAAGGTGAATGAGCGCCAAGCATCTTGCTCAAGGGCACTTTGACACCGCATGCATCGACCCTGTGACCTTTCTGTTACAATATGAGAGTTTGAAGCCTTCAGAGTGACCTTTAAAAAGGAAAACAATCCACCTAAAAATGCTTCGACACCGCTTAAAACCCCCACCACATGACGTCGACACGCTTCCTTTTTGTCGTTTCATTTATTTTTGTTTATTAAAAAAAAATGCTGCAAGTTGGAGCACGTTCTCTGATCACTCTGAGCATTCTGGGAAATGTATTTCCCAGAATTCCCAGCTAGTTGTTGTTGATGTTCAGCAGCGGCGCCGCAGCCTGGAACCCTGTACGCGCTCTGCGTTGTCATTGATTATACATTAACAACCCATCCGCTATTAATCAAAATGTTCATCTTTAGGACTCGATCCATGGATAAAGGGATGCTTGACGCGGCGCGTGTGTGTGTATAGACATGAATATTGCGGTTATGAGGCCTATCTTTATCCCTTTTTGATCATATTCGGGATATGATGCTTACATAGCACTCAGAGAAATCACGTTATTCATATCTCCATACAGGCTCGCCGACAGCTGTCTGCTCTGAGCTCATCCACCTCTCTCTCTCTCTCTCTCACAAACCACTTCAATAACATCAAATATTATAAGAACAGCTGATTTCTGGCGCGGTCAACGGCTTCAGCGGTTTTTGTGCGTACTATGAAATACAATCCTGCCGGCGCCACTGATGTCCAACATGTCTTTGAAGTACTTCAGTCGTACTTAAAGGCCTCTCTGTACATATCTCCAAGCGCTTGCTATTTTCTTGCCCAGCAAGAGTTAATCGGCTGCTTCAATATTGCAAACTTTTTTTTCCAAAAAACTGAATTTGAACTCTGGCGCCAACATCCGGGGGCCTTCAGTTCAAGAGTCCCCCTCACACTCGCTCTCAAAATTCATCTTTGCGTCCGTCATACATTCTTATTATTATTATTTTTTTTTTTAAACGGTAAAAAAGAAAAAAAAAGAAAAGATGGATCAAAAAATCTGAGGAGTTTGTGGAAAATAATGTCGCAGTTCTGTTGTAAAATAAGTTACAAAAAAATTTGAAATAAAAATCTTTGCGTACAGTACTAAAATCCTAACCTAGACTTTTCAACCCACATGTTAAGTCTATAAATATCTTTACAAATATACACGTTAATTATTCAAATAAACTTTTTCTGTATCACTTTAAGTGATTAAATGGTTTGCACTTTCATGACAGTGTCCTCTAGATTGCAATGCTTCCATCCTAAAACATTACACTCAAAAATGTAATTGTCTTTTAAGTACATGGCTGTGAACAGCAATATGATACATATTTGCATTTATATATTTACAATAAATCCTTTTCTAGATACATTAAAAAAAACTCTTAGTGTCTTAGTGTCTCTTACTGAACCTTAGTGTCCTAATTACCGAATTACCCTGAAACGTCGCCTCACGCTTGATTCGTTGAATTTGTTTCATGATTATCACAAAACTTGGGTTTTTTTTCTTCTTTTTTTCCATCCAGGATACTAAAATGTGACATTGGAGAAGAAAACCCATTTAAATGCTCACGAAACACTCTGTGGTTGAGCGTCTCTTCTGCGAAAAGAAAAAGAGTTATTGAGTGTCTTCGGAAGAACGAGTCCCATCATCGAGTAGATTCTGGCTTTTGCTGGTACTGGATCGCGGATCTTTCGCGGCGATCTAAGGGCTTCCGTGCAGACGAGGGGACCAAAATCGGAGGTCCTCGCCTACTGGATTGCCAAGCAGTCCCTGACCAATGCCCTTCATTCCCTCCTCTTCAGGAGGTTTTTGTATACCAGTAGGCACGGAATGGTTTACCCCCCCCCCCCATTACAGATTGTCCGTAACAAAAGACTGGCCCGAGTACAAAAATATAATTTTCATTTCTGAAAAGAAGAAACACAAACACGGTTCCAACGGCAAAAAAAAATAATCCTTCAATGTTTTTAAGAGTCTTTTGGGAGGGAGGGGGATGCAGGAGGAAGAAAAAAAACTCAGTCAAAGGAGTGGGAGGATAGCGAGCGACAGTTTTAAGACGAATGGAAGAGCTGAAGCGCTGTGGAAGTATTGCATGCTGAGTTTTTCATTTCCATAATCGTTGAGGAGTCACTGAGAGGCGTTCTGTTCATGGGCGACCTGTGAGAGGAAGTCCAACTTCCCCATGCCCCCCCCCCCTTGTCCCCGCTGCGTTATTTTTTATGTCCTGATCACCCCGTTACTGGGAAGCTGTTTGGGAAGACAGGGCTCATCAGGCAGCGGGTCGTGGGCAAACACCGAGTCGTCTCCGGACGAGCACGTGCTGTTGGAGTCCTGGCAGGTGGGCGAGTACTGCTCGAAGGGCACCGCCAGGTCCAGGTACTCCTGTCAGACGAGAGGACAATGGTTACACTGTAAAATCCCTTGGGTGCTCACATAAACAAGTCAAGAATCATAGAGTGTTAACGAATTATCACTTAGATTCTTTGTATGTTAAAGTTCCATTTTGGACCTGGACCTGGACCCTATGTTTTTGTCCTTTTGGACATTGGTCCAGTATTAAGCGAGATCGCGGCAGTTGGCAGCGGCGAAACAAGCTACAATGTTGGTAAGTAAGTTAATAGGGGGATTATCCAGCTTCTATTCGCGTTCACAATAGTTGCCATTGACAGGCTGAGATTAATATTCTAAGCGTCTGACAACAAAGGAAAAGGAAAGGATTTCTAAGGAGTTTGACCTCTCTCTCTCTCTCTTTCTATACACACACACACACACACACACACCTACCTACCTACCTACCTACCTACCTACCTATCTATCTATCTATCTATCACGAGGTCTGCTAGAGAGAGATTGATCTGTAACGCTGTCCACTAAAAAGCTATAAACTATGTAAACAGGAAGTTACCTTTCACCAGCTGTAATACGTATATGGTATATATGGTATAGTTTTTTTTCAAGGGGCCAAATGATAACTTCCAATCCTTTGTTAATGTGGTATAACTTTGTTTTGCTACCTCTGCCAAGTAGTTTATGTTTTCCGCTCCATCTGTCTGTCTGTCTGTCTGTCTGTCTGTCAGCAGCACTACAGAAACACTCCTGGCCAGGTTTTGAAACATGGTGAAAGGGTGTAGATGTGACGTGACATATAATTTATTCCTTGTATTTTATTTATTTGGGATGTGTCACGGTACTTATTGCACCGTGAGTCCGAGAGAAACCCATTTTCCATCCCTCTGTATGTCTGGCACATTTCTGACTTGATTTATGGTGAAACTAAACGTATTGTGTTTTCGAGTTGCGAGTGAGCGGCAGATGTGCAGGGAGGCTTACATCGGTGGAGGTCATGGATAAAACCCGGTCGTGGTCTTCCACCAGCTGTCTGAAGGTGGGTCTCTGGGACGGCACGGCGTGCCAGCACTCCCTCATGATCATGTACCTGAAACAGCCACATCAAGCACAGCCATTAAACATGAAATACAAAATGTACAACTGCACTCAGATCTGAGATGGACTGTTTCCAGTGTTTGGGCTACTTGATCTGCAGCTGGATGCTGATGCTCTGTAATTACGGCTAAGCAAAAGTAAAGGCTCATCATTTTTGGTTTTGAACAGTTTTCACTTTTATTTGTTGCGTTTCCAGCTGCAAGAAGACACCGTTCGCCACAGTTTACCCCCCCAAAAAAAACCATATAAGTTGCTAATGTACAGAATGATCAATGCATCTCTCAAAGTCATTGGAAAAAATGGAATTACTGGCTTTTAAACGTTGTATGAATGTAATAATTTTATTTTTGTGTCATGAAACCAACAAAGAATGCCCAGGCCAAACGGGCTTACAAGACACCATAATTTATAGCAAGGCACACCAGATACCAGAATAGCAAGATAAATGAAACAAATCAACCTTCTTGTCTTTTTTGCCATGCTTAAGAGACAAAAGCCGCTAGCTTATATACACTATATGCCCTATTTTAAGGATCTAAGTGCACAGCGTGAAGCGCATGGTGCAGGTGCCTATCCACTTTTGCAAGGTTATACTTAGTCTCTTCATTAATCAGAGGTCATCTCCCATTCCCTTTAAAAGCCAGGTGCGTTTGTACGTTGGAGCATTGCTATTATGATGGCGGACTTGTACTGTCATATTTTTAGTTTTAATCATTTGCATGTGTGTGTTGTTGTGCGTCCCTGTGTGTGTAACAAGCATAGTGTGCATAAGCCTAGGCACATTATACTAATTCACTGTTAAAATAACATTGAAATGACTTTAGACCAGGTTTTTGTTGTCAATGGTGCGATCACTTCCCGCTGCCTCGAGATAGCAATACACCCAGAATGCAGCTGAACACACCTCCCTGTAAGACCAGCACGCCCATGGGCGCACATATGGGTGCAGGTGCAGTTGCTATTTAAACGACATGGGCACTGGATGGTCTGAAAATAGCAAAGACACTTGTGTCGGGCTCTGTGCATCTAAACATGCACTCCATTTGGTCATCATCAGTACACCAAAACAAGACTTTACACAGACAGCTCATGTAAGATGGGTCTTCTTAACTCAGCACAATAGGGACAATGCACTGTTAGACAAGTCCGTAGAAAATACTGTGTCAATATGATGGGTCTTCTTAACTCAGCACAATAGGGACAATGCACTGTTAGACAAGTCCGTAGAAAATACTGTGTCAATATGAAGGGATTTTCTGTTGTGATTTTTCACAGGTGTTTAAAACTTGTGTCAAACTCAAGGCACGGGGGCCAAATTTGGCCCCTTACAAATTTTGATCCGGCCCGCATTTCAATTTAGGTTCACAGCTAATTTTGGCCCGACTACTACTACTACTACTACTACTACTACTACTACTACTACTACCACCATGCAAAAAAAACTTTTTGCATTGGAAATGGTTTTTCATACTGTAATTATGTGACACTGCTGTGCAGAATTTGAAAGATTTGCCAACTTTGTCAACAAGTTTTTTTAATATTCAGGTTGTTGTGAGTCGGCTGGGTGGTAGTTGCTGTTTGTTTTTCATGACTTGCTAGATTCTACGATGGCTAAGAAACCTTTTTTGCTGACTTTTTCAGGGTTTTATGTCGACCAAACTGTATGGGAGAACGCTATATGAGACATGCAATATAAAAAGTTAATTGACTTTTTTTTGTTACATAAAAGCATGTCAATAAACGCAACATGTCTGGCCCTTATTGTGATCGTCATTTCCAGTGTGGCCCTTAGGGAAATTGAGTTGGACACCCCTGGTTTCAAAAGGTACAGAGGATATACTTTAAATTTAGAGAATTTTCCATTTTGGGATTAACACAAGTGTCTGTAAATTTAATGGAAAAGGTACTGGTCATTTTGTTTCCAGGATATTATCTGTTTTTCACGGATTTGTTTTTTTAAAGTGTACAAAGGCAAATGGGATTCATTCTCAACTTCTCCTAATTTGCACCTTGTACTGATTTTTATTACCATTTATTTAAAATGTTCAAAATAAACCTAGACTCAAACCCTTGTTACTAGTACATTGAGTACAACTGATTATGAGTACAGAATGCATCAAATCAGCTGAAAACACTGAGGTCTTGTCCTTTTATATTTTTGCAACCACTTATTATGTGTAAAATTTCATCAATTAGTTCTGACATGTAGCCCTCCTATCCTTGTGGTCTGCATGGCTCAACCGAGTCCGGCACTATATGCTTTTTTTTCTAAAGTAACTTCCCCTTTCAAAACAAAAGCATTAATGAATTGTGCTCCTTCAAAGACAGATGTTGGTTTTAATTCAAAATCCATCTAGAACGGGCATTGGTATTGGTCCTCGGTATATGCCTGGCCCATCATCTACCTCAACCATCAAGTATTAATCCTTTTCATTTCGGCCAAAGACACAATGTTAGCGTTGACTGTGGGATGGAATAATCTGGAATCATCCAGGAGCACTTGCTCTGGATTATTCAGGACAAGTAATACGTTTAAGAATTGTGAACAGTTTCTGAGTGACACCTGTGGGATTTGTTACGTTTTCATCATCGGCAGTACACAATTATTCTAATTACATCAGAATAAAGAGTCAACATCTAATATGTAAAGATGCACTTCAGCTTTATGTGACTTAAGTGAAATTGTTATAAAGTAAATAATGTGGCCCAGTTTTGATCCTCGACTAGTCCTGGTCTTGGACTTGTCTCGCGCTCGAACAAAGGTGGACTTGACTACAGCACTGCTGAGCTGCGCCCATATATAACCACATATACTATAATTATAACTATAATTCATAAAGACACCTACAGTTCATGGGTGCAGTTGGCAGGTTTGTCCATCCGATGTCCTTCCTTCAGCAGCTTAAAGAGCTCTTCTACTGGGATTCCTGGGTACGGCGAGCCTCCCAGGGTAAAGATCTCCCACAACAGCACCCCATAGGACCACACACACACACACACACACACACACACACACACACACAATGAATACAGATTAGAGTTCAAACGCCAGTCATGGCCTGAAGCACTTACAGGCCTGTGTTCCACAGATAAACTAAGGAATCTGGTTGGGGAAATATTGATCCACAGTAATGTTTAATGCACTCAATTTAAGAATCAATTTGACATTCTAATTATCCGGGAGAGTCAGTCAATATTTAAAAAAATAAAATCAACAACTCATCCCTCAAGATTGAAAGGAGATAAGACTTAAACTCATTAGAAACAAATGGGAATGAAAGGTTTTGTTTGGCTTAGTTATTTAAAAAAATGTTATTTTATATTTATATGTTATATGTGTCATTTTTTATAATTTTTTTTCCATTATCATGCAGCCCTATGGAGTACCTCACAGTTTCCAAAAATGCCCTGAGCACATGAATACATAGAAACTGTATTGTTCTGTATCTACAGTTACGTCCAGCTGCTGCCTCTTCCAGAAGCTGCTGTATCTCTTTTTCTTTCTGTATGTGGCAGCAGCTCGAGTGAACTGCTGCATTATATTCCTAAATGGTTAAAAGAAAATGAGGGACGGTAATCAGATAATGGCGCTCTATTAACCCAGTGTACTATTGTTGGTCCGTGTCATCCAGTGAATCAGAATCAGACCCTTCCTCCCTCCACCGTGGGCGCTCAGCGAGCTTTATCTAATTATCCACACTCGGGTCCGGAGGGCAGAACACAGCCGCTCCTGGCCGAGTGTTTTCTATCCTATATATCATTTCTGCATATGAGTCAATGCCAAAGGCTTTTGTCATGTGCTGTATATTTTTCATAAACCCGCACCTTATCCACAGTTACTGCTTTAACGGGTTATTGCGTCGCCCTGACGGTGCAGTGAGGTTTGCTCCCTGCAGCTTTTATAGACTGACACCTCTGAAGCTTTTCAAAATAAAATCTTCACCTCCGTGATATTGGCATGGAATTAAAAGGTCTATACCGGCATTAAAGTTCTCATATTCTGCTCATTTTCAGGTTCATAATAGTATTTAGAGGTTGTACCAGAATAGGTTAACATGGTTTCAATTTAAAAAAACACCATAGTTTTGTTGTACTGCACATTGCTGCAGCTCCTCTTTTCACCCTGTATGTTGAGCTCTCTGTTTTAGCTACAGAGCGAGACATCTCACTTCTGTTCCATCTTTGTTGGGAGTTGCACATAAGCAGTACCTAGGTAAGGACTACTAACCAGTCAGAAGCAGAGTATGAGGGCCTGCCCTGACAGTACCTAGGTAAGGACTACTAGCCAGTCAGAAGCAGAGTATGAGGACCTGCCCTGACAGTACCTAGGTAAGGACTAATAGCCAGTCAGAAGCAGAGTATGAGGGCGTGCCCTGACAGTACCTAGGTAAGGACTACTAGCCAGTCAGAAGCAGAGTATGAGGGCGTGCCCTGACAGTACCTAGGTAAGGACTACAAGCCAGTCAAAAGCAGAGTATGAGAGCCTGCCCTGAGAGTACCTAGGTAAGGACTAATAGCCAGTCAGAAGCAGAGTATGAGGGTGTGCCCTGACAGTACCTAGGTAAGGACTACTAGCCAGGTCTTCAGGTCTAAATTTATTGGTAGAAACTTTCACTTTCAATCACAACGTGATGATGCTTATTACTTACTTTCTCTCTGCAAAAAAAAGAAGTCTAAAACGACTCTGTAAAAATCCAACCGAAATGGTTCCCTGAGTGTTCCCACAGCTAGTTCTGCCTTTAGAGCTGCACATGTTTGAAAAGCTGCACCAGCTGCAATGCCAACTGCTGCATGCAAACCCTTCCTTATATCCAGCCCTTTCCTTGCTGTTGCTGAGTGCGTGACAGATTTGTTTTAATGTGTTTTAATTGTCTCCCGTCTGTTTCAGTGTAAAAAACCCCATCACAGGTCAAAAGTCAGAGTCCCCCGGGGGGTGTGTGAGAGTAAACTGGATGCAGAGTGACTACTGTATGCGGGGAGGAGGGAGGAGGAGGTTTGGCGGGAGGATTGACTCAGTAATCCAGACCTGCTGAAATAACAGAGCCGGCTGATTCTCCTCTCAGCTTGTTCCCAGTCTAGTGTAATCACACGGCGAGCCAGTGTTGACAGGAACCCGTGTTTGGCTTGGATGCCTGTGCTGGGGACACAGCATCTGGCTGACATGGGGGAGGGGGGAGGGGGGGTTCAGCTACCGCAACACAGATTGACTTTTTGACCTTTTTGCTTAAACTGGCCTTTTCTTCTCCTGATTGCAGCCAACACAGGAGCAATCAGAGATCGGAAAAAGGTGCGTTTGGGAATCTATTCCAGGTTTTTTTTTAAGGCAAGGACCCCTTAACTGAAAGACAGATGGAGCAGGGACCCCCTACTACTAATATTGAATAAAGTTAAGTTTTGGCCAACAATAACATAGGGATGCCTAAAGCAGTCACACAACCCTTTTCTGCATAGAATACTAAGCTATTACAATAATAATTGTTGGCATGATTTTATAAATCATGCTTTAATGTAAACATACATGTCCTTCCTTAGGGTCTACTGTCTCTCAGATGTATCTATGTAAGATGTATCATTACCTAGGGATACACATTACATAGGATAGTCAGCCTATCATCACTGGGGATTTATATTTGCTAATAATATGTTGGATTCATGTAAAGACTTTAAATGTTTTGAAATAATTTTGAGGGCCCCCCCTGGAGTGACTCTAAGGACCCCCTGTTGAAGATCTCTGGTCTATACTATGGAGAAAATGACTCATACTGAGATTACAAAATGCTGAATTTATGGCTGGATGTGGCCGTGGAGGCACTGGGCTGGGAGCTTTTGGGTACTTTTTGTTTTGGGTACATATTCTATGTAACTGTATGTGACGCGGAGGTTTGTCTACGGCGACCCCGGTTCCTACGAATGGTTGTAGGAACCTGCCCCGAGGAAACACGTCGTGATAAATCCACTGACACTCTTATTGCCTTCTGTTCTAGGGCAGATTGGATCTACGCTAATAAACCGTGATTAATCCACTGACCCTCTCCTGTCTTTTCTGTTCTTGGATTTGCGCTGATAAAACCAGTTGTCAAGACTCTATTGTGTTTCTGTCTCTCTCAGATGTCGCGTTGGGAGAATAAAGAACAAAACGCTGCCAAGAATGCAGAGCCACTGATACACAAACGGCTGGGGATTATCAAGTGGGCCCGGAGATGACAGCGAGCGGAAAGATATTTGGAAAGGGAACGCTCTGAATTCATTTTCGCACGCACAAACTCAGCTTTTGATGCTAACGCGCGCCGTCACGATATTTCAACAAGCCGGATTCCTCCGGTGTACGGCGGCGGCAGCAGCAGCTCCACATGAGCGGGCTTTTGGCATGTGACGGGTAGTTTGTGCAAACTCACACATCGCTCTGGTGCGTGTAGACCCGGTCAAACAGAGCTTCGGGAGCCATCCATTTCACGGGCAGACGACCCTGCAACAACAGAGGCACAGCGGAAGCGCTTTGGTCAGCAGAAACATTCTGTACACAGCAGACAGCAAAACATGGACCCAAACACACATCACTGTCCTCACACTGTCCTCACACCGTCAACTTCAGCTAGCCTGTCATTACCAAAAGACATTCATTTAACAGGTATACTGTGTGATGTATAGTAAGAGTTGGGTGATGTGGAGAAAATCAAATATATACAGTATATTGCTATTTTTATCGATGCAACATGTTTTCACAATTTGATATTAGATAAATAATCATCAATAATGTAGATTTAATGACTAAGTGGTTAAAGGCGAATTTTAGAACAGCTAGTAGAGTCAGAAAATGACATCACTATACTGTAACAAAGCCTTTAACAGCAGAAATGGCAACACTTATGCCATATCACGATATTATGATGATAAGATTATCATAATTACGATATCTGGTCTCATATCATATTACAATAGTAATATTGAATAATATCGTGATATTGCCCAGTCTCTCATTTTATAATTTCTGGACTGTATCAGCTCGGTTAACTGAACGTGCATGCCTTTACCTTCTTAGACATCAAATCCATTCAAAATACACAAATGTTTCATTTTTTTTTTCATGTACAGATCTAAGATCTACACCCAAGCACTGTTGTTAAATCTAGTATTCTATTAGATAATTTGACTTTGTAATTATTTCTGGGCATTTATTTGTGGTCTCACCTTCACTTCATGCATTTGAGGCCTAACATAATTAGTCAATACTTATTTCTGAGTTTGAAAAGCCGACCGACTGAGACTCACGTTGGTGGTCTTTTTGTAGTAGTCTATGTTGTGCACATCTCTGGCGAGCCCAAAGTCGGCGATCTTCATAACGTTATCCTCTGTCACAAGGACGTTTCTGGCTGCCAAGTCTCTATGGATACACTGAGGGGAGAAGTACAAACACATCAGACACACGGCGAGAGACACACACACACGCGTGCGCACACGCACCGTAGGCGGACAACTTTCATTTACCATTGTCTGACTAATATCACCTCCGAACTCTTCCTAACTTTCAAAGTTATGTGGTTTGGAAACATATTCCAAACCATTCACTTACCGTAGATTCCAAATCTGATTCATTTATTTGATATAGTTTCTTGTGTACTTACATACATTAAACTGTTCTTTACTAGCTACTTGCAGTTCAACAGGAAAAGACAACAGTCATACTCAGGAATACCTAGACTAAAACGTATAAAACCAGATAAAAACCACGTCCAAACTGTTAAAACAGTAGATGGTACAGGTGCTGTAGTACAATGTAGATAGCAGCACAGTGTGATAAGGTGCAATGGTGCTCAACACAGAATATGTAAAGTGGCAATGTGCATTTAGTAGAGTCCTTTTTTTAGTTCAGATAATGGCCCAGGGTCGGGTGGTGGAGTGTGGGGGGCACTGGCAGTCTATTTCCAATCCTCTCACTGCCTGTGGAAAGAAACTATGGAGCATCCTGCTGGATCTGGTGCTGATGCTCCTGTACCTGTTTTGTAAAAACCATTAAACCTGGTCCCATTGAGGCTGTTCTAAATTCTTATCTGCAGTTACAACCTTTCACATGTTTCCAATAGGACTGCAACTAATTAATACTTTCAACGCCGATTATTCTGTCAGTTATTTTCTCGGTTAAGCCATTAGTTGTTTAGTCTATACAATTTCAGAAAATGGTGAAAAAGGTGGATCACTGTTTCCCAAAGCCCAAGATCCTGAAAACTGCGTTTTATCCACAAATTCAAAGATATTCCGTTTACTGTCACAAAGGGGAAAAAAAAAAAAAATAGAAAATATGCACATTTAACAAGCTGGAATCAAACAATAATAAAAAGAGGCAGCAAAAGGCCACAGGTTCAATTACAACCTGTGCACACCACACACACCACACACCGCACACCACACACACACACACAGAGGCTCAGTTGAGTGAAACAGCGTTTGTATATTAGCATTAGGCACACAGCGTTGTGGCGGCTGACCTTCTGCGAGGCGAGGTACTCCATGCCCCGGGCCACCTGGTAGGCACAGGACACCAGGTCTTTGAAGGTGAGCTGCTCATCGGGGATTTTACACGTGTCGAAGGAGTAGTCCATGCCCGGTGGGCGCCGCGCCCGCAGGTACTCCCTCAGGTTGCCTTTAGAGGCGTATTCCACCAGGACGTACAGAGGACCTGCCAGCAACATGGAGCACAGCGTCACTTACAGGATGCAGTTTAAAACTATTGTTAATCATCTCCTCTGTAATGAAGCGGGGCCTCACCGTCCTGTGTGCACGCTCCGAGCAGGTTGATAATGTTTTTGTGTTTTCCAATCATCTTCATCATCTCCATCTCTGACACCAGGTCTGACAAATCTTTATCTGTGGCATCGTCTGAGACAAACAAAATAGAGTGTTATTGTAGTGGATATATAACCCATGTGAGAAATCCACATTGTTATATAAGTAAAAACAGAGAGGGAACGACACAATTCTGCTGATTTCCTTCAGGAAAAAGTATTTTCATTTCCTAGCCCCTCCTTCACTTCCCCTAAGTGGCTTTGTCATTTTCAGGCCACCATTCTAAAAAAGAACCTTTGTGTAGTTAGGGTTAGTTCATCTCAAGGGGTTATCCTTATTTAAAATAAAAAAATAATTTATTTTAAAAAAAAAAAAAATACTCTATAAAAAAGAATTTCATTCAAAACCTTTATTTAAAACTTGTGGCCCATTGAATAAGACCATCATTTTCAGTGCATTTCAGCAAATTACATAGAACTAATTTACATAAATAACAGATACAAAGTTTAAACAATCTGGTAAAACAGACACAAGACGATACGTAGAAGTCATTTATCAACCACTGATGGGGGAGAGACCAATTTTAAATTAAAAAAAAGAGCACAGTACTACCGCTGTCACTCAAAGCTTGTGTAACGATCACTAACCTTTCAGCATTTTCACAGCGACGTCGAGCGGCTTGTTGGGCTTCTCCTTGTCGATGCCGATGGCCTCGGCCATCACCACCTGGCCAAAGCAGCCCTCGCCCAGAGGTTTGCCCAGAGTCAGCCTGAAACAGCAGCAAGTCTCAGAGCTGGGATTTCTGCTGCAAGCAGTGTTAGCGGGGAGGTTTTTATTTGATTTCTCTCTACAGTTTTGAATGAGACCAATTTGATTGCCAAGTACAATAAGCGTGCAGGAAGGTGTCACGGTAACATTGATGTATTGGTGGCTTTCAGGCTTTCACAGCACATAATGTTACAAGGACAACAGTACAGCGTGTGTCAACTCTGAAATATGTTGCTTGGCAGCCACAGCGCACCATGTTTTTTCCTTCTGACCAGCGTTTATACAACAGTGTTGGATGCAGATCTGGGCGGTGGTGGAAGAAGTGTTTAGATCCTTTACTTAAGTAAAAGTATTAAGACCACAAGCATTGAAAATGATACCTATGTGAAAGTATGTAAGTATCATCACGAAAATGTACTTAAAAGTAAATTTACTCAATGCAGAAAAATCCTCATTTTAGAAACTGGAGACTATCAAAACTACTAATCTTTTCAGCTGGGCTTGTAGGCGGTTGTATTGTTAGCTAGTTTAATTAATAATAAAACAACACATTTTTGTAAACTACATGTGTTTTGTGTGCAAACATTTCAATTTGTAACTAGTAAATAGTAACTAATGCTGTCAGATTAATGCAGTGGAGTAAAAAGTACAGTATTTACAAGTACTTAAAATTTGCACTTAAATTTGTACTTAAGTCAATCAATCAATCAAATGTATTTAAAGTGTAAAATCAATATTTCAGTGCACTTTACAATTTAAGGAACACAGAAATAACAGACAGCAACAAAACAATTGAATAGCATTAAAGCAGTGATAATACTACAGTAAGGTACTTGGGTAAATGTATTTAGTAACATTTCTAAGTAACTTTTCTTACCGTGTTCGAGGAAACTCCCATTTGGGGTCGGAGGGAAGCTCCAGCTCTGAGACGTTGGCCAGCATGGGCCCGTCGCTGGACGACAGGCGGGCGATCCGGACCAACGGGGTGTTGGAGTTCATGGAGGAGTTGGAATCCAAGGACACCTGCTTGGGGACCAAAAACAGACTGTTATAGACTCCGAAAGGGACGAGGTGATGTGTCCTCGAACACGGAGACGGAGGAAAGAGAGGAAGACCAACATATTTTTACTCCGAGTTCTACCCTTCAGCTTGATATCAAAGTTAGAATCTAATCTTAGACGGGATAGTACTTTTACAGAGGGAAGACAACTTAACAGTAATTTAATTCAAAATAAATCTCAGTTTATATTAAGAAATGTTTTGTAAACATATTAGACAAAATTGCTGAAAAAACTTCATCTCACATCATTGCCAGACAGTGACGGAGTACTCGAGTCTTAGACTCAGAGTGTAGTCTTACTTCAGTTGCTATTCTCGAGACTCGGGACTTGACTTGGACTCCAAGTCCAAGTCATCAGGACTCCAGGATTTCTGAACTTGGACTTGAGCTTTAATGAAACAGGACTCGGACGTTGGATGAAGTTTCTGACAATACTTTTTAAGTGTAATAGGCAGTGATGGAGTGCTCAAGTTCTGGACTTGGACTGGAGTCCAGAAGTTGCTATTCTCTAGACCCGTGACTCAACTTGGACTCAAACTCAGGTAATGGCGACACTGGGAACTCGAGACTTGACCTGGACTCGACAGTTGGTGATTGTTGCCAGATACATTTTTCCCTTGTTAGTCTACAGTAATTTGATTTGAATTGTCAAGGAAATAACCTAGACACTGAAACAGCAAATATAATTTTAAAAAAACATTTCCTTGTAAGATGCGGAAAATGTTTAAGCTCTGGTTCGTAGAGAAGAGAATCGCTGACCTTGGTTCGGACTTTTTTCATGTAAAAAAAAACAAAACAAAAAAACGCATCTAAAGACTGCATCAATGATGGAATAACTTTAAGATGGAATGCTTTTTGGCAGCGACGGACTGCAAACATCACACATCTCAGGATTAATGTCAGAGCTGTGTCGGCAGCTCAGATTTTCTCTGAAAAACCAGCCTGACTTCTGACACCGGAGGAGACTTTTACAAACAGCCAGCCTGTGGCTGTGCACAGGAGGGAGCAGACGGTAACAAAGACGAATGAAGAAGGGAGCAGAGGTGGAATGGACGTCTCTATCCATCAGCCAGCTCCATTTCCAGACTGGCGGTCCTGCTGCAGCCGAGCCCACGGGCTCGACATCCTTTCACCATTTATCTGACTGCTGTGTGTGTGTGTGTGTGTGTGTGTGTGTGTGTGGGGGTTATGTCAGAGTCTGCCAGCTCGGCCCCTCTCAAACAAACCGTCCACTTACAAGACTTCCCTTTTCAGCTTCTCCACCAGAGAAAAATTAGAAGAAAAAAAAAAAATGATGAGGCTTAAAAACAGCAGCCCCGACCACAATTTCAGGGGCATGAAAAGTAATATCTGATAGAACATGCCAGGGGGTTTATGGGAGATTTACTCAGAGTTATGAAAAAGAAAGGAGAGAACCGGGAGATTAGCTTTACAAAAAAAAACGAAGCAAAGATTAAGGAAAAATGCAATAATATCTTTCCCTGCACTACCTTATAAGAGCATGCATATGAAGGTTGCAGAAAAAAAGGCTACAATTAGAAAATCTTTTAAAAGATGAGGTTTCTATCCAATATAACCGAATGCTACTTTTATGTAACAAGGCTTAATTAGAAAAATACATCCTTTCCACATGAATCCTGACTTTAGTTTTTAAACAGTCATGTGTTTGTTTTCCAAGAACTGAATTATGCTTTTTTCCGTTCTAAAAATTTTGAGGAGCACAACCCCCTAATTATGAAGATGGAAAGCTGAAGCTCGCACAAGCACACAGAGGCTGTGGGAGTCAAGCCGGGTGGGGCAGGGTGGATAAACTCATCTGCATTTTCATTCTTCCTTTCATTCAGATGATCTTTGCATCCACAGTGCCATTAACCCAATAATGGAAGACACTCTGGATCACCAATATCACAACAAACCCAAATATTGAGAGCCAAAGCGTGCTGCCTGAAGATGATATGAGACAGAGAAGTAATAAGGAAAAAAAATAGAAGCTCAGATAGAAGTCTTGAGATGAGAGTGAAGTGGAGTGAACAGAGGAGAAGACGGGTGAGGGTCTATTGATCAGTGTGGAGAGGGAACTCTGGTCTGGTCTTCAGGAAGCCTTTTCCCCTTCTTGAACTTATGATGTATATTGATTCAACCGTCTAGAGAGCTCAGGGGGAAGCTGGCTGATATGGAGAAAATCATGATATTTTTGACCAAATACATTGATCTGATATTGCAGCGATATTGTTGACTGTCGGTGCTTAGTAATGTGGATACAATATCTAAGTAGGTAAAGGCAAATAATAAAAGAACAAGTAAGTCTGGTAAGTTTAGACAAATGACATGCCTTTCCTGTAATGCAGCCTTTAAAACCAGGAAAAGACACAATATGTAGCCTCATATCTCGATGTCGATATGATATCGATATATTGCCCAGCCATACCCTGAACAACATCATGCCTACCACTTCCACTATGAGTTAAATTTACTTATTTTTAACTGAGAAACCAGGGCTGTGCAATTATTCCTATCTTCACGATCATTTTTAATCAGGTTTACGATCTGGGCTCCTAGTAGTCGAGAGAAGCGATTATTTTTGCATTTGACATTTTTTTAAACTAAACTCTTATTTTATTTTGTCTTGTGTTTTGAATGAGAGAAAAAAAACAATTTGAGCGGAAAATGTATGAAAGGACATTTCACAGTTCATTTGGTTAACTGTTTTTTTTTTTTTTTTTTATTTAATTCAAGTCAATGGGTATACTGATTGCGATTTTTTCCCTCCACAATCGAGCAGCTCTTTGAGAAACACCGCTTTAAACCATAGAATCCTGTCTATAAATAATATAAGATAATATAACAGAATCCTTGGATCTGGGTCTACTTAAAGTTATAAAATTTCATAGTCAGCAGGCATATGATAATGGTATTAATCTTGCTAGGAATTGTTGGGTCTTGGTAAATTATAGAGTGTAGTCTAGACCTGCTCTAACTTTAAAAGTGTCCTGAGATAACTCTTGTTGTGATTTGACACTAGAAATAAAATTGAATTTTGGTCTTGAACTTGTCCTGGTCTGAGTTCTGTTTGAACTGGGTCGTGATTTGACTCGGACCTTGACCAAGGTTTGTCTTGAACCCCTGAGAGACAATGACGCAAAGAGTTTGTGCAAACTGCAGGCTGTGGCGACGCAGCTGCTCCGCTTTATGTCTTTCTCCAAACAGTTGAGAGGGCGAGAGTGAAATCTAAAACTAACACTGACAGTCACAGGAGGGCATAAATATCCCCCAAGCTGAATCTGCTCCAAGATAAATGTGAACACATGCCACCATGTGACGCCTCCCAGCGTCCGCACGACGTCATCAACACTGCCGGACCGCGAGAGAACCGCAACGGATAGACATACGACCACTATCTCTAGTTATTGACACACTCAGTTTGCATGAGTGCTGTCCTGTGAGCGATTCTTTTTAGAAGTTATTGAAGTTGAAAAGACAGTTATTGCAAATGCACGCTATCGTGCAGGTTTGTCATTGTGGCAACAATGCAAAAACAAATAACACTATTTTTCCATGACTCTCCACCAAAACTCAGTTTTATTTCTAGTGTCAAATCACAACAGTTATCTCAGGACACTTTACAGGTCTAGACTACACTATCATTTACAAAGACCCAACAATTCCATGCAAGATTAATACCATTATCATATGCCTGCTGAATATGAAATGTTATAACTTTAAGTGGACTCAGATCCGAGGATTCAGTTAGATTATCATGTATCATTTATAGACTCTATGGATTCTATGAACTGTTGAGGTTGTTTTCTTTAAATAATTCTGCTGCAGTTCAGTTTGGAGAGAAAGGCCCGTTTAAAACAGAATTTGATGGTTCAAAGTGTTTGACTGTTGATTTTCAAAGATAACGCATGATTTTTCTTCACTTTCTGTGTCTGGAATACACCATGGACATTCAAAAGGTTTGGGTCTAAAGCCAACTGAGCAACTGGGTTTGCTGGAATGTTGAGGAGTTAAAAAAAAAAAAAGCTTAATAATTATGGCAAAAGTACCTCAGGAATTAAATTATTTCGGTTTTCTTGCAGGTTATGTTTTCAACGCAGTTTTTGTGGTTAAAAAAGACCAGATTTCTATACAAATTATTCTCCTCGAACATCTCCGTCTGCATAATGTTGGACCAAAGGTAGTATATTAAATAAAGCTGAGCTAAACACACAGAGACGGAAAAAGAGGGAAAGGTGTTCATACGAATCTTGTATCTACTTTCTGTTACCTGTCTCTTGAGGGGGAACTTTGACAGTTTCTGCACGGGCGGCGTGGGCAGCGTCTTCTGTGTTGTCATGCGCATGCGGCAGAGGACGACAATGACCACGGCGAGGATGAAGAGCACGCAGCCCGTCACGTAGATGAGGATGTCGGCGTAGTAGTCCTCCTTCTCTGGGCTCACTGCTTTGGGAGGAGGAGGTCACGGACATGGGATCAGTCAGTGAAAACACAAGAATTTACTGAGAAACATGATCTTTAGTCCTACTTTTCCACCCCTAATCCCACTAAAATATATTTCTTCTTCATAAGTACAGATGAATATTGCTTTGCTCAGTAGCACATTTTACCTGAACATATTGTAAGAAGCACTTTTCTATGTAATAGCATCTATAAATCAAAAAAAGAAACAGATCAGAAGTCAGCTTGCAGTTTTATCCCTGCAGCAGGTAATTGCACCTGCGATATGTTTCTCCCGAGCAAGATAATTATTGTGTTGAACACAAAAAGTACTTTGTGCCTCGTAGCCTTGAGACATATACGCAAACAATTTGCGGGGGCTCGATTGCACGTTCAGCTCGTCCAATTAAAGGGCCCATGACACAGTTTCAGCAAGCACTTAAAACGCTATCTGCAATAATGTCCAATACTTTTCTTTGAAAAAAAAAATGTCAAAGATGTGCTACTGAGCAAAAAACAGTACAGATGCAATGGTAGTTTAATGGAGTGTATCACATTTGTGATGGAAGAAATGGCTGACAAAAGTCCAAAGAGCCCACAGAGAGAGGAGGAATGTACCTGGAAGCACCGTCAGCCAGGCAGAGTGGTAAGCAAAGCCGATAGAGTTCCCTGCCAGACAAGTGTACTCGCCCGCATCCTCAAAAGACACATTGGTCAAGAAGAGAATCTCTAGCTCCTTATCTGTAGTGTTAATACCTGCCGTCTGTGGAGGATGAGAGAGGGAGAAGATGGAGGAGGGAGAAAAGAAAGAGAGAGAAGAGATATCATGAGCCCAAAGCTTCTTAGAGGAAACACCAAATAAGCGCCTGCTGGAGGAAAGGACAGGAGGATCTGAAAGAGTCAGCAGTGCTGACGCCACCGACACCGACACCAACACCTGAAAAACACCCAAGCAGCACCTTCACCACGCTGCCAAAGAAGCCTGCTGGTTCAATCTAAAACCACATGCAACCCAGAAACAAAACATCTCTTTTGTTGTTATTAAGTTCTACGTTGTAGGTGAACAAGTGATTGATGCTAGTATGGCCGTCTGCTACATTCTGTCTTCTTTCAGGATACTGACGTAGAAGATTACTGTATTGAGACATTATCTTAATTACAGGTTGAAATACTGCAATGTCCGTTTTTATCATTTGTTTTAGCGCTCAGTAATAGACAAAAACGACTTGATATGATTATTGATAAGACATTGCAGGCAGAGTTAGAGTTTTCTCTCGGCTGCTGCTACAACACACGGGTTTAAATTAAACCAGCGAAAGGTTTACTTGACACCAGAGCAAAGCAATTCTAACTGATCGGGGAGGAAGACAAAGCAGCACGAGGCGTTGAAATGGAGGATAGCTACCAGCTAACAGAATGTGGACATTTCAACTTAAATTCTAGCAGAGGACTGAGTGTGTGTGTTGTCCTATTAGCAACCCACAACCAAGAGGAGCCCCGCAGAGATGAGAAGACACAGCAGAAGATCAATGTGTCAATGTGGTGACGGCGGCAGCCGCTGGGAGCTCAGGATTTACCTGGATTGTGTATCTTAAGCCAGAAAACGTTTTCTGACTTGCCTACAAAGTTGGAGGCGCGACACCAGTACTTCCCAGCATTTTTCTCTGTCACGTTGGACAGTTTCAACTTACTGTGGGCCTCAGTGTGTTTACTGACAACACTCTGTGAAGGGAAAATCGAGAGGCACAGTGAGGCCTGTAAATGTACAGAACATATATGCAAACACACACGCGTGCGCACACACACACGCAAACACACAGTGGAGCAAGCTGTCAATTTGTGAGATTAAAAGCATTACAACGTCAAACCTGTAAGATCATAAACACATACACACATGGAAACAACGTAACACGAGCTGTCTATTGGTAGATTAAAGGCATTTCAGCATGTCAATCATCTGAAAGTGTACACACACACACACACACACACACACACACACACACACACACACACACACACACACACACACACACACACACACACACACACACACAGAGCTTGAGACAAGCTCTCCGGCAGATGAATAATTAAACGGGCAAAGCACGTAAAGGAGAAAACATATCATGTTTTACGGTTTGCTTAATGAACATCCCGGGCTTGGCTCCAGACACCCCCTCTTTCTCTCTCTCTTCTCTCCCCCACGCCGGGCCGAGTCGCTCATCGTTAACTCTTTTTCCAGGCATCAAAAGAGCAATTCAGGCATTTCTCAACAAAAAAAAATAATTCTTGCATGCCGACCCAACCCCCCTTCCCACCCTCAGCTGTATTTAGCTCCTACAGTATATGCCACACAGGAGATGTGGCAGAGAGGCTGAATGAACTGTGGTGGGGCGAGAGAGAGCGAGCGAGAGAGAGAGAGGCACACACAGATCTCAGTAAATACTGTTTCAATTATGTGGTAGTCTAAAATAGAGCGTGGAGCCGCGGTCTGGGCTGACAGGCTTGCTTTACCCCCTCTTTCTCTCTCTCTTTCTTTCTGTTGGCCTGTCTCTCTCCTCCTCTTTCTCCCTCTTCCTAAAAGGTGCTGGAAATTTTACACATTGGGATTGTGTTACAGGAGTCACTTTTCTGTAAAAGTCGCGCCGGCAATCAGATCTAGAAACATTTCTGTATCACTTCCAACGCGGCTGACGTCCGGATCACACACCAGAAAGCTACGGGACGCAAAAGGTTATACACACAGAGAGATATTAAAGGGGCGTCTTGTTCTGTTTTCTTGGAACACTGTAATAAATCCGTTATTTAATCATCACTTCTTATGCACAAAGAAAACAACGATTAATGGCTGTTTCATGCAGTTTTATTAAATCATGAAATAACTGAATGAGCCCACGTTAAAGGAGTAGTTCAACATTTAGGGTATAGCTGGTACCTTTAGACAGAGCCAGGCTAGCTGTTTCCAGTCTTTATGCTAAGCTTAGACGCTGTCCACTCTAGCTTCATGTTTACAGTACAGATATGAGAGCGGCGCTATCTATCTTCTCATCTAGACTAGAAACTGAAGAAAGATTATTATTATTAGTAGTATTTAAGTTGTGACTGTTCCTTTAATGTCACATAGTGCTGTGTTTTACTTTTCTTTTCAAAAGAGGAAAACCTCCTAATCAAACCACAATAATAGTCAGACAATCAGTTTCCTCTAAATTTGTCCCATCATGCCAACTGTTCATAGTAAAAATCTGTTCTATTTTCTATCTAATAAATGATGAAAAAAATAAACCATCATCCATGAAGGCAGCTGCAGAAGTGAGAGCCTGAGAAAGACTCTCCTACCTTGATATCATTATTTTTCAACTCACTGCTGAATAAAGTAGACCACCATCCATAGGCTTAATTTACAGAGGGGGCACAACTCTTTACATAAATGCAGAAAAGGCACAAATTTGCTGCAGAAAAATTCAAGAGTGGAGATCCCCCCCCCATCACCTTCATAAAAGGATGAACATCAATGTTTTGGATTCCAATGTGTTTTTCTGTCTCCTGTTTCTCTCCCTCCCTTTCTCGCAATTTCTGCATCTTTTGTGTCAATTTCACTTCTTTCTTTCTTTCTTTCTTTCTCTTTCTTTCTTTCTCTTCTGTCTCTTCTGTCTCTGCTTCTCTTACCCCCTCCCACTTGTTCTCTAAGTCTCTCGACCTCCATCTTTACCCACCACTCTGTGACAAATTCTCTCTCTCTCCCTGCTGACTTTGCCCTTGCTTGTGTTCCTCAACTCATTTTTTCCATGGCTTTTTTTGGGTGCCTCTTCCCTCTTTCCTCTCTCCTCCTTAAACCACGCGACGCAGCACATGTGACGGCAGCGGCGGTTAACACAGCCCGTCTCTCTCCCTGCGCTGCCGCCACCACGGCAGTTAACTTAGTCCAAACCAGATGTTTGTTTTATTCCCTAGAGGCAGAAAAAAGAAAAGGGAGAGGCCAAATAAGAAAGCAAAAGGCCTTCTCAGGGTTTTTTCTTCTTCAATGGGAGTCTTCCTCTCTTCACCCCAAATATAAAAAAACAGGGCTCACAGTGGGTTAGGGTGTTGTCCTCCTTGGTGAGGAATGCTTTCTATTCTTGAACACCAACACTGCCCTGGGGAGGTGATGACTCCACCAGGAGTTTCTCTTTAACAGCAGCAGCAAACCCCCTCCCAAAAAAAACTATTTAACACCTTCCCCCGCTGTGTTTATTATCTTTAGTTCAAGAGGAAGAGTGCTTGTGATTTAGAAATGCATTTTTAAAGAGTGATACAGTATCAGAGCAACCATGAAAGCTGCAGACAACAACGCGTACATGTGAGCAGGCTGAAACAGAAACAGGTATCAGCATCGCCAGGCCTATCTCCACGGCGCTGTGTCTGGCAAGGTCTTTGGCGATGTTAAGCTCCGGATGCAACGACGGTGGCTCTACCAAATAGCCTCTGGAAGGAACTGGTGTTGGTGGAACGTGTGTACACGCATTCGAAAACTCAGATTGGACAGATAGTCTAGCTAGCTGTCGGGATTTACCCTGCAGAGATCTGAGGACCAGGTAACCATAGTCCTTGGAAATCCACCAGAGGTTAGAACGCCAACACAGAGACAGAGGAGGGTGATAGACATCCGTCCAAAATGAGGGACATCCGGTGGTACCTGAACACACACCTGAATAAAATATTGTCGATATGGACTAGAGGGAAGACAATAAAAAGGCACATGGGAAAGTGCGAGATCCAGAAGTATAAAAAAAACAAAAAAACAAGACAAAAAGAAATTCCTTCCACGATGCTATTTTGCAGAGGCACAGTTGCTCTGTCCGCCGCTTCATGCCGGCCTAGACGAAACATGATTGGTTTAAAGAAATAAACCAGAGCACGTTAACTCCCATCTCGGAATGCTGTGTGAACTAGCCGGACCCTCCTCCACAGCGCTGTGAAGGAAGGCCTGGCAATATGAGACTATGCTCCCTTTTGTCATTGATGACTGGCAGTGTGAACGTGTGTGTGTGTGTGTGTGTGTGTGTGTGTGTGTGTATATATATATATATATATATTTCGGTGGACTTAATTTGCCCTTTGACTCATCAAGGCTGCGCACTGCACACTCACCTTCAGAATGTTGACGTAGGGAACGCCGTCGGGGCCGTAGCGGCTGCCGTTGACCTCAATGTGTTTCAGCCACTGGATGTGTGGCTGGGCGTCGCTGTACACCTTACAGTGGAACTCCACGTCACTGCCCACTGCAACCGTCTGATTGGCTGGCAGGCCTGCCTGGAGGATGGGCCTGTGGGGGGAACGCTCTGAGACACAAAGTGGGGACTCATTAATTCATTACTTATTATGAATGATGTGCTGCAGGAAAATGCAGACGTACTGTACGTACTTAAAAACACTTTTTCACAAACAACAGCTCTGGGGGGTTATTTAACCCCCTGGTGCATGTTAATGGATTGGTTGTTTCCACAGAATTAAGCAGAAGGGAGAGCATATGTTTCCGTGTTGTTTACCTAGCACATCCAGCTGGTAGGTGTGTGTGATAGCGCCGTACTTGTTCTGCACCACACAGGTGTAGTTTCCCCGGTCTGATGGCACGGCGCTCTCCATCACCAGACTCCACTGTTGGTGTCTCAACTGGGGGGGAGGGACAGAACACAAGCGTCATGCTATGACATTACAATACATTGACATTTGTGAGGATACCGAGCCTTTTTCAAGAAATTGCACAGGGAGTTTGGTGTCTTATGTTCAGGCCTGACAGAGTCGTAGTAGTACTAGTACTAGTATATTTCCACTTATGAAGACATACAGTATCAAGTCAAGTTTATCGAGTGTTTATATCTCCAGAGTTTATATATCCTTTCACTTTCATCCAAACCCCAGACCTTGGAATAACAGTTGGTAAAACAGAGCGTGCAGTGTGCGCTAATGTTTACCGAGGTGCTATGGTAGAGCAACTTTGACCTCCTGGAATTAATCGCATTCTGCTCGACGCAGCACAGACGTGACACGGTGCACACGTCCTGACATGAAATGCCTCTGTGTGCCCACAGCACAAAGTACGACACGATGGAAAGGACTGAGGAGCAGAGAGCGGTCTGACTAGGTGTCTGCTGCAGACTTTGGATCAGATTTTGAATGAAATATTTTTGACTCTGAACAAATGGGACGAGACATTCTTACTCATTCTCAGGGTGCACGACTGCTTAACAGAGTTAAAAAATATAAAATAAAATGCCACGAATAGCCCCCGACAGCCAGTTGTAATGTTTTGGAAATGTCATTTTACTGTTAGTCCATGCTTATGTGTTCTTGTTTTATGAGTATGTGCTGTATATTTGTAGTTATCTAATGTTTTCTTTTTATCCTTATGTTCTCCGTCTGGATGCAAATTAACACTTTAAAAAAAAAACTTTTGTCACTTATTTTGCCACTTTTATTTTAAACGATTTTGTCTCTTGTCAACGTTTTTATCACTTTTTCTTCCACTACCAGCAGTATACACTAACAACAACTTATTACCACTATTTCCACACTAATTTTGGGGATTTATGGTCAATAAACCTCATGCAGCCTTACTTTTCAGTTAAAAAAACAGAATGTATGAATTATTTTGACTGATATTTAAGATCACAGGATGTTGATAAATAATCACAGACTGTCAAATTTTAGTCAGAATAATGCTATAAAATTAAATAAAACACCTAAAATTCAATGAAAGTAGTGAACTGATCCTTAATTGTACTTGTAAAGAGCATTTCATGAAACCAGCCGTGTTACTTTTGGGCAATTTGGTTGAAAGGAACCCAAAAGTTGTGAAGTAGAAAGTTTGAAAAGGGGTCAGGTAGGTTTGACCCGAAGACAACAGGAGTGTTGAGCCATCTAGGGACTGCAGATACAAATTAGCCCGCATGGCTAAATCTGGCACTCTCACAAGTGCGAGTCATGTTGTAAATATATGAAAGAAAGAGAAATCCAAAAATAAAATAAAAGAAAGTCATTCAAATCATTGATATATAGAGCATAGCATGGGGGATTATTTTCATAAGAGAAAGCTCAGTAAAGTCTCTTAAAACCATTTCCTTCTCTCACTGCAGTGGAGGCTTTTTTTTGCACCTCTGAAATTGGTTCCACTGTGCCAGTCAAGAGCAATCCATCCCCAGAGACGAGTCACAGGGTAAATTTTGCATACTGTAGAAATTCAAACCAGGTGTGGCTGCAGACAGATACTAATTTGACAGATTCTGAAGCTGCTCTGAGGCAGAGTGAGCAGCACGGCATAGCAGAGCCCCGGCATGGAAGGACGACGCGAGAAGAGGGAAGCTGCTACGCATCGATGGGCACGGGCCAAGAGGGACGACCTCTGCAAGCTGAAGTGGAAACACGCCGCGCAGACGCCGATGCTGTGCTCATTGCAGCGACCCGTGCGTGGAGTGAACTCCTCCGAGAGAGGTCAGAATCACTAAAAGACGGGGAGTGAGTGATGTCAACAAAGAGGCTTTTCAGGGTGGAACACTTAACATCACCTGCGTAGGAAAATGTGCCGACCCAGAGAGGGCTTAGTGTTTTCACAAACGTTTAACCCCACACGTTTGGGTAGGAGGCCAGACATTCACAGGACGTGTGTGTGTGTGTGTATATATATATATATATATATATATATATATATATATATATATATATATATATATATATATATATATGATCACACTCTCCTACCCTCCTTCTCTTCCACTCTGTCTTACAGTATACACTCCTTCAATCTCTCTTTCTTGGAGGCACATGCGGAAAATAATGTAACAGTGTAAATATTATGCCTCAGTGTGCTTTTATGCAGTTGCGTGGTAACATGGACCAGGCAGCCCGCTCAACACTGGCAAATGTTTTTTTGAGACAGGGTCTCAATGCCCCCCACACACACACACACACACACACACACACAATCTCAGAGCCAGGGAGTCAAACTGCAGTCAATGGCTGCTCTCATGAGGAGATGAGTGACGCCTTCTGCTGCGGTTGCTGAGCATGGGGGAAGCACCAGGAGGGAAGCTAGAAGATGTTAAAAATACAAGCTGAAGTTGATGCTTAGTAGAGTCCAAGACCACCAACACAAAAAGATCTGTGATCAGAGTTGTGGTCTTATTCAGATCTCCATTTCATAAAAAAAAAAAAAAAGTTTCTGAAATTTGGGTTTCTTATAAAATAATTTCCACAAAAATTACACGGATGGTTTCATTGAAGCGCTCTTCGAGTATAATTAATGATCAGTTCACTACTTTATTTCATTGTAGGTGTTTTGCTCAATTTTACAGCATTTGGAGAATGTTTTTCAGCACAGTATCCTGACTAAACTTGAACATATACCAGTCTGTGATCCTCTCAATATGTTCCTCTGATTTGAAATTTCTGATTTTACATTCACTTTCAGTTGATTATGGATGCTGTCATGGAAAGATCTTGGTGGCATGGTGACACTGTCAAAATCCCAGTTTAATTTCAGCTGAATAAAACATGTATTTTTTATACAATGTATAGAGGAGCATGCAATCCTTTAACTTAATCTCTCAGCGTGAAAGCCCCCAAATTGGAGAGAGATTTATCACCAGGCAGAATTTTTTTATCTTGTTATATACCTACACATTTTGACAATTTCACTATTGAGTCATTTATTGTATTTAAAAATCTTCGCAATGAGTACTTTCCCAAAAAGGTGATAAGTACTTTTTATCCTAAAGAGAGACTATGAAACTTTAAAAGGAGGAAATATAACTTTCCACCAAGAAATGAAAGTTAAATTTATAAGCAACTATATAACAATGTTGTTACAGCGTGACTTTTCCCATTTGGAAAGTCCATATTCCTTTAATTCAGACACCACCTGAATGCAGCACAAACGCTCTATCTCGCATTGATAACGTAAGTGAAAAATAATGTGTGTATCCCCCGTGAATTAGCTCCGCACCAAAATGTAATGGGTTTGGCCGATGTTGCACCCTTCCACTAAGTTGGGAACAGTGGCCACTATTAGCAAGAGTCATAGTCTTGATAATTTAAATTTGGACTTTTACTGCCACCACTGCCCTGTTTGAGGTAACTATTAACTTTGAATGGCCATTTTCCCTTTAATTCCCCTCTGTCTTTCCCTTGGCACATTTAATCATTTTCGCCATACATGCCACTTGCTTTTATGACCATGTTACTCTGGCTAACCCCCGTTGAACCTGCAGCATTACTCCCCAAACGTGATAATCCCATCCATTCCAATCATGCCAGATTCCAAACAGAATTAAATTATTAAGGAGCTTACGTTAGAGTCATACAAGGCTTTAAAGGTTTTAGGGCTTTGGCTGTGGACTGACAGAAGGGCCCAAGCCATGGGAATGGACAGGGAGTTTCACACTGCAAAAAGTGTGCATCTAAAGGAGACATTAAACCAACACAGTCTAAATAGAGGAACATAGAAATGATAATTATGTTGGGATTTGTATTGAATTCAGCATAACACATCTTGAGGCAAATAAAGTGCAAAAAAAGTTGTGAAGTTACCTCACCACAATGACAGATTCTTTCAGGTATTTTAATCCGAACAAGAATTCAAGAGTCACGAGCCAGCTTAAATGGTTCATAAAGATACAGACATTTTTTGCAGTGTAGCAGTTGTCTGAGAAAACACAGGAAGCTCTGCTCCCTTAATAGTCCAAACCCTCCGTCTTCACCTCGCAAAATAGACCTGTCAGAACCAGCGGGGCCAGTTAGCAGAATTTATGACTGTGTCAGAGCGGACCAGTGGCCCGGATCTGTGCTACCGTCTAATTTGACCTACAGAGAAAGTGGAAACAGATAGATGCGGCCCTAAGGATTTGCTATTAGTGCTTGCAGAGTTTGTGGGTCTGTTTCCTGGGTTTGGCTCTATGTACTGTACATCAACATTGAGGAGAAGACTGTAAAATTGGAAGTTTGAGAGTTCAAAGGAGAAAGAAATGGGTGAGAAAACCAAATAAACAGGATAATCTATCTTGTGAAATCCTTGGTGTATTTGGGTAAAAACGGCAGGGGAGAAACAGGGGGTGAATGACCGTGGAAGGTCTAAAATTAAAAAGAGTCCAAAAATAATCTTGCAAAGTGGAGAAATTCCTACGCAGCCTACTGAGACTCACAATCCAGGCTATGTTAAAATCTGGACTGGAAAAACAAGGATTTAAAGTGCTTAAAGTCTTAAAAAGTAACAGTGTGGAGCCAGTTTAAATAGCCTTGCCTTTGGAAACCTGTCAAAACAGGGATTGAAAAATCAGTTAGAGCACCGAGCGACCTGGACCAAATGAAACACAATAATTACATTGTCAACCTTTGTTTCGCTTGTGCCGCCGCCGTTTAGCATGAACACAATAAAATCCCTTCCACCATATGTGGCAGCGTACAACAGCATTGGCTTTGGCTGTCAAAGCCTCAGGCCAGCTCAATAGGCTGGCGACACGCCCATCTCTCCCCACCTCCGTCTGATGGCTCAATAGAGAGGGGAACTTTAACCTTTAGGCCCTGCCCCTCCATTATAGAGGAGGCTCTGAGCGCCACAGTTGTCTGGGAAGGCACACAATGCTCCGGCACATCGCCCTGCTGGAATTTAATTTTCCATTTTACAAATGAGCCACACATCCTATTTGCCGTTTCATTTACTTTCAACAAACGTAGCGTTTAGTTCTCTGTGTTGCATCTCAATAGACTTACAAAGCGCCTGTTAGATAGAACTGAATGTCTGCACAACCTCCAGCATGCTCATGGAAAATAATCTACAGAGAAGTTAGTGTAGTACAACTATCCTAGCCTGTAAGACTGGATTATCTGAGGATTTGTCGGATTTGTGCATTGCTTGTACTACCAATACAGACATTTCCGTACTGCAGTTGTTGATAGTGACTTATTTTGCTGACACTTTTCGGCATAATTCCAGTTTAAGTGTTACCTGCTAACTAACCCTAACTACAAATAGTAGTAATAGCATTTTCTCCCAGAAATACATTGAGGAAAAGCATGTGAAAAAGCATCCAGCCCATCATGGGAGATTAAGAATGTCCACTGAAAACCATGTGACCTGCACAACGCTTTCTAGGAAACATTACTGCCCCAAAAACGTCCTTAAAAAGTTCAGAACAGAAAATATCCTTCACAAATGAACCAACATAAAGTCTATTAAAAAATACAACTGAATATAAGAAATGTTCTGTATGTAAAATGTATATAATATCAGAACTCAAATACATTTTTCACATGTGGCCCTAATCCTCTTCCTCAGAAGGAAGTGAACCTGATGGGATATTTATCTGTATAAAAATAAAAGGTCTTGTCAGAAAGGTTGTCTTTAAGCAACAAAGCAGAACACGGTGCATCCTCCGAAAAGCCCCTTTCATCCACTCCAGTGTGAAGACAGGAGGTACTTTTGTAGGCGAGTAATGGACCTTAATGGCCCCCTCAGTCACTGCTTTCTCTTCCACTTGTGCTGATCCGAAGGCACTTAGAGAAAATGACAAACTGTGCTGGTAGGGAGTGCTGAGTGGAGAGAACTACACTGAGCTGATCTGCATGGATCAGTTAGCAAGTCACTTAAAGTCACCCGTCCAAACCTTGAAAATCAGACACGGTCGCAAGTCATTCAGCTGGACTTAACCACGGCTGTCGAATCAAAAATGATCTTGTCATTTCCATATGGATTGCCGGGGGAAGACAGCTTCACCTTGAGGACCCAGTTGGAGGAATAGAGTCTTTAGAAGGCCATTGTCAGGCTGTCAGGACTCCGGGTGCCCTCCCATCTACCCCCCTGACCCTGCTAGATGAACGCATCACAGGGAGCGGCACGGCACAACTCAATGCACTGCTTAAAAAAAAATTCCGCCCCCACAATAGATTGCACATCGCACTGCATTCTGTCTTTCATGTGTCTGTCCACACAATGACGATTCAATCTTCAGCCAGTTCCTGAAAGACTTAAAATGTTCATTTTATTAAAAAAATATATACTTTTTTCTGGGATTTGGGGTGTTATTTTGTGTCTCTGGTGCTTCCACACACATACAAACTTGAAAAAAAACTATCCATGCTGTTTTGAATGAGATCCGGTTTCTCAATGTCCTCTGTCTTCAGTCTCCGGGTGAGCTGTTCAACATCTGCACGGCTTTCTACGTCACTAGAGACGAGGTGGCTAACTGTAGCATGCTAGCGCTAGCAAGCTAGCTCGTTCTCACACTAGTTGACCATAATCTCCAAAAGAACTACTTCCTGTCCCTGTTGTGCAGGTATTCCACAAGTGGCCCTCGTCTAGAAGACGTCTCCCAGCTAATCCTGCCTTCTACGACCAAAGCAGGAGAAAGAGTGATCTAGCTGATGGGATCTTACCGAGCTACTGAGCATGTGCAGCTCCCAACAAAGATAGTATAGAAGTGAGATGTCTCACTCTGGAACTAAAACAGACCCAAACACACAGGGTGAAAACAGGATCTGCAGCAACAACCAAAATATGGTGTTTTTTGAAAATGAAACCATGGAAACTTATTCTGGTACAAGCTCAAAATACAATTAGGAACCTGAAAATGAACAGAATATGGTCGCTTTAATGCTCATGTTCTTTTCTGATTGCCTCAGGCTACATTTACGTTTTAGAGCCAAATAATCTCTGTGCACACACACACGTGTTTTTAGCTCCAATAGAAGAATTAATCTCTGTTTAACACTAACACGCCCAAACTAAAATATCAACAGTCTGTGTATACTGAACATGCGCCTGCCAGGGTGAACAGGAGGCAGCATGAATACTCCGCCAGTTGCTGGTAGTTGCCATGGTAATGTTAGTAGCGGTCTCAGAGAACGAGACGTCATGACCGATAAGACCCAATCAGGCGGCAAAACATTGGCGTCGGTGACGGTGTTGCCGAAGGTCTCCATTTGCAGCCGTTGAGACTACAACACAACCCCGCAGATTCCAAACCAAAACGGGTCAAAAGTGTTTTCAAATGTCTCGGAGCTCAGAAACGCCAGAGCAGTGTAAGGTATAAACTGAAGATATTTGTTTTTTAAGCCAAAACGTTGCAGTGTAAATGTAGCCTGAGACTCTCTTTCATCAGCCCTCTCCCCCAATCGGTCGCCCGCCAAGAGCCAGGGTCTGTCCGGGGTTTCTGCATGTGGCATCCAGGGGTAGAGCTCCTGATGGGGGAATTGTTGGGTCTCTGTAAATGATAGTGTGGTTTCAACCTTCTCTATCTGTTAAGTGTCCTGAGATAACTTCTGTAATAATTTGACACTATGAATACAATTGAATTTAATTGCTCTTGTAACAAGCAAATAAAAGTGACCACGTGTGTTGGATTTCTGGTTTATTGTCAATGTTTGAAATTACCATCACAGTAGGGCTGCACGATCTTGGCCAAAATGATAACCACAATTATTTTGATCAAAATTATGATCACGATTATTATCACGATTATTTGATTTTGACAAAAACACATTTTATTGTCTCATAGGCTATTTCTAGCTGCTTTCACATCCATGTTATGCTACATTCTTCTTATGTTGAAGTTGTATGTTGTATAGATATACAGCTGCAACACATGTAAATGAAAATTAGCAATCTGAAATAAATAGCCGAGGATTTTTTTTATGTATCTAGGGAGAGAGGGGAGTGCGATGGACGCTACTCACAGAGAGACGGCTGACTCATTATGAATGGGTCCAGCACGGGTCGAATGGCGGGTCAGCAGAGTTACACACGTCGTGTGTATGAAACGTCTGTATCGTTACTGCGCTGCATTTTTATGAACTATGATATTCTGGCCATGGGGACATCTCTGGCCCAGGTCCAGCAGGCTCCGTCTCACACGCTGCTACGCTACCAACTGAAGTTAGTTGCATTCAATAACTTCTTCTGTGTTTTTCGCCGTGGCCGCTGCGATAGCAGATAGTTTATACCGATAGCAGCGATAGCAGATAGTTTATACCAGCAGAAATACAGATATGCCTCTCATGCTTAACAATATACAGCTGTTTTAGTAACAATTAAAACTGTAGCCAAATGTCAGAAGTGTGGACCGGCGCTGTGTGGCGGGGCTGCGCGGAGAGTAGAGGAGAGATCCAACACAGGCACGGCTTTACAGAAGAAATGGGTCATGTAAGGCAACATTAAACCACATCGATATAAACAACATTGCAGTGGATGCGAGGACGTTAGGTGCTCCTAGAGGAAAAATATTACTCGCGCTCGAGCCCTGTGAGCTAACAGACGCCAACTAGCTCTGGTCATTGCTGTTGTCTGAAAAACAACCCAAATGGGACAAAATGTTGCGTTTACTGGTAAACTGGTAAACCTTGAGGCCGACGTATAACCGACGGCTATCTGTTTTTCTCACGTTACTCTGTCCTCTGTGACTGTCTCCATCTAGAAACTAAGCTGCACGGTGCAGGGAACAACTCTGACTGGCTCATGATCAGACAGTGGTTTACAGAGCGGTAGATGGGCTTTGCAAAAAAAACCGGAGCGTTCTATGAAATGACGCATTTAAAAAAAAAAAAAAAAAACGCTCGATCACGCAAATTTGATCGTGGGAAGCCAAAATCGTGATCGTGATTAAAATTTGATTAATTGTGCAGCCCTACATCACAGGGAAAGACAAATTATGTATTTGATGTTTTTCCTGCAGCTCCCAAAAGCTAAAGGCATCCCAAATGGACCATGATGGCCGTCAGCACCAGCAGCATTAGCCACCATGACTGACAGGACAAAGACGAAACAGGCGTCTGCAGAAACATTTGAGGAAAAAAAGAATCAGAGCTCCTCAGTGTTTTACTGACAGGTGATTTCTGGGAAACGCAGTGCCCACTGACATTAACTAATGCAAGTATGGCAGGATAAAAAAGTGGATGTGAAGGATAACCATGTTAAAAACATTAGGGAACAATATAATGGTATGAGGCACATCACTCAACTTAATTGGACATAATGTGACTTGATTTTGAGCGCAAATGTGCAAATGTCTGTGGATTATCTTCAGCAGCTGGGACATTGCTTTTAAAAAGAAAGAAAGAAAAGACATTTCTGATGAGTTTTTGAATTCTACTTTTCAAAGGATTGAGCTCTGGTGACGACCAAATTTCATTTATCTCCATTGTGTCGGGCTGGACAAACAAGCCTCGTTTTTTTGCAGGGTGGTGATGGGGTTGAGCAGAGTTTTTGATATTAGGATGGGTGGAGCTGTTACCCCTGACCCCTCTAAAGCCAGGCCATGTCACAGGCTTGTCTGTCACCCAGCACCCTGGTTCTATAGAGGGTGACCTCTCCGTTCACCTCACCTCAAGGCCAACAGTGGCCACATGGTGACTGGCTAACTGGATTTCAGGGTTAGGGTTTTATAAAACAGCTCTTTGACAGAAGGGAGGGAGGGAAGGAGGGAGGGGAGAATCATAACGTCTCAATAAAGACACAAAGGAACGTCTCAATAACTGCCAAATTCAATCTTATATCTCTACCAAACTAAACACGTGTGTTTAACCCTTGTGTTGTCTTACCGCCAACCATGCAACTTGTTCCTGTCCTTCCGGGTCAAAATTGAAAATTACAACTTTTTTGATGTCTTTGGTGCTTTTTTAAAAACTTTTCGTCACTTGTTTACAACAATTTCAGAGCTTTTTTGCTGTTTTTACTACGATTAGTATATACACAAATAACACCAACTTAATGCCAAGATTTCTTCTTTTTTTAACATTATTTTTGGGCTTTTCCGCCTTTATTTGATAGGACAGCTAGGTAAGAAAGGGGACGGAGAGAGAGAGAGGGCATGCAAGAAATAGTCACAGGTTAGATTCAAACTCTGTGCCTTTGCATCGAGACATAAACCTCTCAGTACATGTGTGCCTGCTCTACCCACTGAGCCAACCCGGCCACTACTGCTGCTTGTTTTTGGAATAATTGTTTTTAATCACTGTCAAAGTTTAGTAACTTTTGAAACTTTTTTAAAATGTTCTCGACTGCTTTTAAATAGAATAAAACACCCAAAGTTCAACTGATCATTGATTTTACTTGCGAAGAACATTGTATGGAACCGTCCATGTTCTTTTTGGGCCATTTGGTTGAAAGAAACCCATGTTTCAGATATAAAGAACTTTGAAAACGGGTCAAATTTGACCCAGGGACAATAGGAGGGTTAAGACACTCGGGTTGTGGTAAATTGGTGGATTTCCATTTAAGGTAGCTGTAGAATTGGATTTTTTCCAAATTGGAGATACCATCAGTTGTACTGAAATCATAAGGATATTATGAGGGAAATTGGCTGATGGGAATCCACATAACTCAGAGCCCAGGGGGACGGAGAGTGAGCCCCGTGGTAAGAGAAACCAGAGAAGTGTCTTAATAAGGGCTCAGTCGCCTCATCTCTAGTAGAACTAAACTAAAGCTTGATCACTGAGAGTGAAGTGAGCAGACAAAGGACAGTCTTTTGCAGATGTCTTTTAGTACAACAATGCACTGTACATTGTAATAAGAATATGAACATTTTCACTGGCAGGAATTTGTTCAATGGCTTAGGTGGCTTTAAAGCATAAAGTCTTCAAGGTATTTAAGGCCAAGTTTACTGGAAGTGAATTAAAAGAGTCAGTTCTGTATGCTCTGATAAGTACAAAAGTTGATTTTTGTGATTAAGGCAAACTGCCTCTTTTTAAAGGGCAGCATTAAAAAAGTAGTGTAGAAAAGCTCAAAGCATGGCATTAAACCTAGAGCTGCAAAGATTAATCGATTGATCGATTAGCTGTCAACTATTAAATTAATCCCCAACTATTCTGACAATCGATTGATCGGTTTGAGTCATTGTTTTTATGAAGAAATGCCAGCTTCTTATATGTGAATGTAGTCTAGTTTCTTCTCTCATTGGTGACAGTAAACTGAATATCTTTAAGGACAAGACATTTGATGATGTCATCTTGGGCTTTGAGAAACTCAGAAACGACATTGAAGTACAACTGCCTGTGTCCAAGTTAACAGACAGCACAAATGTAACATGTCCTGTTTGGTGGGACACCTACAGACTTTACCAGCACCATGTATGTACCCTGTATGTTCAGCATGGGTGGCCACAGTGGGAACGCCACAGCAATGGATGGTGCCAAGCTTGCCCCGCTGAGCTATACAGAGCTGAGTATGTACAGGAATTTGTCTCGGTGGCTTGTTGACATCTTAATGTCACAGCTCACCGTGACACAAGGCAGTACAAGGCCAACGGTTCCTCACATACGCTGTAAATGCATACTATGGATAGTCTGCTATTCGTAGTAGAACTGCGTAACATCCCATAGGAGTTAAAGCAGGGGAGTGTACACAAGGGCTACTGATGGAGAGGAAAAGTCAACTGAGCGATAGGCACATACAACAAAATTAAAGGTGGAAACATAAAAAAAACACACATTAAACTAACATGAGATCAGAAAACAAAACAACATGGGTCAGAGAATGTGAAGATGGTAAAAAGATGAAAACTAGAGTTAACAGTAAAATCATAACTTACATGCATTGCACATGATTACGTAAAATGCAAGTGCAGCATAAGTGCTTATGCATTTGTTGTGATTTTATGTGCAAATTGCCTATGGAAAAAACTGTCCCTGAATCTGAAGCTGTGTGTTTCCAGTTTTTTTTTTTTTTTTACTTTATTGCAGTCATTTACACAAAAAGGACACTTAGGAATTTGAGGGATACGTCAGAGATTTGGTGAACAGAATAACGTGCAGTGCCCTTTCCCTTGGGAATCATTTCGTTAATCCAATTTTGATCGCAATTTCGATTTTGGCTGTACCTGAGAAAAAATTATTAGATTACTTTACACATGACGTTTTGCAAGTGAACTCTTATTTTGTTCTGAAGGGGTATTCAAAAAGTATTAAGGACATTTCACAGTTCAAGGTGTTGTCACTGTTGATTTGTTTGACTTAACTGTTTTTGAAGTTCAATAAATGCTTCTTTCCAAAAGTCAATTCATCGTCATTTCAATATTGACCAAAATAATTGTGATTATAATTATTTTTTTTCCTCCATAATAGAGCAGTTTGCTGCTAACAGCCGCAAACGTTATCATCAGCAAATATTCTTGCATACTTAACATGCTAAAAGTTGCTGTCGAGGAGCTACTTCAGAGTGTTCTGAGGGCTGGTGACAGGTGTGTGTGTGTGTGTGTGTGTGTGTGTGTGTGTGTGTGTGTGTGTGTGTGTGTGTGTGTGTGTGAGAAAGTGAGTGGGGACAGAGGGAGGGAGACAACTGCTGTTGGTCTGCTGGGAGCAGATGTTGGGGATCTCTGTAAACTGTTAATAGCTGCAGGATCTCATTACATTTAACTCTTTGAATGCCAAACCTCCGCTGGGGGAGAAAGTGCCTCTCGTTGCCTCACTACCAGCCTGACACACAAACAGCTTCAATGATGATGTTAAAAGATGCACAAAGAAAAATGTTAAATGTTAGCCGCAACTGATGCAACAGTTCAACATCAGAAAGACATTTTTTTTTTTTTAAGTAAATGTTGCAATATTTTGCACTAAATTAAGGCAGCAAGAGTACTGAGAAGGAGAATATATTTTAATATACTTCCCTAACTGCCTAAGGAACCATGGGCAGAAAATAGCAATTGTGCTATAACCTGGTCCAATGCATCTCTCCTTGATCTTAAGGTTCATGTTTAATTGTGCATTGTCCTTATTTTAATGAATTACATGACATTACAATAATACACAGGACAGAATCTTCTCTGGGCATCATGTCATTAAGTTCATTTTGAACCACAACACACGTTTTGACTGTTTGAATTCCGATGCTCTTACCACACTGAGTTTGTCTTTTAATCCTACAGCTCAGGGCCATTAAAGGGAGACAGAAGTAAACCAAGCCCTGTTACTTTAAGCAGTGCCATTCTACACGAGAGCCCAGTGTTTAAAGTCAATCTGATGACAAAAGTGCAACAGCTGTTTGCTGCACTGCGTTACTGTCAACATTGAGCTATCACGCGAGCAAGCATGTATCTGTGCAGCGCAGCACCTTGACCCTCTCGATGTATTTCCGTCAGCCTAGCCGGAGCTGAGAGCTCCCTGAGTCCTGATTCACAGCACTCTGCTTTAGTTCACACTCGTCCACTTATAGAAACTCACACACCAGGGAGCATCGCAACACTCATACCGATACTACTGATGGACACACAGCAGCTCCACTTTACTAACAGGGGATTGGGATGCCTTGCTAAAAAGCACTCTGATGGTAGCTCAAGTACCAATGGTGCCCTTGCTCCTACTGTGCAATATGCCATTTCTATTCATCTGCACCTTACTAATCTGTATATCTATGTATAGTGTACATATTACTTTTATTATTATTATAACTTTTTTCTTTTTTTTTTCTATACTTTTTGAATATTTTTCGAGAATTTCGAGTAAAAACGATTATTTTGTACACATCATTTTTCAAGTAAACTCTTATTTTCTCTTGTGTTCTGAAGGGGAATTCAAAAAGGGAAAATCTTTGAATATTGACCACACTGACCACAATCTAGGAGCCCTACTTGAAGTTGAGGTTCTCTCACCTTGATTCCACCCATCCTCTGCTCTCCCTTGAACTCTTTGCCGTTCTTCAGCCAGTGGATGGTCGGCACCGGGTTTCCGGACGCGGCACAGCGGAACTTGACGGTGTTGGCGGCTGGAACAGCCAGGAGCTTTTTGTCCATCCGGTCTGGCCTGGTCCAATATGGAGCTTCTGTTGGTGAAACACAAAACAAGGGGTTGCGTGAGTGATGGAGTACTTATTCTCCAAAAACAGGACAGACACTATTAGGATACAACATTTAATGCATAGTTGTATGCAGTTCTGACATCTCTCAAGTCATTCGAGTCTCAAGTGATTTAAGATAATCTATCTCGGGCTAAAGTAAACGCTTGAGACTAGTCCACGTCAAAGGATAAGTTTAATATAGACAAGTCATTGTCAAGTCCTATTCATTTGAGGAAATAAAACGATCCCTCTCACAGTGTAGCTGGGACTCTCAAGTCTCAAGTCATTTGAAAAAAACTCAAGTATCGAGTCATTCCATACTCAAGTCATTTGAAAAAAATCAAATATCAAGCCTTTGGAGTCTCAAGCCATTTGAAATAATCTATGTCAAGCTAAAGTCTGTTAGAGCAAGCCTCACGTAATACAAGACATGTAAAGTCTCAAGTCATTTGAGACAAGTCCAAGTCAAGCGGCAATTCAATTTAGAGAAGTCGAGGTCAAGTCCAAAGTCATGTGAGATGAGCCAAAGTCTCAAATCATTTGAGACTTGTTTGAGTCAAGTCTCAAGTCCACGAGGCCAAGTCCTAGTCAAGCGTTAATAGTGGTATGAAGCTGGGACCAAGTCCTTTAAATGAATATGGTTCTGGGATAGAAACAGGTCAAAACTTGAGACCAGGTGTTTGTTCCCTTTTATGACATGAATCTGACTTGCTTTTCCAAGATGTACCACTTTCCTACCCTAACAGATCACTCCCTAGTTTTCCATTTTCCATGTTCTTAGATCATAGACATTTTTGGGAAAGACCCTCCAGGAATTCATAGATACATGTTTTTGTAATTGCTAAAAGATGGCCCAGCCGGTACAACTTGCTCTTCTGTCCTGTCTTCAAATTGGTCCACCTTGGATGAGTTATCTACTTTGCTAGAGCAGATGTGAGGTTGTGGTTTTACTGGAGGTCTTCCCTCGCCGCTCTGATAAAAAATAACATAGTGTACCTGCACCCATTATTCGCCAACGTCAAGCCCACCCTTCAGTCCCAAGAGAAACAGTTCAACGGTGTAAAACAGTTTGACAGATGGCAAAAGGACACAAAACGGGTGCGTGAAGCGTCACGAGGACCAAACAAAGCTTATAATCTTCTTCCCCTCCCTGATAACAATGCGAGAGTTCATCTGAGTCGTCCGATTCTGAGAGTTTGGAAACCTGTCAGGGCGATTTATTGAGTTGTATTGAGAAGATGGCGGACAATGAGGGTGTAGCGAGTCAGAGGGGCCTATTGTTCCGTTGTGTGGGTGTGGAGGGTGAGAGCACAGAAGTATGGCTCACTCACTCTCTTTATGGTTCTGTGTGAGTGTGGGCTAGTGGGTACGTGTTAATGTGTGTGTGTGAGTTTGTGTTAGTGGGTATGTGTTAGTGTGTGTGTGTGTGTGTGTGTGTGTGTGTGTGTCCTGGGACAAAAGCTGGGGAGGTGGCTGACCAGTCATCAGATGTCTCTTTTACTTTCTAAATGTAGGAGGAGAGAGAAGGGATGATTACCATCTCAATGTCTGCACTTTGTGTGTGTGTGTGTGTGTGTGTGTGTGTGTGTGTGTGTGTGTGTGTGTGTGTGTGTGTCAACAAAAGTTGAAAAAGTAATTCACACCTCTGAGCAGCACAGGTTTTTTGATCTCATTGGGACATCTCAGGTGAGACGTCAATCACAGAATACCTGTCTGCGATTGGCTCTACAGCATGTGTGTCTGTTTCTCATACGGCTTTGTGATATATTTCTTTGACTCCTGCCATCAAACTTTGGCAAACTCACAGAGTAATTACAACCAGAGCCGGAGAGAGACACAGTGATGAAAGACACAGACGTATCTTCTTAGAAAGCAGACAAACGGAGAGCGTCACTTGACTCCATTGAACAGACTGTTAACTCGGCGTGTGTATGCAAACTCTAATGGAGCAGCTGAGCAGTGCGCCCAGCTCGCTAAGACAAACACTCTCCACGTGCAACCACACACACATATACAGCCTCCACCTTAAAAGGGAAATATCTGTTAGATTTCATTACTTCTCTCTCTCTTTGTGTCTCTGTCTTGACACTCGGCGCAGCGTGGGACAACCCTCCAAGGAGTCTGAGCACATTGTTTTCTTGGCATCGTAATCAGCCACACACGCACACACACACACACACACACACACACTCGGTTCAAACAGAAACAAACTGAGTTTTTCAAACAGTCTCTCTCTTGTTGTGTGGTCCTCCTCATGCTGCTGCTGCTGCTGCTCCTGAACTCATCTTGGCCTGAAAAACACTGTCCTCCTGCTGCGGCTGATTCTTCAGCCATGATGATGTTTTTAACCCAAAATAGGACGCTTGTGTGGATTCAGCATGTCTCCTTTTCTTTTTTCTTTCCCAAAAACAACCTGAGATTGGTTTATTCGCTGACCTTTAGCTGTGCTAGCTGCTGTACATGTGTCAGGTGAACTGAGTGGGCATTGCGGTGGCGAATCATTCTTCATATTTTCTAGAAATTCATTTTCAAGTGGCTTTTTTTGTCTGGTCAGAGCTCATGCTGCTGTTCCATAATGTCGTCTCTGAGCCGAGGGGGGGAGGGGAATCTCTCTGGGAGCCTAAAAATGTAGGACTATGTATTTCTGCTGTTTGTTTGTTTTTACACCTTCACACACACTAACACACATTCACTAGATATGTCTACTTGGGGAAATACTATTCTATTACAGCTACCATTATTGTATTCAGATATTCATCTGAAGCATCATCCAAACTTTTCTGAATACTTTTAGTTGGTTTTAAATAACATAACACATAATTTGACAGCAAATAGAGGGTTCATTTGTTTCATCTTTCAAAGTGTGACAAGATCCCAAATGGATCTGTACTTGGCCAAGTCCAAATTTTCTATTATCGCTGGCAAGCAGGTGATATTTTCAGTCACTTTGGTTACTAGTTAGCAGAGAATCTTAATATTGTAACTAATTTCAATGGTAGTCTGTAAAAGTATTATTAGTTATTTTTTGGTTGAGATCCACAAGCTTTTCTAATTACTTCTTTTCTTCTAAGATAAGGCTTTATATTTTTCCAACTACTGCACTCACTCACAGGAAGGATAATCTGTATCAGGTATCCCATTATAGTCTGTCACTCTGTGTATCATAATGCAGAACTAGAAGCAGACTTAAATGTTCTAAATACTTCCTATTACTAAAATTACTTTAGAGTACAGTGCAGCCTTGCAGGGGGCAGCAATTATTTTGGTGACAAAATAGGACATGATTACATGATTGTATTTGCATTAAGCTTTGCAGTTCCAAGTGTTCCACGCACATGGAAACACCCACACACACACACACACACACACTGTGACTCTCTGGTCCCTTTTCCTCTGACTCCTGGCTCTGTGTTGCGGGTAGAAGGAGCGTGACTGTGGCTCTCCATTAACCCGACTTCGGTGCAACAGCAATTAGCTGGAGCAGGACACAGCACGGTGCTGGTCGCCACGGCACAAGGCCCTTCAGCTTTCAGACACCGACCTGGGGGGAAAAGGAGGAGGGGGTTTGGTAATTGTGTAATTGTATAATTTGCCCTCGCTGACGCCTGCGAGCACACAGGCAGATTTCATTACAGATTACAACTGGGGTCCTTTTGAAGGCACGCTGCCCCGGAGGGCCTGCAGGGACTCAGGGCAAACAGAGTCAGAGGGACTGGCAGCCGCGGACCAGCGTCCGGCTCTCTGCTCTCCTGCCAGGGTAAACAAGGAGGCTGCATAGCTCGGGAGCACAGCACAGATTAGGCTCTGTTAACATTCCTCCCCCCCTACACACACACACACACACACACACACACACACCCACTGCCCTTTCACTTAACACAGCCTCTGAGTGTGTACACTGTTTTCCACACTGCACAAAAAAACACTCACTTTCATAACTCACACACATCGTGTGGGGGCGTACGAGGGTTTGATCTCTGACCATTTATTGGCTCCTCTGTCAGTTCAGCAAGAGAACGCCAACACAGCCAATCACTTTTGAAACTCGTCCAAAATAACTTGTTTAAAGAAGACAACACACCTCTCAGGATCTATTCAGGCAGTATAAACCAACCATTGGTAGGACTAAAGACGTTCTTAGTCAACCAACACTCATATGATTTTGTTGACTAATCGATTAGTTCAATTGACAGATGATGCGTGTGCTTTGAGTGGCTGCAAAGACTAGAAAAGTAGCCTGGATGCCAGTCGACCTTAGCCCCGCCCACAACATTTTAGGTCGGAAAAGTCCGGTCTGGACTTGATCCGTTGTGGAGCAACTATGCTCGAATTAAATAGTCAGGGCGGTCTTTATACAATGATGGACAGATGATCAACAGCAACATAATCAACCACATCACCAAAGAGCTCCATCACATCTGTCATAGAAGATATCGAAAGCCTGTTCATTTTAAAAGAGGAACAGAGAACCGCGATCGAGGCATTTGTCGATCGGAAAGATGTTGTTGCCGTCGTCATATGCCACATACTCCGTTGCTCTGATTGGTTGTAGGTCTATCCAGTTGCAGAGTGCAGAGGCAATTTCTTTCCTGGTTGGGTTGAAACGCCCCATAATCACAGCCCAATGGAGCAGAATCTGACTCTAATTCGGACTACAATCTCAGTATGAACACGTCTGGCTACTAGAAAAGTTGTCTTCCAAAAATTTCAGGGAAAAAAAATATATATCAAAAATTTGGTTTTCTGTCAAACTAATTTTCCAAAAAATGTCAATAAAAGTGACTAAAATGTGAACAAATGTCAAATAAAGTGACAAAAATGTGAAACGATGTTGAAAACAGTAACAAAAATGTCAAAAAAAAGTGACAAATGTAAAAAAAAAAATTTGGGGGGAAAAGAACACGAACATTTCAAAAGGGTAAGAGAAAGTCGACAAACGTTGAAAAAGTGACAATATCATTAGGAGAAACCCAAAAGAGTCGAAAAAGATGACCATGACCTTGATAAAAGGTTTTTTCATTTTAAACTTTGACTAAGAAAAACTAAAATTTCCCAATTACATTCAGTAAAACCGAGTTTCTCTACAAAGAATCCTGCCAAAGAACCAGCCTCACACTTTAATCACACCCATAATATCTATACTGTCCTGTGTGTCTGCCCGACCCGTGTCGATGCCTGAGGTTTAGGTGTAAACTGGAGATATAGTGGCAACACACACGGCTGCGGTCTTTCTTCTCCAATAAAAAAATTAAAACACAAATCTGCTGTCAATCCTATAAATTGGTTGATAATATCATCTGCGTGCAGGAATTACTGTGGCTGCCAGAGCAGGAATCTATCTCCTCTCCCTCTTACCCAAAAGGCCGTGCTGAGCGAGTTGCGGAGGTTAGTGGAGAATGAGCTCATGACTGCAGCAGCTTGCCTGGTCTCTTTCTTCCTGTCTGTCTGTCTGATTGCCTCTCCTCCGATAACAGTTGCCTGGGGCCGGCAGCAAGCATCATTTCAACTGGCAGCATTTCAACAAATCTCCCCTCTTCCTTCACTCTGCAATATCTTTCGGTCTCGCTGTCAATCAGCAATTGTTTTCCATCCCCTCTCCCTCATTAATAGCCTGACTCTTTCCCCATCTCCACATCTCTGTTATCGTCCCTCTCTGCATGTGGATGTGGATGTTCTTCCGCTCGCGACAGGGACTCTCCGTCTGGCTGTGTGGCTCTTCACGTAGCCTCCTTCCTTGCCATAGCCTGCTAATTAGCGCTGGTTTAGCGGACATTAAGCAGCGATAGGGGTTTAACGTTTCTGGGCTAATCCCTCTCCCTTTTGGCCGGGAAATTGGAGCCTCGTATGTCATGAGGTAGACTTACATCCAGAGATTAAGTCTGGCAGCCTGAGGCTATTTACTGGCATTCAGGATGTCTGCAGTAAAGCTGCTGCCACTTCGGCCCATTTAGAAAACACTTGAGGCTTTCAGCGCCAAGTGATTCAAACACATTCAAGTTTTTTTTTTTTTTTTTACATTGCAGGTGTTAAGCTTATCCACAGCGACTTTTGGGTACAAAGACAGCAACGAGAAGTTTTCTGCAGCTTATTCTTCTGCTTTCTCCTGTAATCTCTCTGGATCAGAGCACCAGCTAAATTCCTTGAAGAAAAAGGCAATAGATCTACATAAAGACTACATTTTTAATAGTCCAACATCCGAAGTGCGCAGAACGCAGGGATTGAAGGTAAAAGTGAACCATGACAAAGAATACTAACAGACATCCCTGTGTTCATTACATTATGTAAGTGCTTGAGTGCACAAAAATAACTATTATTACTTTCAGAGTCGTAAAATGACAGGATTAGGATAAATTAGGATTTCTTGATCCATAGCCAGGCTTTTACTTTTGTTTTTCTTACTAACAGTTGTTACCCGTTTTTGACAGTCTGTCTTCCTCAAAGCTGCCTTTGCATGTTGCCATCAGCAACGACCGCCTCATTAAAATACGTATTTCTTTCCTTTCTCCAAACAGTGAGGAAATCCTGAACGTATGAAAAAAGTGGCAGAGAAAGTCGGCAGCTCCCCGGAACCCTCAAGAGCTTAAATAAAAACAATAAACCAGATTTGACATGATGTCTTTATTATAAAAGCTCTTTTGCGGGATTTGTTTGATAGAAGAGAAGAGAGAGATTAGGGTCGAGAATAAAAGTCCCGGACATACACTCAGTTGCCACTTTATTAGGTACACCTAGTTAAAACTTATAGAACATTCCTTCATGAAGGTTATAATGTTCACTTGTCACATCATTTTAATAGATTGGGTGCTAAATTCTATAATGGCTAAGCTTTTACTTTTTTTGCTGTACTTGTAAGTGACAAGACTTTATAAAAGCATGTCAATAAACTAAACATGTCTGGCCCTTGATGTGATTCGCATTTTTCAGTATGGCCCTTGAAACTGAAATGGAGTTTGACATCCCCGATTTAAGGCTTTATTTTTAGAATATTAACGACTACTCGAAGTGCTTTTACATAGTACAGAAGCCATTCACCTGTCATACATAGTCATACACTGGCGGCCAAGGCTGCCACACAAGTTGCCACCTGCTCATCCGATAAACACTCACACACATTCACACACACTGATGGCGCAGCATCGGGAGCAATTGGGGGTCCAGGGTCTTGCCCAAGGACACTTTGGCATGGGACTGCAAAGAACCGACCTTCTGATTGGTAGATGACCGCTCTGATACCTGAGCCACAGCCACCATATTGTCTCCCTCTATCCCGTCATCTCTTCCTCTCTCACCATATTTCCATCATTTCATTTTTCTTATCCCCCATCTGTCTCTTCAGCCGCCTCCCTCCAAAAGCTACAACAAAGGCAGCACAGTGTTGCGTTTGGTCCGGAGCCCGCCGTAGGAGTGGGGACGCTGTCAGTCTCCCCGGAGTCATGTTAGCTGATAGAACAGAGCCGGCAAAGCGCACAGCAGCCAGCAGAAGCCATCTTTCATCGTTCTTTGTTCACCTGCACCTGAACTCCGCACGTCTCCAAATGCCAAAACAGCTCCCATCACAACAGAGCGCTGAGAGGGGTGTTACCTACAGGAGAACCTCAGGCTTTTGATCTGTGCGATAGTGGCGGTTAGTTTAGTGCCCCCAGGGAGAAGCTTTGATTTGAGCACAGCAAGACAGTGATTGCTTATGAGAGCCATATAAAACCTAATTACAGATATATCAGTTGCATACACGCCATGATAGTCATGTAATTGCCAATAAAAAGCTCTATTCTAAGCAATTATTGTGGCTTCTACAGACACTATCTTTTATGACAGTGACAAATGAAACTCTAAAATGCAGATTAACTGTTGACAACATAAATAATGTGGAGACTTTCTGTTCCATAAAGGACTGTGGAGCTACAGCAAACACTTTGCTTGCACTTTTGAACCTGTTCATCAAGTTTGCTAATAGTTTAGGGTACAGTAGTACAGCAGTACAAGAATCCCTGAGGTAAATGGAAGAGACTGGATTCAGAGTCAGAGGGTCTGCATTCTTTGGACACACTGCATGGCGGCAAATATCACACTTTGTAAAAAAGAAATACTTGCCAGCGTATTTAAACCAAAAAGTTACTTTTAAATTAGGTTATTTCTTTGAGCAATGTTTCACTTACATTGCTCTGCAGTCCTGCCGGGTGCCTTTCCTTATTGGTATCAGTAACGTATTGTGAATGTTTATACTTCATATTAAGTAATCATGGTCAATGGACAATTTTAACAAACAAAACAACTGTGGTTTGGCTATGGTTAAGATCAGAGCTGTGAATAGATCCACATAACCGTTATGATCAATATATCCGGTATAGGGGTACGATCTATCTTTTCACAGCCTTGAGCCCTATTCACAGGGGATTAGTATTACCTGGGGACCTCTAGTAATGTGTAATAATTGCGGAGGTTGTCTGTGATCTTATTCCTGTGCAAATATGCCATGTCAGTAATTTAGGGCTGTATTGGCTTTGTTGGCAATTATAAATGAAAGTTTTGACAGAGCCTTGGCATCATATGTGGTGGATAATGCCTGTCAATTTGAGTCAAATACAGACTTGGCATATTCATGTGCCAGACTAAAAACAGAAATGGGAAGGTCATTTCTAAAGAGAGTCCCATGTGAATGGGGCTTGAGTTTAAATTCTGTACTTCCAAGCCATGCTTGTTACTACCTTATCTCCGGGGGAGCTTATTCCCCAGAGTTCTTATGTTTTCTCGCCTCGCAGTTTTCCTTGGATTGGGGTGGCACCTGGATCGTGGGTGCAGCTGCTACCGTGGTTCTGCTTGACGCCCTACTACGCCCTGCACTGCTACTTTTAGTCATAGATGTACAGTATTATCTCTATTGATACAATAATTGCTAAAGTTCATCATACCAACTGCTATAATTATTATGAATCATATTTCTCCATATCTGTGTCAGTGTCTCTGCGTCCCAACCTGCAGCAACAAGCAGACTGCCGACTACAACCAAGTGTCAGCGTCTGTCTAGGTTTCTGCCTGTGAAAAGTTTTTCCTTGCTTCTGTCGCACCAAGTGCTTTCTCTTGAGGGGGAATTTGTTCGGCCTTTTTTAATTCTAGAGTGTGGTCTAGACCTACTCTATCTGTAAAGTGTCCTTAGATAACACTATAAATAAATTGAATTGAATTTTTGATGAAAGTGAAATAAAAGTTGTAGAAAAATGGAACAATATAACATGGAATCGTTGCTGCATCTTCTTCGGCCTCATTCTGACCCGCTCATAGCCGTTAACAGCTCCCGCTTCATTCAGCAGTCTGCGTGGCAACAGGTGCTGCTCATTAAGCTTAACGACGCAGTTCATGCAGCTTTAATGGAACTCAGGTTGGATTTTTGACATGAGAACACATTAATGCTTGGTGTTTAAGTGCCAAGAATATTGTTGCTAGGTGGCAAAAAAAAAAAACCTGGAGGTCGCTTTGTTCTCTTTTCAGAAATGATTATTTTTGTTCAAACATTTCAAATCGCATGTGTAGGACTATTTTAATTTCTGAATTTGAGTCAAAGTTCCTTTGCTTTTCAGGATTTTGGCTTTATAAGATAATTTCATACAAGGCCGTCGGTTTAGTCAGACTCATCTCCGTAAGCAAGGCTCCAAACATATCGTAAATAGTAAATAGGAAATAAGAATTCACCATTTCCATTACCTGCATCTTCTGGATCTTCGTCATAATCTTCATCATCACCAGATGACAGAGAATCTTAAAAGAAAAGACAAACAGTGGAAGAGATATTTAGATAAAAGCTAATGGTGGACATATCTTACTTTGCATCTGCAGACCTAATAATTCATCTGGACAACTCCATTCTTCAGACGACTTGAACTACGTCTGCACATCAGATAACACAAAAAGTAGTTACTACATCTGGAAAAACTTGTAGCCCAGAATTGATTGTGTGCAAGTCAAGAGGGGAAATAGAGGGGGGGGAAAAAACAAAGCAGGAGTTTTGTGCAATGTGAAATGCCCCGTGGAGATTAAATGGTGTGTGATCACCAACAACTATGATTAGACATGTACACACAGATAGTCTTCCAACACACACACACACACACACACACACACACTCAGCTCATTGAGAACCTCATGAATGAGTCTACAGTTCTCTGCAGCGTGGCGGCTTGCTCAGAAAAACACACAACCAAAACATTTCCACAGACGTTAGAAATGGGAGTCATTAGTCTTGCTGTGGCACACTCGTGCGATACACACATATACAAAAACAACTTAATCTTTGCAACAAACACTGACGCTAACTCTTGCTAGCCATTAGCGTATCGGATGATGTCAAATTATTCTCCAGCCGCTGATACGACTGTTTAGATTTGCTGTGTCACACATTTCCACGGCTGTGTTGTAATTATTTTCAATCTGACCTGGAGGTTTTCTGGTTCAGCTTCACAGGTCTGGGTAATGGGAGCCAGCTGCTACCTCGACAACCGCGCTGAGCCAAAACTGCTCCTGAAACCCCTGACGAGCAGGTTTTAGTTTCTATTAATTGACATCTCAGTCCACGACGCAACTCGACTCTACTGTGGTGCTGCTCAACAGAGAGAAGTCGGACTCACATTACAGTTTGCATAAGTACTGTCAGTTTAATTTTCCTTTTTTTTTTTTTAAACACAAAGCAGGGGTCCTTCAGACAACAAGCTCTGTGCTAGCTAGCAGCTCTGTGAGGCTTCACTTGAGCTAAATACTAACATCCACATGCTATGCTAACATGCGCCCAATGACAATACTAACATGATGTTTAGTAGGTAAAATGGTTACCGTGCTAACGGTGTTTGTTCACAGGCTAACATTAGCTAGTTAGCACTAAACACGGACAACAACAAACCCCAGATTTGCCATATTTGACACATTTTCTGGACATGAGAAACAAATGGACAGTCAATTACGCCAACCGCACTAAAGTGCACAGTTAAATAACTTAAAGAGTACTTGAATCAGCAGATATTGAAATTGTTTTACAATGAACAGTAATGAGAAATTACATTTACGAGATGTGGCTAAAAGCTCCAGAATATTTTCAGTAGGCCTAAGTGTTAAGTGCCAAGTTAATATTTGTCTTTAAGCTTCAGGATAAGGCGATAAGCCAACGCGGTGGAACTGTGGATTGGTATACAAGCTATTGCCCACCTTGTTGAGTAAAACAGGAAGAATGGTTGAACATTGTGAAAACAAGACTCAACTCTGAGCCCAATCCATTTGGAAATAGTTATTTTAGCATACTATGTGTTTTTGCTAAAACTAATCTACACACATAATTCACTATGTACGTCTACAAACCATTCTTGAATAGCCCTGCAGACATTTATGTTGCATCTACAAAACAAAACAAAAGGTTGCTCATTTTCATACACAACTTCTTCCCCCTCCCTCAGATTACAGCGTCTTGCGTTCAACATGTGTGCTGAGTTTGTGTGTGTACAGTATGAGCTGGCCGCTCTCTGCTGTCTGGACGCCGTCCAGGTGCTAAATCTGATACCGCTCCTAAATATCTGACACCTTACTCAAATATTTGAGGGAAAACACAATAGTCCATGTGTGTTTAAGATGAAGCTGAGGCTCTGTGTTTACAGCAGGGAAGGGAGCAGGATATTGCCGCTACATACTGAACGAAGTCTGACTTCCCAAGAAATTTGAAAAGGGCATTAAAATGAAGTGTTGAAATGATATGAAATGTCTGACAATTTGCTGCGATGAATTTAGCTTTGCGGTGTGGGGGGGGGGGGTTTCTCCTGAAACAAGCCGAGCTGGAAGCAAATGCAGAAATCTCACCTCATCTCAATGGGAGATTTTTTTTTTTTGTTGCTCTAAAGAACATAACTTGGAAGGATGGAAGTGTTCTTCCTTTTAAATCACTGATAGTGGGGACTGTGTGTTTGCATGTGTGGTCCTGCAGTCTGGAGATGAAATGTGGGTCCAGGAGGAGAAGCTGTCCACCTCTGATCAGTCCTAGAAAAAGGCCATTTTCTCCCAGGCTTGAGGCCAAACACATGTATCTGTATGTGTGTATGTGTGTGTGAGTGAGATAGAGAGAGAGAGAGAGTCGGGTGGGGGGTTTGAGAGGGAGAAAACCCTCTCATTTCTTGCCACCCCATCTGTTTTCAATGATGAAATCTTTCAAGCTAATTGCTTTCTAATTAGTTGTCAATAACAGGCTCAGCTGGTGTCCATGCGTTTAACGGCAAAAAAACGCCTAACTTTTAAGCTACTGCTCACTCCCTTCTGACCCCCAACCCCCCCCCTCCTGCATTCCTATTAGAGCTCTGTTTGCATCACACACTTGTTTAAGACGTTACTCATCCCCTCGTACGATAATGAATTTCACCTTTGACAGTGCATCGTGAGGGGGAATCGGTGTGAAACTTGGCTGGGTGTTAGCCGGTGAAAGGCTGGGCTGGTATCATGCTTTGGGTGTGTGTGTGTGTGTGTGTGTGTGTGTGTGTGTGTGTGTGTGTGTGTGTGTGTGTGTGTGTGTGTGTGTGTGTGTGTGTGTGTGTGCGCAGCTTGGCAGGCAGCTAACCAGGTGTTGAAATTGAGCAGGAGGAGAAAATAATAGAACTTTTCTCTCCGAGCAAAGTTTTGACTGTTTTTACGGAGAGTTATGAAAAGCTGTCGTGTCAAGACATCACTGCTGTAACTGTTCCACTGTGTTTATTGATAGGAAATACTTTTGATTCTCAGTTGTCTGTCAGACGGGCAGAATAAGCCGAGGCAGGTCGGTTTTCTGAGAGTTCCATAGGGTGCAGCCAAAGGGCCTGTTTCCATTGGAGCTCTGCTAGGGACTCAAGTATCTTAAGAAAAAAATTAAAAAAAGAGTATGTTTTTGGTGTTCCTTAACGGGAGATGTCACTGAAAATGTGATTTCTTACATCTTTTTCATTCACATTGCAAGGAAACAATGCTCTGTCTATTTCTTCAGTTCTTATTGAAGTACTTGAGTACAACTTTTAGAAGGCCCAAGAGGTAAAAGTCACCAAAACTTCATTAGAATAAAATGTTAAGTCGTCTCATGAGTAGAGCTGCATAGATTAATCAATTAATGGATTAGTCGTTAACTATTGAAGTAATTGACAACTGTTCGAGTCATTTTTGAGTGCTCTAACATCCGACGTCCTGCCAGGGTCTTGCTATTGTGCCGATCAGTGGTGTAGGAAGTATTCAGAGCCTTTACTTCAGTAAAAGTAGTATTACCACACTCTATTACAAGTAAAAGTCTTGCATTGAAAACTTAAAAACAAAAAAAAGTTATGAAAGTATCTACATGTGTTTTATGTGCAAAAATCTTAATTTGTAAAGTAACTAGTAACTAAAGCTGTTGGATAAATGTTGTGCAATAAAAACTACAACATTTCTCTCTGAGTGGCATAGAAGTAGGAAGTGGCATGAAAAGAAGAGACTCAAATAAAGTACAAGTACCTCAACATTTCTACTTAATTACAGTAACACTTGAGTAACTGTACTTACTATCTACCGCTGGTGCTGATGAAAAACAAAATGACAAAAGACAGGCGTAAAATCAGCCTCTTGTTGCTCTCACCTGTCACCCGGATGGTGTAGTTGCTGAGCAACGTGTTGCTGTGGGCGAGCCGGCAAGAGTAGACGCCCGAGTCCTCGTATGACACGTTGATGATGCGCAACATCCTCTGGCCCAGCCGCGTCCTGTTGCTAGGCATCAGCCCGACGCCGTCTTTGAACCAGACAACGGGCTCTGAGTGGTCTTTCAGGTCGCAAGACTTTTCCAGGGTGTCCCCCATGCCCAGAACATCGTCCTCCAGGAAGGCTGTCTCGCTGGACACAGAGTCTGCACACAAAGACAAGACAGATGCTTTGTTTTCAGCACGTTTCAAGATCTTCAAGATCCATCTTGTAATACATATTTCAATTTGGTATAGTGATTACTTATTGTTTTTATTGTATACAAAGTTTCTTAGGAGCCCTCCAGAAAGCTCAAGTACTTTCCCCATTTTCTATAGACATCCAACTTGGCAAACCCTTTATATGACATTTTCTTGTCATATATGTTGCCACCCTAGGCATCTCATATGCCCAGTTCTGGTTAACGACACCCCTTTCATTCTTCCATCCTCTTAAAACAATCGGTCTGACTATCATTAAACTACTCTGGACCATAGACTGTATAATATTAATGGACAGAGCACGTGTGACGTCACCAATTATGTTTGTGGAGATCTGCTATGAGTTGTCGAGTTTGACGTTACAGTAGGCGAAGTGATGATTTTAGACGAGAGGGAGGAGGGAGGAGCTGCATGTTACGTTACACACTTTCACTGGCAATCACATCATAGCCACGCCCGCATATGCAGGCTTAAGGAGTCTCCCCCTGCTGGAATTCAGATAAAATGCAGGTTTAAGGAGTCTCCCCCTGCTGGAATTCAGATAGAATGAAGGTTTAAGGCACTTCCGCATTGGCAGCACTTCGCCAAACCGGATGCATTGTCCATTAATATTAACAGTCTATGGTCTGGACCCAGCTTCTTCTGTGGTAATCCACCCCGTTTAGGATTGACCCATCTCCCAGAACAATTAATATCAGGCTGTATGGAACCTAGGTTCCTCCAATCTGACATAGGTTATCATGTATCCCGGTCTAAAATCCCTGTACCTTATCACAGGACCATAGGACACTCTTAGTTATAAAGCAAAATCAGTTATAAAGCAAAATCAATTTGTAACAAAAGCTTGAATTTACAGATCACTGTATGCATTCTATTTGTCATTTATCAAGTAAAAATGCCAAAACATTTCTGGTGCTACTTCTCAAATGCAGACATTTGCATCTGCATAGTTAGATACTTCTTTAGATGTATATCACTTTAAATTGAATACTGCAGTTTGGACTTTTTAACATAGAGAATAACACAGCAGGTTAATCAACAATGAAATTGCTGCTAGCATCCTGCTAACATCAGGACACAATGTTGACTATATTGAGAGAAAACAAGGCAGGTCAGCTAGGCGACGTCTGTCTGTTTGCAATCCTGTAATATCAGAATCACTTTTCTATACATGTAAAATTCTAATAATTAAAGGATTAGGACTTTGTTTAAACACGTTCTTCCTTTTTCCCCTATGTGTAATTAAGAGGCAAACTCAGTCACAGTTTTCTCAGTATAAGAAAAGAACCCCCCACCCCAAATCCGAAACAAAGAGGCAGTGATGCAGACTGCCGACCCGCTGGCGAGCTATCAGCAAATCTGCCTCTGCGAATCAGAATGGGGAGACTTTTTTATTCCAACGTGAAGACAAAGACAGATCTGGGCTGTGTGGAAATGAACCTCCCGCCCCTCTCCACTCCAACCTTCGCTGGCCAACACCAGCTCATTTACTCCAGGAGCTCCATGTGCCAGCTCGGGAAGAGCCAGGGGAAAATCAACATGTTTACTGGCTTTCACTTAAAGAACGGAGGAGACATGGAGGGCACGTCTGGATAAATAAACACTGGCTCTCCTCATGTCCTTGCATCAGAGGTGTCTTCTCATCCAGACCTCAATTACACATCATCGCCATCACGGAGAGAGACAGAGGTAACCTCACGCGCCACTTTTGTCGCTCTGGCAAAACATTCAAGCGAACGCCATGATGTACACAAACACAAGGGCACTTCTGAGCACGCAAACAAACGCATGCATACTTCCACATCCGCGAGACGTGTAGCACAAACAGCCGCTGCTCGGGCAACGGAGTACACAACACGCACTTGTTTGCACACACTGATGCACACACCCATAGCAAAGACTGAATCAGGTGTGTTAAGAGTGTGATTTACGGCGGCAAATACACCCAGTGTTGACCCGCTGAAAGGGCACAAGCAGTGAACGTGAACGCAGCCCTCTGTCTCACCGACAGCCTCGAAACCGAGATTAGTAAATTGGAGTTGAGAGGCAAGGTTGGAATCAAGAGCGGCCCAGACAAGACAATCTTCACGGGGAATACATAATAGGCGCTCTAAATTATAGATGAGTTCTTTTCAGTGTGAGACAGGCGGCTGGTGCGGACAAAACGCGAGCCAAGGAGACAAAAGCACCCTCGCAGACAGACAGACAGGCAGAAAGACACCTTTAACAGATGTGCTGTTTATGTGGGAGTAGCAGCAGGTAACGCTGCCAGAGATCCCTTGAAAAACACCAGTATGTTGGCATCTCAGTGCTCTGAATTTAAACTACAATAAGGATTTTCTTCTATGTACTGCAGGTCTTAAAGGCCCCATATAATGCTCTTTTTCAGGTTCATACCTGTATTATTGGTTTCTACTAGAATATGTTAACATGGTTTATTATTCAAAAAACACATTATTTCCCTCATACTCTGAATATGCCTCTGTCTGAAAACGCTCTGTCTCTTAAAGGCCTCTTCCAAAAAAGCTAATTCTTCTCTGATTGGTCAGCGTTTATGAGTCTTCCACATCTGCACTCATTGCAGCCGGGGAATGACTGTAAGAGCACTGTAGCGGCACTTTGTACCTATATCCAAAAAAAGGATCAAACTTTATTCTATATATATATATATATATATATATATATATATATATATATATATATATATATATATATATATATATATATATATATATACACACACACACACACACACACACACACATATATATACACACACACACACACACACACACACACACACACACACACACAGTATAGATAAACAATATGGGGCCTTTAAATAAAGTGAACTGAATAGATGAGTTGTGAATTGTTTTCTTTCTTATTACACTCATTAAGAAATGATGGAGCTCTTAAGTCAATAATGTGCTTTAACATGGCTGTGCAGTTCTCTGCGTGGCCTCTGGCTTTGACAACTATATTTACAACTGATTTTGTTTTAGAGTAGAAAGGCCCATTCAGGAGAAGAAAAACACAGAGACCACAATGCACGGAGCATAAATTTAAGCCCAGCATGAATGGCTCGCTACCTTCGTGCATTACTTATGACCTCTGTGAAAGAAAAGGAGAAAATAGGTCTTAGAATCTCTTCAGGTCTTAAACATGGGGAATTGGGCTTCATGGGGTAGATATAATAATCTCCAGAGACTCATAGCTCACTTTGGTTTCATGGAGCAGCAGCACAGAGGATTTACGGGAACTGTTTCTTTGCATTAGGCACATATTTACTGCTTAGAGGGTATCTTCAGCCAAATTACAAACACGTTTTCTCACTTCCACCTAATGAGTTTCAGTTTTATACGCTGAGGTTTTTATTCGTTACTATCTCTACATTTACACATGTACTTGAAGAACTCTCTGGAGGAACATATGGATTAGATATTACAGCTTATTTCATTAGGAATAGTCACAGCAAGGCAAGGCAACGTGTTTGTGTGATCCTATTGTAAAAGGAATACTTTTGTCTTGATCCCAGGGAAAATATATGGAAGTTTGTGCACCAGCTTGACTGCTTCCACTGCCAGAGGCGAAACAAATGCAATTTACAGAAAGAACAAAAAAAAATAAAAAATAAATAAAGATATATTCCTCATCCATAAAAAAAAATAAATAAAAAAAACACAAAAGAGCAAAGCCCCCTTTTTTTCCGGCAGCCGTCAGCGACAAAATATCTCCTTCAGATGCTACACTTTGAAATGTAGATTTAAATGTGGCGTTAAAAAAGAGCTGCTTTGAATAAAAGTGGATATGGACAACCTCTGAGGACCGATGTAGCAGCCTTGTTGTACCTTCAGGTGATTGTCCTGCAATGTCTGGTCATATGTTGGATCACATTAACGAGAGACAGCTCTGCAAGCGCGTCACAGAGAAATCGGAGCACAGCCAATGTGAACCACTGCATCCCAGTAACGCTCCACGGGCAGCTGAACTAACAGAAGAACGGACTCAATTCATTCCCTATGAGAACAGAAGAATGAGCGAAATTCACTGACAGCGGTGTAAGTGCCCCAGATGTCCACCGCTCTTTCCCCGCTCTCCGAAAGTTGACTCCGAGTCAACGTTTGCAGCAGTGTCCAATGAGAGGGCAGACTCGCGAACGTGCCTCCAATACATCTTCCAATGTGAAAAAGTGATGAAAAGATGAAAAGATCATGACCTATAGCCTGCTTTATGATACGTCTCTGTGTGACTACAGGGATGTCAACAGCTAGCTTAGCAGAGGGTCGCCCAGGCAATTGGTATCCCTGGTGAGTTTTTATGTATAATGTTTTAGTAGTAGTAGCATTGTAGCAATGACAAAAGCTGGTTGCTTGCTGGTGTTGACGTTCTTTGTCCTCTGTGAACCTCATGTAGACAAACTGTTTGATTTCAAAGCACTTCATGAATAAATCAGATCTGAAGTGATTCTGACGAAGCAGAATAATGAAAGCTCGGCTGCAGCATGCTGGTGCCGCCCAGCCTTGCGTCGACATGTAGACATTCCCGCTGTTTTTGCGTCCGGTGTGGCATGTGTGAGCTATTGGCTGCCTGGTGTGTGTGGTGTGTGGTGTGTGTGTGTGTGTGTGTGTGTGTGTGTGAGTGAGTGAGTGCTTGAAGGGGGCGGGAGCACTCTTGCCGGAACCTGGGGCCAGCTGGAAGCAATGTGTGATATGTACTCTTTGAGTGTGTGTGTAAATGTGATATCTACATGTGTGTGTACGTATCTTGTAAAGGATGAACAGTGTGTGTGTGTGTGTGTGTGTGTGTGTGTGTGTGCGTGCGCGCGCATGCGTGTGTGTGTGTTTTGGACGGACGGTCACTCCATAAATCAAGAGGCCCCTGCCCTCCTGGCCCCTTCTTACCCTCTCGGCTCGATATCATAACAAATAGCCCTTCAGAATAATATAAAGTCTCTCTTTGAGATACTGCGGCACGTTGTGCGTTAACGCGCCGCATACAGACTCCGTCTTCTCTGTGCGTCTGAAGAGGTTTATTTATCCTCTACAAACTTCTCCGAGGGCCGGCGGGCAGGCTGTGGCCCTAGGGATGAAAAGACCTCTTTATGTGGGAAAGCCTTTCCACGCCGGACTCTCTCTAACACACACACACACACACACGCACACACACACTGAGGAACTGAGCGAGGGATCCTGGAGGAACAGGAAGGAGTGTAGACCAGACCGAGGAGCTGTCGCCATGGCTGCTGTCATATCAGGTCAAAGAAGGGAACGCGGATGACGTATAGCTCGGTAAACACACACTTATTACAGTTTATCCGACTAATAAGCTGTCTGTTAAAGGGGCAGAGTTTGAGTTCAAATAACTATGTTTCTTTGGAGGCTTAAGGTCTGTTAGTATGTTAACTCATTGGGCCCCATTTTAACGATCTAAGCGCACGGTATGACGCACCTGGCACAGGTGCGTTTTGCGTCCAAATCCACTTTTACCAGTTTGACGACATTTCGTGTCTTCATTAATTTACGTGTGTTTTGGGCGTAACATGGAATCAACCAATCAGAGGTCCTCTCACATTCCCTTTAACAGCCAGGCGAGTTTGTACCGTGGAGCATTGCTATCATGATGGTTTTGTTTCTAATCTTTTGCATGTGTGTGCTGCTGTGTGTCCCTGTGTGTGTAACAAGCATAGTGTGTGTGTGTGTGTGTGTGTGTGTGTGTGTGTGTGTGTGTGTGTGTGTGTATGTGCACCAGCCTAGGAGCATTTTACTAATGTACTGTTAAAATAACAATGAAATGCTGCGTTACTGACAGTAGACCAGCTTTTGTTGGTCAATGGTGTGATCACTTCCCGCTGCCTCAAGATAGCAATACGCCCAGAATGCGCCAGAACACACCTCCCTGTAAGACCAGCACACCCAGAATGCACCTGAACACACCTCCCTGTAAGACCAGCACGCCCAGAATGCACCTGAACACACCTCCCTGTAAGACCAGCACGCCCAGAATGCGCCTGAACACACCTCCCTCTAAGACCAGCACGCCCAGAATGCACCTGAACACACCTCCCTGTAAGACCAGCACGCCCAGAATGCACCTGAACACACCTCCCTGAGATATAGGCCATTGTGTCATTGAAGTGCATGCTGCTGAACATGCAAAACTCCCAACACGTTACCTACACTGTAAACCATTGGTGTAAATTCACAGCTAAAATCTCACAGTATCTTACTGTTTTAATGTTATTCAGGATCATACCTTGAATGGCAATGCATTTTGGGAGAAAATAATAATAACTACAGCACAAAATAGATGTCACAAAACCTTGCACTTATTATAACAACTGTCAAATGTGGAAATCAGATGAACATTTTGACTTTCTTTTTCTCCAAGAGCAAATCTGTGACTGCAGACTTTTCCAACGTGAACCGTCACCCCGTTTTCAGCTTTTTCTGTTGTTGTAAACATGTCTCTCTTCACTGTGATGACTGTCTGATTGAGTGTACAGCCGGTTAAAAAAAAAAGAAAAAAAAAAAAGAAAACTCCACATTCAAGTTGAAATGAGTGAAAACTGTGAATCTCCACTAAAAATAGTTTATGACGTTTCCTTGTGTGTGTCCCTTTCTTTAAATTTCAGAGTGAGGAGGGTAGTTTCTGTCAGTAAATAACTAAATCATCACTCTGCTGGCGGTTTGATAAATTAATTTTCTGCTCCGGAGGAGTTAAATACAGAGTTGTATCTACAGCCTGACCGAATGAAAATAGGCATTTGGCAATCTGTTGATATCTGCATTTATAATGACAAATAAATGTTTCTGATAAATAAATATTAAAAAATTAAAATAAAAACGGACGGTCAACCATGTTATGAGCGTTGGCGTTGCATAGTCTGTCCACCAGAGGACGCTCTACAACGTCGCTGTTAGTGTTGGCATTGCATAGTCTGTCCACCAGAGGACGCTCTACAACGTCCCTGTTAGTGATGGCGTTGCATAGTCTGTCCACCAGAGGACGCTCTACAACGTCCCTGTTAGTGTTGGCGTTGCATAGTCTGTCCACCAGAGGACGCTCTACAACGTCCCTGTTAGTGATGGCGTTGCATAGTCTGTCCACCAGAGGACGCTCTACAACGTTGTTAGTGTTGGCGTTGCATAGTCTGTCCACCAGAGGACGCTCTACAACGTCCCTGTTAGTGTTGGCGTTGCATAGTCTGTCCACCAGAGGACGCTCTACAACGTCCCTGTTAGTGTTGGCGTTGCATAGTCTGTCCACCAGAGGACGCTCTACAACGTCCCTGTTAGTGTTGGCGTTGCATAGTCTGTCCACCAGAGGACGCTCTACAACGTCCCTGACTGTTGGCAACACTGATTTTTTTGTTAATGTGTTTTTGTTCAAAAGGACTTTAAGTTTCATATCTTAAGTTTGTATTTTCATACATTTTATTTATCAGGACTTTAATATATTTTGATGTTCCTCTGTTCTATTGTGAGAATAAAACAAATTATCATTATTTTAGTGAGAGCTCATAAATAAATACAATTATCTAATATTAGGAAAATTGGCCAAGCTGCTTTGCATAAAGAAACATCCCTGCAAGGTTCAAACAGGCCGGCGAGAAGGATCATAAACAGTAAAAAAATATTACCAGACTCCCGTTCTGTAACAGGTAATTTTATTGAGTCTGGTAGGAAAGCAGCAACACATAACCTACCTTTTTTTTTAAACCATATCTGCTTTTAAATCACTTTTGAAAGTGATGTATTCCAGATGGGCCGGGGAGACATTCGTCTTTATCAAGCTCCCTTTTTCTCCTCCTCCCCTTCACTACACTGAGCTAATAATACAACGAGGCCATGTTTCCAACATCTGCAGAGCGGCGCTGCTCTCAAACCAAACATTTCAGCGACAAATGGCCTTTTTTATTGCAGGTAATTAGTTCTTTCGCTTCCCGCTACTGAAAAAGAATGGACTCTGCTATTCTTTTTTTCGAACAGTGAGAGCAAACCCTTTCCACATCTCTGTGATCACTTGCGGCCAATCGGTGGGCATGTGTGTGATGCCGGGATGTGCACAGTGTGTCCGGACACGTGTTGGTACATTTAGTACAAAGAGTTGAAGAAAGATCAATAGTTTTTTTTTTTTTAAATCAGAATTAAGATTTGCAAGAATGCGATCAGCTAATCGCGAAGGCCACGATCAATCAAATGTATAGTTTTATTTATTATTATTTTATTGCTCTTTTTATTACTATATGGACTGTTTTATCATAAGATAAATGCTGGAATAATGCTACATTTCAGTTTGTTTACAGATTGTCCTATTTTCAGTGGATCTTTCATTTATTTCTCATTACTTTATTTAACATGGTGGTAAAAGGTGCATTATGTAGACGCTGCTATGGAACTCAGGCATATCACACATTTACAGTTTACAGGAAAGTTCTGACATGTTTTATGATTAGAACTTTAGCTTTGTTGATAAATGTGTGTCTGACTGTTCAACGTCCCATGCTTATTAAAAGACCAACACTTATTGCTACCACTTGATATCCATGGTCTCATCCGTGCATAAGAATATAGAGCAGTGGGGGTGTCTCATGTTATAATGCTCCATGACGTGTTTTATCTGTTACACAGTGAATATTGAACTTTAGCTCAACTATAAAGAAAAATAAAAAAATCGCAAATCGAATTGTAATTGCAGTATCTGGCAGAAAAATCCCATTTGGATGTTTTCCGCAGCCCTAGTTATTTATATCTAAGTGAATCAAATTGTCAGACTTTCTTCCACAATGTCTCCACACTCCCAGATCTCAGCAGTTAACTTGGTAAGTACAAAAAAAAGATGATCTATTACAGAAAGGTGCTGAAGAGCCAGCGCCACACACAGCCAGCCAGCCTGCTTCAGGCCGTGATGTCAGCCGCCGAGCGCTTGCTGCGTCCCGCCAACACCTTCTTTAACTTCTACTTCCTATGCTGAAAAACTGGACCGGCTGCCAGCCGTTTGGCAAACTCAACACCCCCTTCACACAAGCCAGCATCACATGACCTTCAAACAGGATCTGTTGAGCCCCCACCAACCATCAGCCCCCCACCTCCATAAAGAGCAGATTTCTCTTCCTCCATTTCACAGCTATGCCTGTTGTAAATTCTGCTCGTCCTGAAAATGCTCCCTCTTCTTTTTAACCCCCCCCGCCACTAATCTCTGTTTAATATGGTTTGGCCGGATGTAAAATACCTTTAGACAATGGCCTTAATCTGGGCCTGCCTGACAACCTCACACCGTTTGCAAAGAAGCCTGCCAGGAGAAAGATGGAGAGAGAAGAGAGATGGCTCGGCGGAGATCAAGGAAGAAAGGAGAAAAGAGGAGAGGAGAGGGAGGGTTTCCCCAGCTTGTTGCCTCTATTCTTCTCCAAGCTGAGCAGCACTTTATCAAAAGGAGCCCCTAAAATCAAGTTAAAGATAGACGTTTCCTCTAAACATCCCGCCCCGGCCTGTGCCAGCCCCCCACTCCCCCAGCGCTTGGCCCTCTGCTCGGCTGCGCTAACGAGTATCGGAAGCTACTGTACATCCAGAACACATTGGCAGCGCCCAATCGTCTTTGCTCCTTTCATACCCTCGTCATCACGCCCACCTGCCCTCCGTCCCATCCATCCAGCCTCAGAATAGGGCCCGGGTTTTGGTCCATGGTAATTGTCATTCCAAAGACGAACTGGCCTAGTTTCAATTCAACAGACAAGTGTAAGAAGAAGCCCGGCCCACAAAAGCCAGGATGTCTGCCAAGTGTGTGTTGGACTACCATACAACCTAATCACACTTCCATTAACAACAAGGAGGAACCAATCCGATTACAAGGCAGCTTCTTTGGATCTCACAACGTGGACGTCAACAGCTTGTTTTTTAGGGCAGCAACTTGTCTTTAAACTTTTAATTTTCCCTCAACAAAGATATCAGTGGGCGATATTTTAGGAGTCAGCTGTGCAGTATATTGATTTAAGGTTACTCTGGGAAGGCGACATGGTTTCACACACACATATTGGAGGGAAAAACCAATGCTAGGTCAGCACTACTGTACCCTGAGAGGCTTGCTGGAGGAAAAAAAGAAGAGAAAAAGCAGAAATGGGGGCAAGAGCACAAAAATAAACGTATGTGCTGGATGTGGAACCAAAAAAAAAAAAAAAAGAAGAACAAAATGATTCTATTGAAATCCAAGAATCTTCCCAAACTGTGCCTTCCTTTGAATACCTGAGAAATCAAGGTACATCATAAAGTACCATCCTGGCAACATCGCCTGCAATGGCAAAAAAACAAAAAGATATTACAGGAATTTACAGAATTACAGGAATTTACAGAATAAATAAAAAAAAAAAAATCATCTAATGGAATGGAATATCACATGTCATATCAACACAACGTGTTGCACAAACTGCACGTGGTTTGAATGATGATTTAAACATCACCAAAAGGTGACAACAACTTCTTAAAAAGTGACAAAAAATTGGAGAAAAAAAAAACACATTGAAAAGCATCAGAAAATTTGTTAAAAATTGACCAAAACATAATAAAAAAATGTCAAAAAAATTGAACTAAATCGACAAAAACATTGAGAAAAGAGTAAAAAAAAAAAAAAAAAAAGTTGAAATTTAGACCCAGAAAAACAAAGTTGCTGGTCGACGGGAAGACAACACAAGAGTTAAATATATATCGGCCAATATATCGGAATATCGAATTTATTTTTAATTTCGGTCTTAAAAATCCTTTATTGGTCGGGCTGTACTGGCTAGTCCACAAAACATTCTGGGATGGGAGAAAAACATGCTCTGGTTTATTGGCATTTCTTTAAACCAATTACAATCGTCATGGGCGGCTCTAAGCTCCGGACACAATGACGGGAAGGAACTTGTTTTGGTGGAACATGTGTACGTCCAAAAGTAGTTTTAGTTGTGCAACAGAAAACTTAGATTGGACAGATAGTCTAGCTAGCGGTCTGGATGTACCCTGCAGAGATCTGAGGACTATGGTTACCACCAGAGGTTAGAACAGGTTAGGACATCTGGTGGAATTTCCAGCGACACCTGAACAATCCTGGTAATGGAACGTTGTTGATATACACATATGTTGGGCTGAACGTGGCCCTGGTGTGTTGAGTGTGTTGGCTTGTGAGAGCAGGACGAGAAAAGGAAAGCCTGTAATCCCATCATCCCTCCCTCCAGGACCCGGCCTTCACTTACAGCACACACAGGCCACAGAGAGCAGCCTCTGTTTGGGACAAAGAACAACTGGAGCACAGTTGTCCTGAGACATCTATACCAGACATCTCTACTAACACAGCCTGAACTCTGTACAATAGTGCTTTAGAACCAGGGCTAAGAAGAAATAACTGAAACCGTATATAGCCAAAAGAAAGCTTTTTTAGTTTTTCCTTTCACATTCCACTATAAGTGGTAAACATGTACAAAATCCTCATTTTGTAATGTTGATGTAGCTTAAGAGAGAGTGTTAGCATTGCTAACTAGTTAGCCGTGCATGGCAGGTATCCGGCCAGCCCGTCAGATCGGTTAAATTTTTTATTAAAAGAATTTGTGCATAGGTCTTGACATTTATATGCAATATTCAGTTTTTTTTAACTATCTTTTTAACTTATCTTTTTTAAGCTAATTACATATTAAAGATGAAGAAGGGAGAAAATTAGATAAGGAGAAACAGAAAAGACGTTATATACAATATAACTCCCGTCTAACTATGCGTTAACCCACCCATCCAGCACTACCTGTGATTTTTGTGTTTGTGTTCAGTTTGTTGATCGAGTTCCAGTTTACAGCCCGACATATCTATGGTAACCACTTGAGTAACCATGGTGACCGAGCCTGTATGCGCTCCACTATGGCCTACAGTCCTGCTTTGCCATTCATCAAAGAGTCAATGGGGGTTTCCTACGGAGGACAATGCAACAGTATAGTGCTGCACACATGAAAATGTTCAATTGCTTTTCCTATTCAGCTGGCGCCAACGTGTCACTGAGCAAAAACGCTCACACTTGACTTCCAACTGCTCCAGAAGAGCGGCTCATTGGCCAACAGTTTGGGGCCGCGGGTTGAAACGGGCCACAGGAACATTTCTAAAATCATAACCCGGCATTGAGGCTAAAACTAACTGATTTCTTGATTATTTGATCTTTTTAAAAAGAGTATTCTTATGGCATTCTCACCTTTTTTAGAGAGTTAATATAAGTGGTGGAATGCAACGAAGTACATTTTAATGCATTATAGTTCAATACTTTAGTAAAAATTTGTATTATTATAAAAAAAAATTGCATTTTCTCTTTATGCCACTTTCTATTTCTACTCCATTACATTTCAGAGAGAAATACATTAATCTAACATATTTACAGATTTTTGCACACTAAACACGTACTATATAAAATATGTTTTATTACATATTAAACTACCCAACACCTTAACGGTGCAGCTGGAATGATTAGTCCATTAAACACATTGGATTGTTTCCAATTTCTAAAATGGGAGGATTTTTCTGCATTAAGTACTTTTACTTTGAATCCTTTTACTTTACATTTTCCTAATGATACTTACATACTTTTACTAAAGTAACATTTTCAATGCAGGACCTTTACATGCAACAGAGTATTTTCACAGTGGGATATTAGTACTTTTAGCTGAATACTTCCTTCACCACTGGTGATACTATAGAGGCAAATAAGTCTGTAACATCCAAAAGTTTCCATTTGGAACTGAACCGGGGTCACCGTGGTTATAGAGTATGAAATAAATGCTCTTAACTAAAACATAACATAAATGAGTACGGCAAAACATTTGAGCCAACAAAAACTTCAAAGTCTTGGTGTTGAGGTAGTATTTCCAGTGTTGCAACTTCTCCTTGTCAGCAAATCAACGTCAATAAAGCTCAAAGATAGATGACAATGACATCACGATCCTTTAAGAATGGCCAGACACACTGCTTCCCTGGATGTCAAAAAATTAAAGCCGGGCTCTTACACTGTTAAAAATAATCTACGGTTTTCCGATTCTGACTTAGTGGTAAAACACCGCAGATGCGCCTAAGATGGGGGAGAAAGTTGTCACATGAGGAAAAAATGCACTCAATTACCAGATACACTGCACTCGAAAATAACATTTCATTGAAAATGTGAAACAATTTCTGACCTGGGTTATTAAAAAAAAAAAAAAATATATATTTGAGTCTGCTCGGCTGTCACTGCTCTGTTAGCCAGCTCTGTTAGCCAGCACAACACCAAAGTCTCTCATTCTCTTCTTTCCAGGGAGAAAAAAAAAGCCTTCCATTACGCTCTGTAGACGGTACCAGGGTTTATTATTTTAGCTCTCCTGGCGAAATAACATAAGGGGAGAGGGGGAGACGTGGGAGGGATGGAAGCCCAGTTTGGGTTGAATATTAGATGTGTCAGCTAGCCTGGGTGTCTGGGTGTGTGTGTGTGTGTATGTGTGTGTGTGTGTGGGGGTCATGTGACAGAGACCCTGGGCCTTTAGAACGAAGCGATGTCAGAGGAGGGCTAAGATGAAGGATCAAACAGCTGAGGAAGAGAAGCTGTGTTCAAAACCGACCCCTATCGCGGAAAAAGTGCACTATATAGTGTGTTCGCCATTTTGTGGTGATGTTTGAAATCTTTTTTTTTTTTTTGTGGACAGCTTAGGAAGGAAAGTGGAGAAAGAGAGGTGAAGACATGCAGGAAAATCGCCGCAGGTCGGATTCAAACCTCTTTGTATGGGCGCATGCAATACCAACTGAGCTACCCTAATTACAACATACATACTGTACATACATATATATAACCTTTTACTCTCCTCCTACGTGCTCGCTTTGTTTCAGGGACGCAGTAGACGTAGTTTTGTTTCCGTGATGTTCCGTCACACAAATAACCACCGCACATATTGGTGCAACAACGGTGGACCCAACATTTCAGTGTTGGGTCTGAAATCCTGTTTGGTCATTCCCTATATACTTTACTGCTAAATAAACACTATATAGGGAACAGTGAGTGAGAGAAAAAAAGAAAGAAAGAGGAAGAGGAGAATCAGTGTACTCACATTGTAGTCCTTGTTTAACGTGCTTTGGCAATACTGTTCTTAATTATGGTCAAGCCAATAAAGCTAATTTGAATTTGCCCTGGCAGACACAAAGAAGAAGAGGAGGAGGAGGGATGGAGGAGGCGGAGGACGAAGGGACAGAGTGAGCAGATGTGTGAATGTGACCACGAGGAAGGAGAGAGAGTAAAAAGAGAAGAGGACCGAGAGAAAGGGGAAGAGAGAGAAGGAGGAGCAAGATGAAAGGGGCACAAACACACGTACATGACGTGTAAGGAGGGGAGCACATAACTCCCCTTCACACACACACACACACACACACACACACAGTCGGTTGGCTCTCTGTTTCCATTCACAAAAATGTAAATGGGGTGCAGCAGAGCCAGACAGGACAGCTCTGCTTCTGGTTAGTGGTCAGAGAGAGAGAGAGAGAGAGAGAGAGAGAGAGAGAGAGAGAGAGAGAGAGAGAGAGAGATTAGTTCAAATTCAATATCTAATCATATCGGATATGTAACAACATATTGACAAATGGTGACATACAGTATAACATGGTCACGTAGGTTTGAATGTGAAGCTGAATGGCTGTCTGTACGTGCTTGGGGATAGTGTATAAAAAGTATTATGTGTCCATGATGGCAAATGAGCCCTCTGTGTTGACAGCTCCTATGTGTCAAATATATATGGTGTTATTTATATAAATGTCGCTGTGTGGTTTCACGCTGTGCTAATATGCACGGCCTAAGGAGTAACAAGAAAACTGAAACAGGAAAGTTGAGCAAATACAAGTAAAGCAACATCAGTAACAGGGAAGACATCAAATGAAAGCATAAAGAAACAGAAACTACTAGAATACTGTGTGTTTGTGTGCGTAATGTGTGTCTGGCTGAAGAGCTACTTGGGTAAGAGGGGCAGTCAAGGGGCTGAGTGATGGGTAAGACAGATCACGCCTGGATTGTCTCTCTTTCTCCCCTGTGTGTGTGTGTGTGTGTGTGTGTGTGTGTGTGTGTGTGTGTGTGTGTGTGTGTGACTCCTTACAGCTCGGCACACAACCTGCCATCTGTTTGCCTCTGCCAGCAACTAAATACACTCTTCCAATGGGGTTGGCACAAAGCAGATCTACAACACACACACACACACACACACACACACACACACACACACACGTGTGTATGCATGCATGAGGACAGTGTATATTGGCTTCTTTTTGCAATTGCCATCCATCACAACAATTCAATCGAATTATGCAATTATACAAATGGAGGCCATACATCCAGGTGTCAGCAAGCAAGCGAGAGAGAGAGAGAGAGAGAGAGAGAGAGAGAGAGAGAGAGAGAGAGAGAGAGAGAGAGAGAGAGAGAGAGAGAGAGACACGGGGGAGGAACAGGGAGAGACGGTTGAAAGGAGACACGTAATTTTCAATAAAACAACATCAATCAGCCACTTCGCAGCACAAAAATATTTTGTCAGATTTATCTGTAGCTCCAGCTGACAAACCCCCAACTCCCCCTCCCTGCACGCCCTACAGAAGCAGTCCTCCTGATACGACACAACGGGCCTCTTTGTTCCCCTCCATGTTTGCTTTATCTGTTAAGTATCTCAACAATTTCCTTAAGGGGAGCTTTGTAATTAAAAACCCACCGTATGTCAACGCCGCTGTCAGCCAGCTGACTAAGAAGCACACTGAACCGCAGCCAGCAGTAGACTGGACTAAACTCTACAGGTGTGTGTGTGTGTGTGTGTGTGTGTGTGTGTGTGTGTGTTTAAGTGCTGCAAAGACATCATTAGGCTGATACGGGGCATACAGGCACCTTGAAAGGGCTCAGTTACTGATGGGGGTTTGAAAAAAAGGCCAAAAAACATGAGAAAATGATCAGATATCTGTGAAGCTTTCAGGCTTAAAATGTGTTTGTATAAGTAAGTGTCACATAACGTTGGTGTGCCGAAAGGGAAAAGTAAAAAGAGGCATAAAAGGACAAAAAAAAAAGAATCCCACTGCGTGAAAAGGTGGTCGGGGGTTAGACGTGAGCAGAACACACAGACAGGTCTGTATTTCCATCCATAATTCATTGAGTGACATGCCGAGAGGGTTTCAAAGGGCATTAATGAGGTGTATGAATACATACGTAGCCGTGGTACCGACGACCTACTGATCTACAGCTGTCTGCTAATTCTTTCCATACACGGAGAAAGCTCGATGAGGTGTACATATAACCCGCACCTGAGACGGTCTGATGACTTCTGGGAGGATTTTACACTCTATGACTACAGTGGCGGTGATTATTCATATCAGATTATTTTCATCTTCAGTAAAACAAATAAACCCATTAGTGAGATCTGGGCTTTAGTTGTTTTTTTGATTATTTTACAACCATTTTAGGCCTTTGATATGCAGGACAGCTGAAGATGTGAAAGGGGAGAGAGAGAGGGAATGAAGAGTTTAACCTGCGGCCACTGGGGTAAGGACTGAGCCTTTGTAAGGGGGGGGGGGCTCTCCCAGGGGAGCAAAGAAAATGCGATTATGTAAAAAAAAAAAAAAAGTACAGTTACACAATTATGTAATAATTAGTACAGGCCTATGAACAAGTACCAAAATATCTCTAAATGCAATGCTTGACTTTAAAGATCAATCATGCTACAATCAATATTTTTATACTTATTATATACTGAAAGACTTACGGGTGGGAATCCCCACAGGCCTCATGATATGATACCATCACGACAGTTATGTCAAGATACGGTATTATTGCGATTTTAAACAAATTGCAATATTTTGCAATATACTTACAACTTCAATTTCTTCCCAATTTCAAATGATGTCCCCAAAAGGAATCTCTGTCAATCTCTGTCTGCGCAGCATCGGGGACAACTCGGGGTTCAGTGTCTTGCCCAAGGACACTTCGACATGGGACTGCAGGGCCAGGGACTGAACTACCAACCTTCCAATTGGCAGGCAACCACTCTACCGCTGAACCACAGCCGCCCCCCAGTAGTTGATAGTTGAGAATCCCCACGAAGGCCCCAAGATACGATATTAACAGGATACGTACAGTATGTCCCGATACAATATTATTGAACATATTGAGAAATTCTGCAATATAGTACAATTTATTAGCTTTTTTACAACCTCAATGTACTGTATGTCCCCAAAAAGGAATTTTCAAGCTGACAAACTGACTAATCTGTCATTAATGTTGTATGCACCTGACAAACTGAAATGTTTGTATCACAGTCTAATTTGACTCCTTAAATAAATGCAAACCGGCGTGCACTGCTGTGCTACTACAGGTATTTTGAACAGTGCTACTTGTACAAAAGAAGTTGTGCAGGCCTTTCACCAACTGGGGAATTTGGAAGTAGTTTCAAAGTCCAGCTCATTGTTTTAGTTTGGTTGTTTTGCTGGTTCGGCTTACTCTCGCCGCTCTAATCAGCGTCGTTTCCAGCAGCAGAGATTTGGATTTCAATCAAGAAGTAAACAAGATTACAAATCTGACCTGACATTCAGTGCCAGATAGCAGTACTTGACAGGCTTTAATATTCAGTCCTACAGACACACGGAGTTGAAGTCAGTACCAAAAAAGCACTGCGGTTCAACACCAAGTCCTAGTTCTGACATATGAGGCACATTTTGTTTCGCAATTTAGTCTCAGTCAGGCCTCCAGTGTGTGATCTGATATGAAAACCTTTAATAACATTTTTCTTAGCAACAGGCTTTTTTCCACTTGTGCTCAACTGTGTGTTATCCTTGGAAAAACACTGCGTCTAGACAGTAGTACTCTGAAAGCGCTTAATCTCCCTAATACATAATGTGCTTAAACAGATGAACAGAGTAGAATATCTTCAAATGTTATTGAACATACATGATTCACAGTATCATGTTTATCAGCCGATATTAGACATTTCCCGATCTATTGGTATTAAATATTCATTCATCAGCATCATTTATAATGACAAATAAATGACTTTGATAAATTAATAATTAAAAAATAAAAACGGACGTCAAACATGTTATGAGCGCTGGCGTTGCATAGTCTGTCCACCAGAGGACGCTCTACAACGTCCCTGTTAGTGTTGGCATTGCATAGTCTGTCCACCAGAGGACGCTCTACAACGTCCCTGTTAGTGATGGCGTTGCATAGTCTGTCCACCAGAGGACGCTCTACAACGTCCATGTTAGTGTTGGCATTGCATAGTCTGTCCACCAGAGGACGCTCTACAACGTCCCTGTTAGTGATGGCGTTGCATAGTCTGTACACCAGAGGACGCTCTACAACGTCCCTGTTAGTGATGGCATTGCATAGTCTGTCCACCAGAGGACGCTCTACAACGTCCCGGTTAGTGTTGGCGTTGCATAGTCTGTCCACCAGAGGACGCTCTACAACGTCCCTGTTAGTGATGGCGTTGCATAGTCTGTACACCAGAGGACGCTCTACAACGTCCCTGTTAGTGATGGCGTTGCATAGTCTGTCCACCAGAGGACGCTCTACAACGTCCCTGTTAGTGATGGCGTTGCATAGTCTGTACACCAGAGGACGCTCTACAACGTCCCTGTTAGTGTTGGCATTGCATAGTCTGTCCACCAGAGGACGCTCTACAACGTCCCCGTTAGTGTTGGCATTGCATAGTCTGTCCACCAGAGGACGCTCTACAACGTCCCGGTTAGTGTTGGCGTTGCATAGTCTGTCCACCAGAGGACGCTCTACAACGTCCCTGTTAGTGATGGCGTTGCATAGTCTGTCCACCAGAGGACGCTCTACAACGTCCCTGACTGTTGGCAACACTGATTATTTTTTTGTTAATGTGTTTTTGTTCAAAAGGACTTTAAGTTTCATATCTTAAGTTTGTATTTTTATACATTTTATTTATCAGGACTTTAATATATTTCTATGTTCCTCTGTTCTTTATATTATTTTAGTGAGAACTCATTAATAACAAATAAGTAATGGTAGGGAAATCTCTTCATGTTTTGTTAAGTGTTTCTGGATTTTTTGTTTTTAAAATATATAATTAAAAAAAATATATATATTTGTATCGGTCTTAAAAATCCTTTATCGGTCGGGCTCTAATGTTGTCAAGAACTTAAATACGACCATCGTGTGTATTTATTAAGACCGTTTACTGGTTAAAATATAAATTCATTTTTCTGGGGGTTTCTGTATCCTGACTGACTGAGGAGTCCAGGAGAAGCATCCTGCTGGGATAAGCTTTATAAATAGGACTCCAAGTTGTGTTCAATGTTTAATTCCCATCAAACAAAGTGTCCACTGGATTAAGTGTCTGATGGAATGAGGATAGAACAGCCATGGTTTAACGAATTGTCCCTCTCCAAAGTTTATTTGGCCTGCACGCTTCCCACACTAGCCAAAAGATTTCTTAATTATGTTGCCAGGGAAATGAACATTCATGCAGAGACTCCGAAAGACAAAGTGTTGCAACAGAGGAAGAGAAACCGCTTGGAGTAACTTTACGCTTTTGTTGTGATGAACGGGCCAATTTTCAGAGACTCACATGGAGCACTACTCATTTACATAACAGGATGATTAAAGGGTAGTGATGTTGAGAGCCCCACAGCAGATTACACTATCATCATACTGGAGAAAATAACCTTTTATAAATGCACACCGGAGAGGCAGAGCTACAGGGGTGAAAACACGCCGAACTTCAGGAGAACCAAAGCCCAAGTGATCAGCAGAACTGTGTCTGGGTGGAAAAGAATCAACTGGGTATTAGTGACCAATATTACTTTCATAACATAAATGGCATACGTGGCAAGGGTGCCCTGTGCGCCTGTAAGATTAAGAAGAGTGGTAGGGAAGAAAAATTTAATTGACACAGAAAAAACAACTAGAAAGTGAATGATATAAAGAGTGAATTGACATGTGTGTGAGAGAGAGAGAACCTGAGCATAAATCTGCGGATGGTGTGGTTTTAACGAGTCTTCTAATGACCCAAACAACCCCTGCTGATATTTACAGTCCTTGCCAAGGGGAAGGTAGGGGGTCAGTGACCTCACACACACACACACACACTTTCTCTGGTTAAAGGGCATAATGACCACACACACCTACAATGTCTATTACTCTCTCTCTCACACTTCTCTGGTTAAAAGGCATAATGATATCTCTCTCTTTCTCTCTCTCTTTTCATTTTTATTGTTCTCTCTTTTCATCTAATTTTAACTGCCTCCCTGTCATTATCTGCCTCTGCTCATCCAGACATAACATTCACTTAACTGCAGACTCCACGTAGGCATGCTCTGTCACACCCCCACACACACACACACACACACACACAGACACACACACACAGCAGATGAGCAGAAATGTTGAATTTATATATCTGCAGTTGCCAGAAAAGGTCGGAGCAGAGGAGCCACATATTTCATCTGAGCTCCACGGGGGGGACCAGCAGAAAGTGTGTGTGGTCAGTAAATACACAGGGGAGAAGAATAACAGACACACACAAACACACAAACCCTCTGTTCTTTGTCATCAACTCCCCCTCAACATTTGGAAATGCCACCAGATGACATAAACCGCGCTCTGAGACAACGTTATGGTGGACTTAATGGAAACATGGTATTACATCAATAGTGTCATATTTCACACATGCATAAATAAATACAGACCCGGGAAGATTCCTTCCAGAGTATTTCACAAGTAGGGTTGTCTGTGTTTTCTGATCAATAAAAGAGAATGCTGTGTTCTCGTCTCAAAAACATTCCTACGGTGGCCCACAGGGTTCTGCAGTCACATCCATACATTAGTCTATGACAGCTCGATTAAAACAATTTTGATGTATTAAATAAGGGTGTCCAAATCACAGCACAATTACTTTTAACCTTTGTTTACATGCTTTCAAGGGCATGAATGACCATAGCAACTGTTCATTTATGACCCTGAAACAGATACACACATTATTCCACACACACACACACACACACACACACACACACACACACACACACACACACACACACACACACACACACACACACACACACACACACACACACACACACACACACACACACACACACACACACACACACACACACACACACACACACACACACACACACACACACACACACACACACACACACACACACACACACACACACACACACACACACACACACAGGCAACACAAACCTAAGTGACAACTTTGCCCAGTGCAGTGGTGGCTGAGGGGAAATTGTGCCATCTGCCAGTAAACGAGAATCATTTTATCCCCACTGCTCGTCCATCTGTGGACATGGGGTACTCTGCTGGAGGCCAAGGGGGCCGCGGGGGAGATGAGACGCAGGCCGGAGATGCCCACCAGGCACAGAGGCCGGTCGCAGATCAGCCTGATGCAGAGCTGCTTTTAAATCTATTGGGGCAAGTCGGTGTCAAACTGAAGTCAAAATGCAAGTGCATGTCTTTTCAGTCTCTGAATGCTTAAGACTACATGACATTTTGAAAATGACTTCCAAAGCTGGGTTAGTTGTGCTTTTTTGCATTGGTGAGAATACATCCTTTCAATGCAGGGTTCTAAAAGTAAAACAGACAAGGTCTACTTTTTCTTGCTCCAGGCGTTTGGCCAGGCCCTGCAAAGAACTTATAGTGTACGTCGCGTAGTGTATAGTATAGTATAGTGTGTAGTCTTTGCTACATATCGTTACCCTCTCTCTCCCCCCTTTTATGTCTTCAGTTGTCCAATTTAATAAAGGCCTAAAATGCCCAAAAACAATATTAAGAATAGTGAAGAGGGAACGGTTTTGAACATAGCTAATATCCTCTTCAGAGTGACGCGGCCCGGCTGTGTTTGGACACATCTGCATACCGCGCAGGTACACCGAGATCATAGCCTGAACACCCGCCACCCAGAGGGGTTTAAAAAACACTGGGCGCTTTGGATGATGCCAGGCCTGATAGGCTGTGATGGCTCCCAGCAGGGAAGGCAATCAGGCGGATAGAATCACAACACTTCTACTGTAGCATTGGGGTTTTCCATGAGAGAGGGCAAGGGCGGGGGACGGAAAGAGTAGAGGAGAGGGATTCTTTTGGCTACACACAAGTAGAGGCTGTCAAATCAGCCTGACTCAGAGCTGCATTTAAATCTTTTGGGGCAAGTCCGTGTCAAACTGAAGTCACGATGCAAGTCTTTTTAAGTCTCTGAATGCTACATGACATTTGAACATTGCTTCCAACGCTGGGTTAATTGTGCATTTTTCGTTGGGACCAAATTCTTTCAATGCAGACAACATGCAAGGTCTACTTTTTCTTGTTCCATGCGTTTTCCGGGGCACTAACTTAAGATAGAAGGTTTTTACTTTCAAGTCTCAAACCTTCAGGTAGCACCTGAAGGTGACCTCGGTTATTCGGAAGATAGCCTTGCACTATACACACAAGTTACAAAAAAACACTATACCATACCAACACGTCAAACCATATCTGCAAGATGTGTGTGCACATTCAGGACTCCTGCATTCATTTGAAAGGGTTTTCCTTATGGAGACCTCATTTTAGAACCCACATTGTCCCCAGAGGTCCCCAGACTGTGACTGTATAAACAGAGTGATGTCCCTATTATGTCATGATTACCAAGACACACACACACACTCACACACTCGGCTTGTGTAAGACAGTTGGGTCCTATCCAAAAAGCGCCCGTCTCCTCGTCTTTCTTAATGTACTGAAGCGTGTAAAGTAACTATCACATAAGAAAAAGTGAGGGGGACAACACTTGGCCAATGCCTGAGAATAGAGATTACTCTGCTGTGTTAGTTTTAATATGGCAATATGGAGAGATTAAAAGAAACACAGTCAACATTTACTTTGGACTGATCTTTGGGTATTTTTCTGCCTCGAGAACAAAGAGGGAATATTGCGCTAAGCTCAGCGAACCAAGAAGAGTCCAATTATATCCTCCTTGTAAAAAAAAAAAAAAAAAAAGAGACTCCGCCACATTCGTATAAACAATAAATGTGCTTTTTGAAATGCCCCTATTTGAAGTGATGAACAAACACAAACCTCAACATGGTTCAAAGCAGATGTCATATTAGCGTTGGAAAATTAAGAGAGGAACAATTGAGGGTGGAAACGAATGGGTATGGGCAGCTAAACATAGTCTTTCTTCTTTTTTTGGACGAATACCCTTCCAGGCTTCTTTTATCCTGGTTTATGACTGAGTGTAAAGCCAACTTGAGAGGGGGAATTCTTCTGAGCGGTGTTTTTGTTGTTGTGCAACAAGAAAAGTGTTGCTGTAAGATTTCTTTTTCTCACCTCACGTCTCAGCAGAGGCGCTTCTTCAAATCATGAAGATCCTCCAAATCCTCACATTTCGTTATTTGGCATTTTTGCTTGATAAATGACACATAATCTAATCGATTCATGTACTAACAACCCGTACACCAACCAATAAGAACAACTGTGCGGGATCTTCCACGTCTCTCTTTGTGTGTCTGATTCTTATGGACAGGTAAGAGCAGCAATGACGCCTTCATGAACATCTACTTAGAGTTTGGCTGTGAAGGTGACAGAGAAGGTACGAGAAACGGTACGTTTCAATGCACAGCAGTAACCGGGTTAAGGGAATAACCGGGTTCTGCCAGTTCTCCAGGAATAATGACATGAGTAACTCTACCTCTGCTACAGTAGGTGGCGCTCTGCCAACACACTAGCTTTTACTTCCGATAACCTATGTCAAAATTACACTAAACACACAAAATGTGACAACTTAATGTTTTATTCACATACTCTTGTCCCAGTGTAGGAAAGCACGGTGCTCTCGCCAGATGTTTAGCTAACTGGCGTTAGCTAAGCGGGGTTTCGGTCCCTTCACTTTTTTGACAAGACAGGGCGTTGACAGCCCGGGAGATGGACAATCTGTTTAGCCATCTCCCTGTGTCTCCTGCTGCCTCGGCAGACAGTGAAACAGATGCCTTCCCTCTGAGGTTGCTACTCTTTGCAAGTATCCAGCAGTAACAAGTTGATTGTACTTCAGTGCACGAAGCCTTGTTTTCTGTCCTGAAATTGCATCAAATGTTCTCTGGTGTCTGGACTGAAAAACTACTGGTGTTGTTTCAGCACCTGAGTTAGCACTATGTAGGGGTTTGATATGGTGTCCTACCTGTGGGCTGGGCGGTGGGCAGCCTGGCCGGCGTGACGCAGAGAGGCAGGAGGATGGCGAGCCAGAGGGAGCACCACAGAGCCGTCATCACTCCGGACGGCGAGGTGAGACGCAGAGCAGCGAGGCCCGACTCAGACGACATCCTCCGTGAGCATGCTGTCCTGCAGAACGGCGGCCTACCACGCCGCAAGAAACTATCCAACGACCCTGCGACCCTGACCTGGAAAACATGAGGGAGAAATCAATCGGAGCTGGATAACACACAGACGTCTGGATGTTCAACGTGAGATTTGACTACAGGTAGAACTCTGTAATAGGAAAATTAGACCGCAAATTAAACACAGTACAAAGAAACGCCTGTGGGTGTGCACACATGCTACCATATTTTGACCTGACATTCCACAAAGATTTCGAGGATTAGAGTGGAAATCCCTCTTCGCAGTTCTTCTCAGAAACCTTTCTCAGAGCACCAAATACAGCCGGACCGCGTTGCTCTGAAGAGGATATTAGCTGTGTTTGAAACCGTTCCCCCCCCCTCACTCTTCTTTTCTTTTTTTAATGGTCAGATGGGAGCTCTGAGTTCATTAACCAATCCATTAACTTTGCTGCAACAGGATTAGTTAAGGAGGAGGGGGGGGGGTCACATTATATCAGACCTAAACAGCCTGTCATTCTTTTTCACAGGAGTCTTTTCTGCTTGAGAAACTATTCTGCATGGTTTGGCAACCGATTGACATGGATTCACTAATCTTCCTGCAGGATGAGGAATGCCGACGTCTACAGTATCAGTTGGCCAACGTGCCCGGCGGCTCGCGGGAGGAAGAGGAGTGAGAGCGAGTGTGACGGCTACGGCGAGCGGCGGCAGAGTGCTATACTCTGTGTTTGGTTAAGCAGGGAGAAGCTGGAATGCACTGGAGGTTTGGGGAGAAAGCTCTGAGTGAGGTGCCCAGAAAAGCAAAGCACAATCCCCCATGGGTACACACACACACACACACACACACACACACACACACACACACACACACACACACACACACACACACACACACACACACACACACACACACACACACACACACACACACACACACACACACACACACACACACACACACACACACACACACACACACGGCTGTGTCCTGCTTTAGAATAGCCTTGGCTGTGAGACGTCCACCCCCGACAAAAAGAGACGCACAGGTTTGGCGAGCACACGCAAACATTTCAGAGTGGGCTTTGCTTCTACACACAGAGGTGTATTGTGCGCACACACACACACAGACACACACACACTCCAGAGAAAGATTGTGTTGTCTTGAGTCTTAACAGCAATGTTTTTCTTTCTCTCTGAGGAACCTGTGACCCACTCCTTGCTCAGCACAAACTGAAGCGCATGCAGACCTGCCCCTACGAGCCCCCGTTTGCACATTATCACTCTCCAACACAGAAAACACCAACTGGGGGAAACTTCACAAGACACACACACACACACACACACACACACGGTCGTTTCATGGCAACGTGCAGGTGTGTTTAGACAAGCAGCATGACAGCCTGTCCAGCAAATGTTGAGAAGGAACTGGAAAACAATACAGGCTTTGAGATTGACTAATCTGGTGGCTGGTAATTGTTGAGACTACATTGTGTACAAAGTGAATCCTTGAGTTTGAGGAGCAGCAACCGTGTTGCAACATGATTGATAGCATAGCAGGTATTATGACAATACAGGACCCTTATATCCACTATTTGCTTTTGAAATATCGAGTCATTAAACTCAACTAAGCACTTTTTACACCAAAATGGACATGCTGAACATTGGAAATGAACTCCTCACAGACTCCACAGGCAACTGAAAACACTTTGATTTCACTCGATAACCTCAAGAGAAGAAGAAGAAGAAGAAGAAGAAGAAGAAGAAGAGGCGGTATGGATCCCAAAGACCCAGCGAGGAGTTCAAAGCCCCAAAGTGTTTTCATGCTAATATTTTCTTAAAGCATGAAAGAGAAACACAACCACAGCGGTGAATAATACATGAACATTAATCATGCAGAGCTATCCACACATTGTAATAGCTTGGAGGCAGAAAAACGCTTTAACCGGGGTTCAAATCCCTGTCATCCTTCTCCCCTCGGTGAGGATCAATGCGAGGCAGTCACATGCTAGTCACACCTCTCCAGAGTGTCAGTAATCTTTAATAATTAAAGCCGGGCCTGGATTGACTGGATTGACTTTGTCGGGGGGAATTAGAGGATTTTTGGGAGAGCACAAGTGCAAGCAGCAGCCAGGCAAGGGGCACAAAGATAGACAGACCAAGCAAGTGGCTAATCTTCCATATCAGTGGCTCTTTCTTCTCCTACACTCCTGTTTTAAACCTTCTCCCATTTCTTCTCGTCTCCTGCCTCCGCACTGCTCTTCATCACATCCCCACCCTCAAAAACGCACCCTCAGGGTAGAGGAGATATCGATCAGCCGAGATGCCGAGAGAGTTAAGCATCTTGAAGCTGTCAGGTGCAGTGTGAGTGGAGGGGTGAGGCGTTCGCTGCACGCTGTGGACACCTCGGAATGTGACACTTGTGTCCGACACTGCACTTGTAAAAGACTACCAGTGTTTTCCAAAGGATTGTGGAAGACTTGGGTGTTTGTATTTGGCGGAGGGTTTTAGGTGTCCTTCCTCAAGAAAATAGGACATTTTTCAACACCCGCACACTGTCTTAATTGCCAAAAAAAATAAAGAAATACCAAATTATTACATTGATTATTTTCTTCAAATTCGACAGTGTACAGGAGCTTCTTTGCAACTTCTGACTCACTCGTCCCCCTCTGTCTCACGGTACAGACGTTTTTTTCAATACAAAATAAGCAATTGCACATCAACTTAGGCCATTATTATTACCATATCTGTATCTGAAACTTTGGAAAAGCTACAGCAGATCATAAATAAATAACACTCTAAAAACTGTAAGACACAACTTGCTAAAGAAGTCCACTGGGGACCGACTACAGCCATCAGATCTGAGAAAAGTCTTTTAGTTTGATTCTTTCGGCTTAGTGTACGTGTCTTGGGTGCTGCGCCTTACCCTTATAACATGGTAGGGAAACCCCTGACTATACCTGTCCACAAAAGAGAGCACAGTATGCAAACCAACGGAAAACAGGTTGATTTAGAGTACTTAAGACATAGATAACGCTCTTTGATAGTATATTACAGCAGCTACCGTGGGAAATGAAAAGGCTGTATTGCTCAATGAGGTCGAGAAGTGTTTGAACAGACACATTATAAGACCTTAAAGGGTTATTATAGTGACGCTGTGTGGAAAAGGGAACACCATAAAGTACTGCAGTGATACTGTTAACTCTCTTGAATGTTACAGTATGAGTTCCTACAGAAGTAGTTAAGGTATGTAATATAAGAATTAAGGCCAATACAGTTCATAACTGAGTGTCATATCTGAGCCATTCTGAGTGACAGGGGACCCACAGAGATACAATAAGATATTAATCTGCAAACACGGACACGGCTTTATCCGAAGCTGTTACCTTTATATCAGAGGCTGCACGCCTCTGGAGCAACTAGGGTGTCTTGCTCAGGGACACATTGGTTGATGTATTGCAGTGGGAATCAAACCCAGATCTCCCACACCAAAGGCATGTGTCATATCATACTGCGCCATCACCACATCTTATTATAGTATGTCAGTGTTTGAGCATGAAAAAGATCAGCTTTTCGTCTCAAATTAGACATGTTAAATGCATTATTCTTCTCTTTAAAGAAAAGAGAAGAGGGAAAAAAAAGGCACCCAAAACTCCACGCAGAGGAATGGTCTCAGGCCAATTTGGGTAATGAAAAGAGGCAATCAGAGTCTCATTTGGAAGCGTAATGTGTTTGAGGCTCGCCTCTGATCAAACTGCCACGCGTTATTTCTTGGGTCAATAGATACAATTAATTTGCAGCATAAGCCCAGCTATTATCATCCGCACGCTTGTTTTTAAGGCTCCAAAATTGAAGAGGCTAAAGCAATACAGGTCCCCAGTCTTATTTCAGCCCCCCTCTCTCAAGGATGCTGTAATCCAGTTATTTTCTCCGGTGGTGGTTTGACATGGTGGGAGTCAAAGCTGAGCTGAGTGGCCAAAATCACCATCTGAATCCGATTGAAGCGCGTGTTTGATGAGGGGATGACTGATGTGCTGCTGCGGGGGGAGAGAGAACCGCACAGCTTGTTCTTTCAAAGGGAGGAGAGAGAGAGAGAAAAAAAGTGCGGCTTTCTGGAGAAACTTCAGAGACGATCAGAGGCATTAGGGCGCACGGCTCTGTGAAAGACGCTGATGCGTAATTCATATTTCTGCTCCAAAGCACATAAGACGTCACTGTTGCAGTGGGAAGAAAAGGCGTGTTCATCCTAACGAGCATGAGCATGGCGATGAAAGTCAATAATTGACTTTTTGACAGTGAAATTATGCATGGGGAACGTATAGTTAATAAAGAATGGAAAGCGAACATCTATTAGACGCATCTTATCGGCCTTCTCAACCCTTCGGGAAGGACAGATAAACGTGCGTAATTGCACAATTCATAGACTACATATGCTTTTTATTTCAGATATTGTCTAGAAAACAAAGTGTCAATATTTTAAAACTAGGCAGATTGAGTCGGATCAATGCCTTGAGACGGACTTTTTAATTTATAAAACAAAAATATATTTAAGCAAGTGGATTTCCATTCAAAATAAAGGAATTGGCTCAACCAATTCCGGGGGGTGGGTGTATTTTTCAGCCCCGCAGCGTGCGTAAATTCACCACTCTGCGCCACACACAGTGCAACCAGAATTAATACGGTTTGAAACAGAAAACCTGTGCGCGCTTTCTCCGACCCAAGGTGATAGAAATGCGCGCAGACCGCTCCGCTGACACCGGCCGAGGCGTGCTGATGGCGCACAGCCCGGGGACGGACGGACCGTTCCCTCTGCGGCACCTGTGCGATGGCACGGCAGGCACAGACACACACACACACGCACACACACACAACATACTTTTAGTACAACGCGGCTACTTAACGCTAAGTGATTGGAGAGCTCAACCTGTCTGACTCACATCTACAAGGAAGTGGAGCTATTTTTCTCAGGACTCAGAGGCTCCAAAGAGTTGTTCGTAAATAATAATAATAATAATAATAATTAGTATAATAATACCAATAATAATAATACTAATAATAACAATAATGAGCTACTTACCTAAAGTATCCCGTTGTGACAGTCTTTCAGGTGTCAGCAAGCATTCATTTATAAACAAAAACAAAAAACAGCAGTTATTCTCCTTTAAACTTCATAAAAACCCACAAAATAACTTTAAAATCCGTAAATCCTCGCGCATCGGGTACAGTTTGGCGACAGTGGAGGGGGGGAAAAAAAGAATAAGAAATCCCTCTCGTCCTTGGCTCGTGCACCGCCGCTGCGAAAGACAACTTCTTCTCCACTAAATCCTAGGATCCCACTGCGCGCTGGCGTCCAAAGTGTCCAAACGTCCAGAAGGCGTTCATGGTGTCGCGCATCAGCGGGTCAGTGTGGCAGTGTGAAGCTCAGCGGACCGGACGCAGTGAACGCGGCTGCTCGCTCGGCTCCAGCGCCGATGGCCGTCGGTGTGCTGCGCTACCTCGGATCAGCCAACTCGGACTGGTGGCTTTCCGCCGCTGGCTGCCTGGGAAGTAGCTGCATGGTTACCACACACCGGCTGGGAGACACGACGAGTTCCTGTTTGCACCTTCAAAATAAAAGCTTGCCGATGAACCAGTGACGCAATGCTTGGAAGAATGCTCTATTAAATGCGCATGGGCGTAACAGATGGGGGGCCATAGCCATATTTGTTCTTGTAACAGGATGCAAGTTGTGGAATTCCAGTAAATTATATTCACTTCAAACATTGAAAGTGATTTTTTTCCTCTAATACAGATGAGGCTGACCTGACAACTGAGCCTCCTATAACAAGCAACTGCTAACTGACTAGCCAGCAAGCCGTATACTAAATTAGTCAAGTTTAACAACTTAATGTTTCGTTCACACACTGTTGTCACATTGTAGGAAGGCCCAGTGCTCTGGCAAGATGAATGACAACTTTGTTAAGGACATTTTCTGTAACTAGTGAAAGCACCTTGGGTGCAATTAGCAAGCTAGCTAACTTAAGCTTATTATAGCCATCAAGCTGGCTAACGTTCCAAACAAGCTAAGTCACTTTATGACTGCTAACATAGTGGACTTGTGGACAAATACACAATTTCTTTGTCAGGACTAATGTATTAATGACTCAGCATAATCTTTTTTAGAGAAAAGAATCGCTATATCCAATATTTAATGTGAATTAACAGTAACACAGACCTACTTACTGACTCAAATCATTCGAGTTCTGTGTAGTATTAATGTACAGGGAAAAAAAAAAACAATGGACCAAACCACTGTAAGGCAACGGAGGGGGGACTCAAAATGTTTCAAAAATAAAAACGCATTTTGTTGCCCCATGTGAGTTTATATTATTTTTCTGCTTAAACAGTTATTTCAAGCATATCATATTTACAATTCAAAGCGTGGCTTTAATGATATTTATGGGGGCAACCCTCAGATGGGGTGGGTCCGTAACCCCTTGATTTCCGCCTATGCAAATGTGACAAATGGAATGCCGGTATTAAAGTTTTTTTCCCTGAAACCTCTGACTAAATGTGATTTTATGTTTATTTGGACCTCTTTTTCTTTATATTTTGCATGTATGTAAGTTATATAGTTTATATATTTTATTAATTTTTCTTTTTATATATATATCTAAATAAACATTTTGGGGTTGTAAGAATTTGTCTTGATGTGTATGTGCTACTGTTGTTTACCTGATTCTTCGTCTGATGCATTTTGTCAATAAAATAACAAAATGCAAGATATGGAAGTAGCTAAATGCAGACTACATTTCCCCAAACGGTTCATTTTTACTGGGCAAAAGATATGTAAATCAATTTCTCAATATATGATTTATTAAATGTATATTTAATATATTTATTATATATGTATTTAATATATATTTAAGCGAAATACAAAACTTGACAATAATTGTATGAGTAAGTTAAAAAAAAGTAAAGGAAGCTTTATGTTGTATAATGCAGGTGGATCACACACTGCTACAGTTATACAGAAAATACTTTTATTTTGAAGGCTTGCGTGTGTGTGTGTGTGTGTGTGTGTGTGTGTGTGTGTGTGTGTGTGTGTGTGTGTCACGGGGTCCAGGGCTGCCTCTGCTTCCGCCGCAGCGGAGGGAGGGAGATCAGATCCCGGCGCGCCGCTCCTCCGGGGGCCGCTGGAGGCTGCAAGTGACGCCCGGTGTTGCTCCAAGCTCCTCCCACCACTCCTTTTCGTTGAGAAAAACTTAAACAGCCATTTCTGAATGGTTTACAGTCAATGGTCTTAGGTGATCCTTGAGAAAAAAAGAGAAATACCTTGCTATTATGTCCCTTCCATGGAGTTTAATACAGTCACCAAATGTCCAGAGATTGTTATTGTGATCAGAGGATTCACATCTTTTCACTTATCTCTCTGAGCACCATTAGGGAAAAAATCCTGGAAGAATCAGGGGGCCCAGCCCAGATCAACATGTCAGGGATTACAGATATGTTGTGTGTGGTTGTGTGCCAGAGCAGTGTTCCCCAGGCAGAATGGCCTTTGAGTTATTAGAAGATTGAGGCTCGGACCAATGTTTGACCAGTCAGCCCTAAAGTGGGTTGAGTAAACAGTAAATTACCATTTACCACCCATTTATTCTGCCATATACTTTCACTTTTGGGCTAATTACTGCTGTCAGGACAGAGGTGATAGCTGCTTTAAACAACACTCCAATTAGTGTCATCTCTTAAACTGTGTTTGGAGAAAGCAACTTTATGGCGCCATAAAGCCGAGCGGCCCTGTGCTAAGTGACGGTGAAGAGGCAGGGCGGAGTGTGCCGCCATGCGTCTGTGTTTGTCCAGCAAGATGACTGTGTGATCTGTGACAATCCACGTAAACATGTCATAAATTACAGAAAAAAAAGGATACGAGCGTTATCAGGTAGAGAGATCGCAGGCCTTTAATTGACTAATCCACTAACCAAGACCCGTTGCATGTTTATGAGGTGTGAGCACTTCAGTTGGTGGATGATTATCTCCGCTCAGACTGTTTTATTTGAATAATTCAGGCTAAATTGATTCCATATTTCACACACAAAAAAAGCTAAATTAAAAAAGGTCTGGATAGAAGAAAAACTAATTTTGTGTAGCAGATTATATCTACATCTACTCCACAAATTTGGCATTTATTCAACTCAAAACTCTCCGATAACGGCAATAATGTATATTTACAGTACTTATAAGTACCTATAAACAGTATTCAGCCCCATTGGAAGTTGTTGTGTTTTATTGCTATATAGCTTTGACTCAAAGTAGATTACATGTGGCTGTTTTTTGACACCGAACAACAAAAAAAGACCTTTTAATGCCAAAGTGAAAACTTTGTGATCTGGATGAATTGCAAACATAAGATACAAATTACATGTTTGCATAAGTATTCTCCTGCTTGAATAGGACACACAAATGATGACTGGTGCTCAGCTTGTACAACAACGCAGCTCAATCTGAATTATTCCGGTAAATACATGCTAGGGCTGGCTGGGATGATATGCTTTTGTCCCCATTGGATCCTTTCATGATACATGGCTGCCAATTGCATTTGTATTGCAATTTTAATTATTTTTTTGCAATTCTAGAAGTACTGCCATTCCATTATTGGGTATTGTCTTTGTCTTGAAAAATTTCAATATATGATGAGACATTTGCCATGATGGTCTAAAACCATCTGGCCAAAGGACTATGGTTGAAAATGAATAGAATAGAATAGAATAGAATAGAATAAAATAGAATAGAATAGAATAGAACAGAATGCCTTTCTTGCCATTATACACAAGTGCAGTACCTGTGCAACAAGATTGAAGCAACCCCTTTACAGTGTTGACACAAAGTATAGAAATATAAAAATATAAAATGTAAGTAGTGCAGGAAAAAAGAGAGAGGGGGAATGTGGTGCACAGTACTGAGAGCAACTATATTCATATATAAAATAGTAAGAAAGATAAAAGGTTTACATACACATTATGCAAAAATATAGTATTATTGCACAGTAATGAGATTAAGTGACACATTTACAGAGATGTTGATTAATGTGTGTTATACATACATACATACAACACAATTTATAGAAACTTTTATTATTTTATGAAAAAAAAAATGCAGATCACATGTCAGTCTGAATGGTATATCATTTGTAAAGAAGTACATAACATGGATTTTCTGTATTTTCTGCATTCGCTATGTTTTGCTGAAAATGGATATGCTGACAGTACTGTTTAAACAGAAAATATTTCAATATAAAATAAATAAAAAATATAGATTCTGGGGAAAAGAATCAATTTAAAAATGTAAAAATGACTATATAGATTTTTCTTTTTTTGCCCCCCCCCCCATCCCCCCCCAGTGTGTGGTGGACACACTGGTGATGATGCCTCAGTGCTCAACCTCATGGGAAAGTAAACGGAGAAACAACAAGCCACTCTGATTAAAGTAAGCAAAGACGAAGAAGAGAGCAGAGGGATGATGAAGGGCCTCTGGACTACGGTGATCTGTGAGAACCGTTGGTGGGGGGGTGTGGGTGGGGGGGGGTGGCACGGGAACAAAAGCCAGGCGGTCAGGAGGAGAGGTCATACAGATGGTGAGAATGCTCAGTCAGACAGCTCAAGTACTGATGGGCACACTGACCAAATGACCCCTTCACAAACACACACACACACACACACACACACACACACACACACACACACACACCTCGGCTCTTCACAACTGCTCATGTTAGGAAAAACAAAACTCCTCTCTGCACCCCCTGCAACTTCTAAGGAACACACACACACTGAGACACACACACACATTCCTCGCCCTCCAGCCCTTCTGGGAGTAGATCAGCAGGAGATGAAAGGTGAGGCCTTTTCATTTAAAATGGAGTAAAAAATTAAACAACAACAAGAAAAGCCTCAGCGTTGAGATTGATTATTATAAGCTGCGAAGATCCAAAGAGGGAAACAATCCAGAATCACTTGAAAAGCTCTCCAGTTTATCTGGACGGTGTTATTATGGTGCGTATTTCCACTGACAACCTTAAGGAGCTATAGCAGGTTTTCTCCTGGTGTGTATGTGTGTGTGTGTGTGTGTGTGTGTGTGTGTGTGTTGCTGTGTGCTGCCTGTGTGGACTGGCTGTGGCTTTGTGTGGAGGAGGAGGACAACAGCAGCAGGACTAATCATTAACACGAGTGATCCCGGCCGGACAAAGGGAGGGAGCTGATCACTGAGGACACTTCACACTCCACTGCTCTCTGCTCCGTGCTGCTGACACATACACTCACACACACTCACACACATGCATGCACATACACTCACACACTCACACGCACACACACATGCATGCACATACACTCACACACACATGCATGCACGCACACACACACATGCACGCACACACACACTTACACTCACACACACACGCACACACACATGCATGCACATACCCTCACTCACACGCGCACACACACATGCATGCACACACACACATGCATGCATGCACACACACATGCATGCATGCACATACACTCACACACACACACACACACACACTCACGCATGCACACGCACACAAACACACTCACACACACTCACACATACACGTACACACACACACACACACACACACACATGCATGCACATACACTCTCTCACACACACTCACACACACACACACACACACACACACACACACACACACACACACACACACACACACACACACACACACTCGGCTCAACTGCTCATATTAGGAAAAACAAAACTCCTCCCTGCACCGGCCCCCATCCCCCATGGGAACTAACTTCTAATGAACACACACACTTTGTCACTTTGTCTTCAATTGCTCTGCATAGTTCTTTTATTCTCTTATATTATTTGTACGTACCTTGTAGTTTATTTTTTCCAATTTTCTATTCATCCTTTTAATTTATCTATATATATTCTGTCTTTGTGCTGCTGCAACAGCTGAGTTTCCCCTCCGACTGGTTTAATCAATTAATAAAAGCCAATGTTTGGGTACAATAACTTGAGGGTAGAATTTATTGGTGATAAAGGGTTGCAAGCGCACACTTAACAAAAAGGTTGGGAACCCCTGCTATATACACATATGTAAAACTTCATTTTATTATCAAGCAGGTCATAAAATATGCCAATGCAATGAGAATATTGAGAGCGGTTTATGGACTTGAAATTGACTTGTTCCTTAGAATTGTACAGAAATAAGTGCATGTATCATGAAACAAGAAAAAGTGCTCTTGGAAGGTGCTGCTGAAAACTCAGTGACATAATATTTATCTCATAACTGACTTTATTGAACCATGCCACATCCATTTTTTGGTGCGACATGGCCAACATGATAATAGCCCTCTAGGCAACTCGGAGGTAAACAACAACGCAAATTGCAGAGTCAACGTTCAATATGTTCATTCAATACACTATGCTATGTTCAATATGTAAGAACTTTGTGAGCGAGTCCACTGGTTAAAGACATTTTATCTAATCCTTTCCAGTGTTGTGCAAGTAACTTAAAAAGTAATCAGTTACAGTCACTAGTTACTTCTTCCGAAAAGTAATTAAATAAGTTACTCAGCTACAAACTTCAAAAGTAACAGAAAGTAACTATTGTGTTACTTTCAAGTACATTTTTAAATGTTCAAATGTGACCCCACCTCCACCCCTCTTTAATAGAACTTAAAATACATGTGCATGTTCAATTATTTATGATAAATCTGAATATTATAATAAAATGGACACTTGATACAATACTTTATTAACAGAAAAATTGACACAAATGTTGTGGTTAGTGTTGTGGGACAAAGTGAGACCAGCCTCCAATCAAATGCCATGTATGGAGATATTCTGTTTATTTATCCCATTTAAATCAATATTTTATGTCAAATGATTGATTTATTTGGTATGCAGACATCTAATAAGCAGGATAATGTAGAGCGAGGCGGTTGTTATTCGTTGTGTGTCCGACTATGTGTGCTTTTCAACACCCGCCCAACTCTACCTCTGATTGGCTTACCATGAAATTTCACTCAACCTCAGCCAATCATCAGCATGTATGCACTTGTCTCGTGCACTGCCCACTAACCAAGGAAGAACAGTAAAAAAAATTTTTAAATCTAGAAATCTCTAGAGATCTAGTTGGTCTGATGAAAAAAATCGGAGCATTTTGGCAGTAACGGTAACGCTGTTATTAAGAAAAAACAAGTGAAAAAACAGAAAAAAATAACAGCGTTATTAAGAACAAAAGCTAAAAAAACAGAAAAAAGTAACGGCATTATTAAGAAAAAAAAGTGAAAAAACAGAAAAAAGTAACGCCGTTATTAAGAAAAAAAGAGTGAAAAAACAGAAAAAACTAATGCCGTCATTAGCGCCGTTATTAATGCTATTAGTAACGCCATTATTAACGTCATTGTTAACGCCATTATTAAGTCTCAGACATTTCAGTCTGCTACCAGCATATGCATCTACATCACTGAATCTTTTGCTTGTTTGTAGTGGGGGTAGATTCCTCAACAGTGTATTTCAGAACACAGGCATCTGCACGTGCATTCATTCACAAACAAGCATTTGATGTGTGCAACGCCGGCGTCAGAACACAGAGAGATGTGTGCAGTGACTCTCATGTAACCACATGGGATGGGCGGTGAGCACCCACACCTCCGAACAAAATCGCTCGCTGCAGGGTGCCAGCAAGCGCTTTGCGTTGTCTCTCCGGCTCTGCTGGCTGTAATGGTCTCAGTAATGGAAGCCTTTTTGCAGTAGAGGGGGAGAGAAGTCGCACAGTCGCTCCCCATTACACTTCTCTTGAAGACCACCGAGCTGCGAGTCATTTTTGCACTGTGGCTTGATGTTTTCCTCGCTGTGAGAGGGGGGGGGGGTGGGTGGGGGGGGGGGGCTTGTTGGTGAGGCTTGACAGCTTGACTCTGAGCTCCTGGATGTTTGCTCAGAAATACATCTAAAGACCGAGGGAGAGTACATCAACACTAGATCACTGTGCTCAGAACTCTCATATAAGACCTTAAGTTCCTTGTGAGGGGACTGTTGTCTCTTGTGGCAATGAGGAAAGAACTCAATGCATTCTCATGAAAGATTTTGGACGATATCGAACGAAAATGTATATTAGTATGAACGCTAATTAGTAGCTCAGGTTCCCTCTGAGGGAAGATAAGTTTAGGGAAGATAGGACTAAGGTAACATAGGGCTGATGTAATATAGGACTGAGGTAACATAGGGTTGAGGTAACATAGGGCTGAGGTAACATAGGGCTGAAGTAACATAGGGCTAAGGTAACATAGGGCTGAGGTTACATAGGACTGAGGTAACATAGGGCTGAGGTAACAGGACTGAGGTAACATAGGGCTGAGGTAACATAGGGCTAAGGTAACATAGGGATGAGGTAACATAGGGCTGAGGTAACAGGACTGAGGTAACATAGGGCTGAGGTAACATAGGGCTAAGGTAACATAGGGCTGAGGTAACATAGGGCTGAGGTAACATAGGGCTAAGGTAACATAGGGATGAGGTAACATAGGGCTGAGGTAACATAGGGCTGAGGTAACATAGGGCTGAGGTAACATAGGGAGGAGGTAACATAGGGCTGAGGTAACATAGGGCTGAGGTAACATAGGGTTGAGGGGTAGAAAGGGTTTGAATCATCCCAATCTAGTGAAACCCCACCAAATTGGTCCTCCAAGTAAATAAAAACAAGTTCGTGAAATATTATTTGCCGCCATTCAAAGCCGGTTTGGCCCAAAAGCACTGAGATGCTAAATCTTGTGGGTGTTGTCCCAGCACACAGAGGCTGGTTGTTCTACGCCCGGGCCTTGGCACACTCCGTCCGTCTCCTTTCCCAGCTCCGGTTCTACCTCCCATTATAAGCTGAGGTGTAAAACTGAGAGTCAACAGAGGAAACAAAACAAGTCCTCGGCTGGGTTCGCATTTTACACCCAAATAAAACAAGAGTCAAAAAGCAGCTCTCTTCTTTTCTATCGACTCAGACAAAACCTGCTGTTTACAGGGGATAAACAACAGAAGCACTATGCCACACATATCCATTCATATTTAAAACTAAAACGGACAAAATCAAACAAGAGCCAACGCTCCTTGTGAGGCCAGGCAGCGAGCTAAACGTCTGGCTAGGAGTTGCTCTCTCTCTGTTTGCATAGCAGCAAAAAACAGATTTGTAGAAATGACAAAACAAAAGCAGAATCAGATAAAAGAGGCAACATTTCTGGGTAGATTTCTCTTCCCATGCAGCCTCGTTTTATTCCAGCACAGGCTTAATCACTTCAGTCGGATCAACCAAAGCAGCGAGAGTTATCTAATCGGTAGACCTGAACTTCATGTGATATCTTGTGCTAGGTGTATGTGGGCGGTTATTTTCATAACAACAGACATTTCAACCTCTCCGTTTTCAAAAATAACATCGCGCACAGCTGTCAGTTTTCAGAAAAGCGTTCGTTGACACGTAACCCGTGTATATATGAGTGTGACGAGAAGCTCAAGCACCACGTCAGCCAATCGGAATCCCGAAAATAGCAACGAATCACTTCCTCTCTCTCTCCTCTTCCTCACATCCTCGGCTGCCTAAACCTCCGTTTGTCTCCGTTTGTTTTCAGTATACGGTATACGGCCCCGTGGTTAAATAGGCAGATGGGGAGTGCTTGGCAAGAAGCACAGGGTAGAAAAAAAAAAAAAATGTGTTGAAAAAATGCCAACCTCAGCCTGCTGTGTATCAGCTGTTGTGTGGCTGGAAGAGTTGGCCGACTGCCTCGCTGCCAGCCAGACAGTGTGAAGAAGAAAAAAAAGTTCTCTTGAACTTTATTGAATCAAGGTGGAGATGGTGCAGATCTGTGCTTGGATTACAGTGAATTTTCACCCCCTCGCCACTCTTATAGTCGGTCCAAAATAGATCAGTGCAAAGGATGGGAGGACTGAGACAACATCACAATCAGACTTACTCTACATAAAGATGTCAGTCTTCCATGCTTTCTTTCTTTCTTTCTATTTTCCAACCATCCTTCTGTCCATCTTTACCTCCTTAGTTTCCTAGTTTCCTTGTCTCTTTCCCACCATCATTCTTTTTTACGGCCAACCGTCCTTCTTTATATCCCCCTTCGTTCATTTTCTTTCCTATTCTTAATTTTCTTAATTCATTTGATATATTCGCCTGTCTTTTCTTATTTCTTTCCCTCTATCCTTCCTGCATTTCTTGTTTCCTTCACTTCCTTCTGTCCCCCCTTCTTTTCATTCGTTCCTTCCTTCCCTCCTTATATTCTCCCTCCTTTCCTCATTCCTTGGATCCTTTCCTCCAAACGGCGTTTCATTCATTCATTTCATCAGACTGTCTCGGCGGCCGAAAATCGTGTCCCCGCTGACGAATCAGTAGATCAAAATAACGTGACCATTTCACGAAGTGCCGTGAGACCAAGTTGCTCTATCACGGAGATGTGATTTATAGATGAAGACACAGTGCGTCTTCAATGTTAGACCCCTAGAGTCCCCTATCATTCTGCCCTCCGATTTAAAATGAATGCAAATCATAACACTCACCAATGATGTCTGTATGATAAGACTAGTTGGCCATCTCTTGGAATGAGGCGAAATGCTCATTAGTTGGTTTTCCTGTGTAAAGCACTTTTTTAGTAAATCACCAATTACATTTCCATCTCCTTGAATCCATCTGTAAATATATTTTCCTATTACTTAAGGTCCCTCACATTGATGCTCCACATTCATGGAGTTGCGGCACAAAGCACCTACAAATGGGTGTCTCCCCCATGTATCAGTCAATTTCAGGCTTTGGTAAATGACTTCTATGTATCTTCTTGTGTCTGCTTTACTTGATTGTCAAAACTAGTTATCTGTCGTAATTTAAATGGTATTGTCTATTTGCTGACATGCATGCTGTCCATTCAGCCATACTGAAAATGAGGGTCTGAAATTAAAGTTTGAAATGAAATGGATTTTTAGTTTCTTGTAGTGTATTACTGTAACGTGTCTTGATGCTACTTTTACACAAGTGACTAATCAGAGTTTTTCCTTCCATCACTGTTAGGATGACAGCAGGGCTTCACGCTCCAAGACACACAGCAGACAGCAGACTATACATTTCACTGTGCAAACATACATTGAACAGCGGTAAATGTAAATGGACTGTATTTATCTAGCGCTTTGACATGGTACAGGAACCATTCACACACTGTGGCCGAGGCTGCCGTACATAAATATTCACACACTTTTACACACCGATGGCGCAGAATCGGGAGCGACTCCTGCCCAAGGACACTTCGACATGGGACTGCAGGGCCAAACCTTCCGATTGGCAGGGGGGCTCCCACTGATCCACAGCCGCCCTGTGAGCAGGCACACAGCCAAAACAGCATACAAGCTCCAGTATACAAGCTCTTGGGTTAAGGTTACATAAATCCAGCTGTTCTCTCAGCCTCTTACTGTGTCAGCTGCTCCTCTCAGCCACAGTCTCGGGTTTATCTGCTCTGATCACACCGTATCGTCGCTGCATTGGTAATAGTCTTGGCTAGCCAGACCTTCCTCCACAGGGTCATGCTGTCCAGAGGTGAGGACCTGTTACGGGAATATCCGGAAAGACACCAGCAATGGAAACAGCTGATCAGTCCTGTGAGTTAAAATTTTGCTTCGTCAGGACTTATTCCATTCATTGCATCAACTCTTTTTAAACAAAAGGGGGTAGGGATCTCATCTCAAGCATCCGTAAAAACATTTTTTGAGGAACTCTTATAGAATTTTGCCCTTTCCATCAAGCTTTTTCCAACTAACAAAATAGGTGAATGGAAACAGGACTACTGAGGACAATATTACAGCTGTTTAAACACTGAATTAAATCAAAGGTGTTAGCAGTGAGTCAGAGGTCTGGATCCAGGCAACCTTTGGTGCCTGTGGCTGACATGCCTAAATATCAAACCCAAGCCATTGCATACCTAAGCGAAAGGTATCACACAGGTTTCATTCATCTGGCTGTAAGCCGACATCCAAAGTCCGACTTTCTATACTTCCTTTTTGTTATAAATTTAGTTCAAACATCACGTCATCTACCAACATGGGGAAAAATAAGAATTTCAGCTTTAAAGAACTGACAGATTTGCTTTTAAGCTTTTTTTTTTCAATGATATCTTTATTGGATTTTTCACATAACAACCCTAAGACTGTGTGAAGGGATATTGTACAACAATATATCAAACAGGTACCAGATCAGCCCATCCCACCCTCACTCCCTCCCACTCCATCCACCCCTACTGGTCCAACCATACATTCCTGGTGTGTACCAAGTCAAAAAAGTAATAATAAATACTAGCCTTCAGCATGTCATAAAACAAACAAGCAAAAACAAAATTAGCCTTAACCAAAACTGTTGGGAAAACCTAGCAGGAAGAGGTAGAAAAGACTTTTAAAACAAATAAAAATAAAGCTAGAAACCGCACCTAATGTTGTATTTAACCATCCCATGACATTGTGTAAATATAAAAGGATTACTGTAGTGTGGGCATCATGTCCACATATGCAAGGAAACCACCCCAGATCTTTTGAAACTCTCCAGGTTTACCCTTCAAATTAATCTTTTAGCAAATGTGGGTGGAGATACATCTTTCCAATGCGTAGCTATAATGCTTTGGCTATAATAAAGGCAATTCTAATACATTTGAGTTGTTTTTTATTGACTGTCATCATACAGGAGATTACTTTTGGTTCTGCGGGGATGGTTTGTCCTGTAATATCAATAAGCGCTTTGAGTATAGACACCCAATGCAAATTAACACAAGTCCAAAACAGCTTTCTAGCTTTTTAACGATCCTTTACAAGAACAACTCCAACCAGTGTTTGAGTCCTTAAAGGTTCAACACGTAAAACAGATAGAAGCTATAAACGTGTGATGTACCGCTTAGGCTTTACTGCTTTCTAAGCAGACTGATGGATAAAAAAGAATAACAATAGAAACAACTTTATGAGAAGGTGTCAGGGGTCAAGAATGTCTGTCCGACTGCAACATCTGACCTATTCCCTATCCCAGCCTGTACTGATTATTTCTTATTATGCATGTTTTCAGCTCAGGATCTCTTCTCTGTGCCTGACAAGAAAGAAGAGAGCAAACCAACGCGCCCTGCAAAGACAGATGAAAGGCTATTTTCTGCCCGCTTCTCATTCAAAAGCTATTTTTAGCCTGTTTTTTTTTTTTCCAGAATCACTCCCTTAGTTTCTTACCAACATCAAAAAGCCACTGCAACAACCGAAGGATTAAAAGAAAGATACAGTCATGAGTAGGGTAGGGTACCGAAACCCGATTCCACTGTGGAACTGGTTCCTATGCAAAGGGTAGCAATCGGACCGGATTAGATGGCACATTTTGGTTCATCATTTAATATTTTGCCTCTGTTGCTCCGAAACAGATGTAAAAATATCACAGCTACCGTTTGCTAGCTACCGTAAATGTAGGCTACTTTTAAAATGTCATGTTTTCCCTCTGGGCTCTGGTTGGCATGCCAACTCAACATTTAGTTTGTTACTTGTTAATAGTGTAACTGGTATTTATTGTTCCATTATAGTTGTGTGCTAGGTGACTTAGGTTTACTTGTTATTAGAGATGTTCCGATACCGATACTGCCTAAAATGCTGGTTTCGGTATCGGGAAGTATCACCTAATAAAGCCCTAAAGAGTAGTTTATTTATGTTCAAAAAATGGTATCAGACCATCCCTACTTATTATATATTTAAGTACTTTAAAATGTTAATATATTGTTACATTTAAATAATTTTCAATTAAAAAAAAAACTAAACATAAAAAAGCCTTTCTTTGATACATTTTTCAGTTTTTCAAGAATCAGTTTAGGAATCCGAATCGTTTTAAAAGGACCGGTTCAGCATTGGAATCATAAAAATCCAAACGGTACCCAACCCTAGTCATGAGAGGAGATGGGAAAATATGCATCTGCATGTGTGTGTGTGTGTGTGTGTGTGTGGGTGCAGATCAGCGCCACCACGCCAACACAGCTGTGCCAATGTAGAGCAGAGGTGATGGATCAGGTGGGGGGTGGTTTAAGAAGGGTTTAAAAACAATTCTTCTGTGCAGGTGCGTTGGAAAATACGCAAAGACTTAAAAAAGTAAAAATACTGCACACTTCTCTTGCTGCAGCATCACCATTTATGAATGAAAGCTAATGTTTTAGTCCGTCTGGCACTTAGTCAAGAGTATAATAAATTGCACAAGAGGAAATACTCCAGGTTCTTTAATAATGGGGATGCTGCAGCAAGATTTTCCATTTTCCCCCAAGATTGATATAAGAAGGGTAACAAATGGAAATGACACTGGCTATTGCTGTACACAGTGGTGTCGCATTCTCCCATGATTCAGTTGGGCTGCAGTGTGGTGCCCTTTCAACTACTGCCAGTTCTTATCACATGAACACGTCGGAGAATATGTTGCCTTCATCTGACAGAGGGAGATATGCTCTCTCTCTCTCTCTCTCTCTCTCTCTCTCTATATATATATTTGCTGCATGTGGCTGTTTTAATGACTGCGTGGGAGGGTGGGGGGAGAGGGGGAGGTGGAATCTGTGACCCCAGTTTCTCATTTTTCTGCACAGAACTGCCGGCCTCGTCCGCTGGACTGCAAGTGCAACGACGTGGGAGGAGATGCATGTGTGTGTATGTGTGTTTGTGTGTGTGTGTGTGTGCGCATGTGCTTGTGTGTGCGTGTGGCTGAAAGCAGCGCAAAGCACCTCGATGGCTGACGTCAGCTATACATGATTTACCATCTGCCAATCAAACTGGATGTTATCCCATGTGCTGTGAAGCGACACCTTCTTGTTACTTCATCACCGTCCAAACAGGTGTGCATGACAACAGGTGTGAATGATCAGTACTAATTCCTGTTCAAACACAGCACGAAACATGTGATTAGTGACTGAACATTGTGTAAACTGTTTCCATGCTACTGTTTGTTTTACCTCTGTGCTTCACCCAGGGGCGATTTTAGCCCATTTTTAGGGGTGCTGAAGCATTTCTAACCCTGATTCCGGCACCCCTAAAGACATGATTGCTAAAAAACAAATAAAATGTAATGTTAAGCTAAGGAGTTCTACCCTAGAAATATGACAGCATCGTGAAACTAAACCCAGGTCCTTCAGAAAAAAAGAGCCATCTGAGCCAAGTTATTAAGTAAGTTATTGATACTGCATTTTGGAAATGTCTGCTTATTCATAGGTAAATACCCATTTTCAATCATAAAAACCACTTTGCCTTTGTAGTAATGGCCCTGTGGCTCAGCATTAAAGTTTAAAGTTTTCTCAGAATTGGTGGTGGCTTTCTAGTTACATAATTCAGTTTTTCCCCTTGCATGATGGTCCAAAATGATGTTAAAATGAACAGTAGAACTAAAAAACAAAGTTACAAGACTGCCAGACACCCCTAAAGCTCTGATCCACAGACTCCACCACGGTTCACTGAACCCAAGCTAAATCCTAACTTAAAATGCAAAAGTAAACTTAGATGTTAGAAGGAATGGTTCTGTACAAAAAAAGAAAAAATAGTAGTAATAGTTAATATGATGGTGGCTACGGACATCCCCTGAGCCCTCCATTTTAATTCAGGCTTTTTTGTTGTTGCTTTCTACCCACTGCAGCTTTAAGTTATGCCACAAACCTACTTATTTTAACCCAAATCATGATCTTTTCCTAAGTCTAACCAGGTAGTTTAGTTTCAATTCACAATGTTAACGTGTTTCACAATATGTGCATGTCACTGGTAGAGAGTAACCAACAGATTCTCACTCCCATCTCGTAAAATACAGACGCTTGGTCAGGTGCCTTTGTCTTTGTTAATGACGCTAAAAGTCTCCTTTAGCATTTTTTCTAAACACGCTTGGTCGTCTCCTTTAGCGTCATATAACACACGGTTGGTTTGTCTCCTTTAGCGTCATATAACACACGCTTGGTCGTCTCCTTTAGCGTCATATAACACACGCTTGGTTTGTCTCCTTTAGCGTCATATAACACGCTTGGTCATCTCCTTTAGCGTCATAACACGCTTGGTCGTCTCCTTTAGCGTCATATAACACGCGCTTTGTCGTCTCCTTTAGCGTCATATAACACACGCTTGGTTGTCTCCTTTAGCGTCATATAACACGCGCTTGGTCGTCTCCTTTAGCGTCATATAACACACGCTTGGTCGTCTCCTTTAGCGTCATATAACACACGCTTGGTCGTCTCCTTTAGCATTATATAACACACTTTTGGTTGTCTCCTTTAGCGTCATATAACACGCTTGGTCATCTCCTTTAGCGTCATATAACACGCTTGGTCGTCTCCTTTAGCGTCATATAACACACGCTTGGTTGTCTCCTTTAGCATCATATAACACACGCTTGGTCGTCTCCTTTAGCGTCATATAACACGCTTGGTCATCTCCTTTAGCGTCATATAACACGCGCTTGGTTGTCTCCTTTAGCGTCATATAACACACGCTTGGGTGTCTCCTTTAGCGTCATATAACACGCTTGGTCATCTCCTTTAGCGTCATATAACACACGCTTGGTTGTCTCCTTTAGCATCATATAACACACGCTTGGTCGTCTCCTTTAGCGTCATATAACACGCTTGGTCATCTCCTTTAGCGTCATATAACACACGCTTGGTTGTCTCCTTTAGCGTCATATAACACACGCTTGGTTGTCTCCTTTTGCGTCATACAACACGCGCTTGGTCGTCTCCTTTAGCGTCATATAACACGCGCTTGGTCGTCTCCTTTAGCGTCATATAACACATGCTTGGTCGTCTCCTTTAGCGTCATTTAACACGCTTGGTTGTCTCCTTTAGCGTCATATGACACGCTTGGTTGTCTCCTTTAGCGTTATGTAACACGCGCTTGGTCGTCTCCTTTAGCGTCGTGTAACACACGCTTGGTTGTCTCCTTTAATTGTGATTGGTTTAAAGAAATGCCAATAAACCAGAGCGTTTTTCTCCCATCCCAGAATGCTGTGTGGACTAGCCACACCCTCCTCCGCAGCCCTGTGGAGGTAGGTCTGGCAATGCGAGACAACCTTCAACAAAAACTTGTCCTGTTTTACAGGAACCAGTGTGACAAAATAGCACTTGTTGGTACAAGAATACATTTTTTTATTTGTGCCATGCATGCTAATCCATTTTGTGGTGGTGAAAGGTAATCTTGGTGTTATATAATTAGAATCCACTATGTGTGGATGTCTGTCTTTTTGGAGTTTTACAAGATTTCATTAGACTGTGGTGGAGTCTCATTTGTTAACTGAGTGACTTTATCTTTTGTTGGCAATCTGTTCAAACAGATGCAGAATGTCCATGATTTTGTTCTGTCAATGATGTGTAGACAAATGAAATCAAAGCTTGTTTATGCATAAAGACCTTCAAGCGTTGTGTGTGCACATAGAAGAGTGCTGGGAGGCAGTTTCACCTGAGTTCCTGCCCTAAGCAGTGAACAGGCCTGGGAGGGAGTGTTGTTGGCAAACGGCAGGTATGTCACTGCATTTATCAATCATCACTTTGCCTTATAGCTGGCCTCGATCTGTCAAATAAAGGCACAGTAATACCTGAGGTGAGTTGGCTGTGTGTTGGAGTGGAGGCGTAGCTGTGTGGTGGGACAAGTTGTCCACATTTTGTTGTGCAACAGATGGGAAACTACACTAAAAATACAAACACATTTCTGTCGACAATTTGTGATATGTAACATTATTACAGCATTCATCTTATGAAAAACAGTCACTTTAAGGGTCCCTTTACTTTATGAGTAACTTTTTTTTTAACATTAATATGCTTCCCCCAGCCTATCTATGGTCCCCCAGTGGCTAGAAAGGTTGATAGGTAAACAGAGCCCTGGGTATCCTGCTCTGTCTTTGACAGCAGGCTGAGCAGGCTCAGATGGGCTGATCTGGAATCTTGCCCCTTATGAGGTCATACGGAGCAAGATTACCTCCCCTTTCTTTCAGATACAGTATTACTATATAGACTACTAAGGTCTATATAAATAGAGACTTCAGATACAGTATTAGGGGGCCACTAAGGTCTATATAAAAGAGACTTCAGAAACAGTATTAGGGGGCCACTAAGGTCTATATAAAAGAGACTTCAGATACAGTATTAGGGGACCACTAAGGTCTATATAGAAGAGACTTCAGATACAGTATTAGGGGACCACTAAGGTCTATATAAAAGAGACTTCAGATACAGTATTAGGGGACCACTAAGGTCTATATAAAAGAGACTTCAGATACAGTATTAGGGGACCACTAAGGTCTATATAAAAGAGACTTCAGATACAGTATTAGGGGACCACTAAGGTCTATATAAAGAGACTTCAGATACAGTATTAGGGGACTTAAATGGCCTTAAATGGTTTTGTGCCATCTTACCTGGCTGATCTCTTATGCCATCATTCTCCAGTCAGAATGCTGAGGTCGTCAAATCAGCTGCTCTCGGATGTCCCTAGATCAAGGCTAAAAAAATAAGGGCGATAGAGCCTTTGCAGTGGGCGGCCCCACCCTATGGAACAAGCTCCCCGTGCATATTAAAGCTGCACAGACCTTACAAACATTTAAATCACTGCTTAAGACGCACCTGTTTGCTGTAGCTTTTAACCCTCGTTAACCTGGATTCTAAAGTTTTAAAGTGTTGTTGTTTGTCTCCCGGTGATGTATTTTGGTTGGAGTGATTTTTACATTTTACATATACATGTTATTTATGTATTTGACATTGACCCTGTTCAGCACTTTGGTCAACTGTTGTTGTTTTTAAATGTGCTATAGAAATAAAATTGACATTGACATTGACATTAACCACTATGGCCTGTATAAAAGAGACTTCAGATACAGTATTAGGGGACCACTAAGGTCTATATAAAAGAAACTTCAGATACAGTATTAGGGAACCACTAAGGTCTATATAAAAGAGACTTCAGATACAGTATTAGGGGACCACTAAGGTCTATATAAAGAGACTTCAGATACAGTATTAGTGGACCACTAAGGTCTATATAAAGAGACTTCAGATACAGTATTAGGGGACCACTAAGGTCTATAGAAAAGAGACTTCAGATACAGTATTAGGGGACCACTAAGGTGTATATAAAGAGACTTCAGATACAGTATTAGGGGACCACTAAGGTCTATATAAAAGAGACTTCAGATACAGTATTAGGGGACCACTAAGGTCTATAGAAAAGAGACTTCAGATACAGTGTTAGGGGACCACTAAGGTCTATAGAAAAGAGACTTCAGATACAGTATTATGGGACCACTTAGGTCTATATAAAAGCATCCAGAGAGCACCATGTTATGGGACCTTTAATGATTAAAAGAGGAATAAAAGACCAAACATTCAACTAAATATTCCACATTCAGCCCTAGTTTCTAAATTATTATTTATTTTTTCATAATTTCTTGTTTTAGAGATGTATTTGTGGTTGATTGGTTTGTATTCAGATCATTCTGTTATTAGTTTTGAGTCTGATAAACGCTCCAGCTAATGGTCGTATGAACTCCATATCTCTATTTGTATTGCCTACATGAGAGCTGCTGTAGCTCAGGAAGCCCTCAGATCTCAGCTTATTGAGAGGAAATAGATTAGCTTCGTGACCAGGAACGCAACATGAGTGCTCATTGATTGGTCATAGTCTACCCACATTTCCATGTATTGCTACATCACAGCTAAGTGATAAACACAACTGTTGTCTACCCCGACTGGTGACAGTGCTGCAGTGTTGAAATCTAATCTGTTCGCTTGCACATGCCCACCGCTGCACCTGCGTGCTCTGTCACATGCTATCAGCGCACAAACACTGAACTCCACATGTGGATTATGATCTCTGCTCCCAGACGGAGGGAATTTGCCAAGATCAGCTCAGCACCTCTCCGCCGCGGCGCTAACTGAAAAGAAATGTGAACACTTCATGTCAGTTGCTTTCCTGGGGCTGCTGGATCGAACACTGAAGCCCGTCAGCAAATTCTCGCAGAAACATTTGACACAATGACATTCCTGTGTTACCTGTGCTGCCTGTCTTAAGCGTGATTTATGGAGGTTCCACGCAGAGCTTTCGCCCTAGCCTACGTATGAGGCCTGAAGTTTATGCTTGTGAGTTGGTGTGTGTCGATCTCTTTAAGAGAATAGCAGGATGGAATACAATGCTACCAAGTCTCCACGTACCTAAGTGTAGATTTAACGCAGAAGCAGAAATCATGCTTTAGGAGACACTTTGGGATAGCCGATGATTTGCCTAATTCTGATTAGCCTCCCGCTGGGTTGCCTCTCTGTTTGTCACTGAAAGGTAAGTTTGATTCAGAGGTTTCTTTAAATCTGTGAATGGGACAAAAAGCCCCTTGCCGCTCCAAAGCTATTAGCTCGCTCTCTTTCCACCTGTCACACATTGGTGACTTTATTCCCACTCAGCCAAGGCCCCCTGGCTGACATCAGAGAAATCATCTCCGTCTTAAGCTAAATGACTCCAACAAGCGATGCGGCTCTCCCGTCCTGTGCCCCCCATCCCCACCCCGTGACCCCCCGCGACCCCCTCAGCACCACGGGCCGCCTGAGGAGCAGAGGTCTGAGCCCAGGCCGAGGGGGGAGCGGCCACGGGAAGAGAAGGGAGATGGGCCCAAATGAGCTCTGTCATGCAGAAAACTGCAGGAGGGGGAGGCGACGAATACACACTCCCACCCCCCTACAGATATGCACACACAGCTGGGACAAAGAGTGATACACACACACACTCACACACACACAGATTAATAAAAGACTCAACAGCAATCACGCTCGGTTTCTTCTTTCTTCCTCACACTCTGTCCCTCGTGTTTTCTCTTTCTCTCTCCCTCACATTTTCCTTTTCCTCAACCCCCCCTCTCTCTCCCTCACATTTTTCTGTCCTCAACCTCTCTCTCTCAAGCCCCACTATCCCCCCCCACACACACACACACACACACCACACAAACACACAATAGCAGCTGCGACAAAGCCCTCTGCAGGATTAGCCAGCCTTTGTTGGCACAACACAAATTACAAGTCTTTTAGCGCTGGCTCCTCCCTCCCTGCAAGTGAGTGAGTGTGTGTGCGTGTGTGCGTTTGTGAGACAAAGAGATAGAAAGTGTATGTGTGCAAGCATGCTCATGTGTGTGTTCGCTCATGCTCAATATGATGCATAAAAACGTGCAAAGCATTACATGTGGGTGTTTTGGTGCTTGTGTCATGCTGTGTGCAGTATATGTGTGTGTGTGTGTGTTTATGTGATGGGGGTGTGGATTGTTTTAAAGAGGGGGTTTTGTTATCAGTCCCAGGCCAGCGGAGAAAACAGGCGTAACAGAGAAGAACCCTCGACAAGACTCCGTCTGAAACACTGAGGAGGAGCAAGCTGTCAATTAGAGACGTCTCTTTTAAAACCGCAGTGCAGCTGAGTTTGTGCTCTTCCCCTGCTTTAGAGGGTTCGAACCCCCCTCAAATTTCCCCCGCTGGTCCTTCACAGTCTTTGTGTAGTCACATCTGCAGCAGATGATGAAGCTCTGGAGGCGCTGCTTTAATCACTGTTTGTCATTTGTCTTCATTCAGGTGATGCCACATTCCCAGTTAAACTCTCTGGGCTCACTTACAGTGTGAAATATAAGGTGTGCAAGGTACTATGTGGTATTTTAATTAAATCCTTGCTTCGGTGTCGCACTGATCGCTACAAGAAATCCTTCCTACCACAGGCAACACAACTGAGTGTTAGATAAGACTCATATACGTCACAATACTGCACTAAGTGCACCTTGCACAAACATGGTTTTACTTACATCTTTATGAATACTATTTAAGTAGCTTGCACATTGTTAATCGCCACTTGAACGTTCATTTGTACAATTATTTGTATTTTCTTTATTGTTGAATAGCTGTTCTTGTATTCTATCGTATTTCTTGCAGCCTGTGTTCTGTGTGTGTGTGTCTTTTTTTGTGCGCTGATGGGAGCACTGAAATTTCCCAATTTGGGATCAAATTCTATTTTCTTCTATAGCGTATCGGCAATTTGTTTCAAAGATTTTTATTTAGGATGAATGAATCCAATTTGAGGAGAAAATAATGTAATTGTGAGAAATGATCCTGTTTAGGGCCACATTTTAAAGTCAGCTGTTTCACTGGAATGAAAATTGTCTCCGACTTGTTATTTCAAAGCAGCGCTTAATGCCCAGTGTTCATTTACTGGATCCCTATTTGGTCCCTATCTTTTTTTTCTTTCTTTTTTGAAGATCATTTTTTTGGGGGGCTTTTATCCTTTATTTGATAGTGACAGTGGAGAGGGAGAGATGGGGGATGACCCGCAGTAAAGGGCTGCAGGTCGGACTCAAATCGGGGCCGCTGCAAAGGACTCAGCGTGCTCTTACTGAGGGAGCAAAAGGCCGCCCCCCCCCCAATATCCCTATCTTGAAGAAATATTTATTTTCCACGTTTCCTCTGTGAGTGTACTTTGTCCTCCAGAGTCCTCTCCTCAAGCCAAAACAAGCAGAGGTGTTATTGAGTATTGACCTGTATTGATCAGCACATGAGCTCAGTAATCATGTGGACTTTGAGGTCAAGAGAGAAACATGTGCAATACATAACAGTTGTAGTAGCTCTGAATTGAATTCAGGCCCAGAAATTATGTAATTTGAATCTATAAACCAAACCAGGTTTTAACAACCAGGGAAGTCTGTGGTGCTTTAATAAACCACATTCATATCAGAAGCCAGTAGACCTTTTTTTATTGGAAATATATGCAGTTTAACACATTTATCTTTACATTAGGAGGCACGTATAATTTTATACCTCGTAAATGAACTGCAGTCATTTTTTATATTTTAAAAACTGCATTGTTAGCATTAGCTTATCCATGCACGTGCATGTGCATCCACAGGACGCATTCAAAAATATGATCAGAAAAGTTCTATAGAGCACTTTTCTGATCATGTAGTTTAAAAACTCCAGAGTGGCCCTTTAATCACAATACATCCATCAGAAAAGGTTGTATTGCCATGTAAGTTACACTTACAAGGAATTTGCCTTAGTTGTGCACATGTGAATGCATTAAACATTAATTGTTTGCTTTATTGTTAACGTTTTTTTTCAGCTTATTGTTGCATTATTTGTTTTTCAAGTTGTTTTTTTCTCAACTTTTTTTTTCTACGTTTTTGACCCTTTTCCCAACATTTTTGTCACTTTTAAATTTGACGCCTCCCCCCATATGAGTTTTACACTTAATCTTGGAATTCATGAACACAAAACCTCATTTTTTTAAAAGCAGAAATATGCTACAAAAGTGAATAAAACACCCAAAATGGAATGAAAGTAGTAGTAGTACTTGAGAAGAGCATTGAATGGAACCATCCACGTTCATCTTTGGCAATTTATGATATAGACATTTTTTTTTTAAATGGGTCAAATTTGACCCCAAAGACAACAGGAGGGTTAAAATTCATTTCTACCAATATTACCCATATTGCATTGCAATTAAACCCCAACAAACAATGATACTTCATTTGACTGCATTGTGATTGAATGATGAATCTTTTCCCCAAAAATATCTGCAATTACTTATTATTATATACTAGAATTTGATATATTTTTAACAGCTGTGAGGTGTTACCGCCTTTAATCAGTCAAGCACAGAGGTCGGCCGTGTCAATATTTTCCCAAATCTGCTCAGCGTTGTCTCCTTTATTTACCTTCCCTCTCCCCCTTTTGCATTCCAGCTACATGTTAAGATGGCCCAGATCGTTTAAGCCACTGACCATATGTCATAACTCTGCACGGGATTAGGCACATTCTCCACTTTATGGGCTAACTTGTGGGAAAGTGTGTGCAGCGCTGGACTACCAGTATTATTTGGAGAATGAATAAAATATCTTCAAACAGGGCTTATTAGAGCGACTAACATACTATAACATATATGGATATATTTCTAAGGGCCCCTTACTCATCACAATAATAATAATACATGCATATGAAATGCTATTTATGTATTAATAATGCCAAAACCACAGAGATGTCATTTTCAGGTTGTTTTTGTTTTGTCTCCATCGTTGCTAAGAGCTAATCTCTGTGGCGTTTCTGTGCTTTATTCACCTGTCAATCAAACATAATGGGAGGGACTGTAAAGTCTGACTTGCTTCTTTTGGAAAGCCAGCTGCATCACTTCCTTTGTACCATTGAGTTCCTCTCAGGTAAGTACAATCCCAAAGGTAAATGCTTCTCTAAGCTGGATAATACTTTTTTACTATGTTAGTGTTGGAGTTAATTGGGGATAAAGAACAGTAGAACATGTATTAGCGTGTATTAACAAAATAAAGATTATTAACAACTAAGAGTATCTCAAAATTACAATTTCAACTTTTTGGCATGTTAATTATGCTGATCTCATTCCATTGGCAGCACCCTACCACCCTACTACTGAATCCTATAACACACCACAACCACAACTAAACCATAGGAAACCAAGTGTAACGCTACACCAACAAACAATAAGGCTAACCTAGCTAGCTACTAGCTAGTAGCTAGCTAGTACCTAGCGAGTAGCATGACATGATAACATCACCTTGGTTGTCTAAATACATCGTACATTTATTTTGATGAGCATTACTAATTAATACATGCCAAAATGAAGTGTTATAATGGACATTGTTGTTGACTGTTGATGTTAATGACTGCAGGCTAACCTTAGTAGCTAGCTAGTATCTAGCGAGTAGCATGACATGATAACATCACGTTGGTTGTCTAAATACATCGTACATTTATTTTGATGAGCATTATTAATTGATACATGCCAAAATGAAGTGTTATAATGGACATTGTTGTTGACTGTTGATGTCAATGACTGAAGGCTAACCTTAGCAGCTAGCTAGTATCTAGCTACTAGCATGACATGATTACCTCTCCTTGGTTGTCTAAATACATCCAACGTTTATTTTGATAAGCATTACTAATTAATACATGCCAAAGTGGAATGTTATAATGAATATTGTTGTTGAGTGTTGATGTCAATGACTGCAGGCTAACCTTAGTAGCTAGCTAATATCTAGCTAGCTAGTAGCATGACATGATTACATCTCCTTAATTATCTAAATACAACCAACATTTATTTTGATAAGCATTACTAATTAATACATGCCAAACAGAAGTGTTATAATGGAGATTGTTGTTGATGATTGATGTCAATAGCGCTAGCTAGTTTGTGTTGTCGTAGCAACATACTCATTCATGAGCTTCTTTCTCGTGTCTCGTCTCAAAACAAAGTCAGGCTCTCGCAAAACAAAGTAAATATCTTGCAAAAAGTTTTTTTCCCCCTCCATGTCACCTCCGGGGCTCCATACATATGTACATTTGAAAAAACAACTTTCCATTCATTGTTTGTGTGTGCATTTTTGACATTGATCCTCATACACATAAAATCCTCAAATATATTTCTCACATTCATTCTTGATAAGATACAAACTGTGTCCTTGAACTCAAACTCAGCGATAGCAAGAGATTTACATGTAACCCTAATGCAAAGTACTTTACACTGGCTTTATTACCATGGATACAGCGTTGGTCATTTCGCAGGGTTCAAACCCAATGATGCTCAAAAATAATTATCCACTGCTTTACAGACATCTCTTTCACCATGTAAGCGTATGGGGAAAGGCCTTTTTGAGCCAGAGGGCATCACATGATGAGCCGAGAGTTGCAATTCCACCATTTGGCCATTATGTTCAATTTACTTCAAAAGCATGGCACACTTCCTGGGGGCCTGTTTATTACAGGTGCATTCATCCTTGGAAAAACTTTGTACAGTCACAGTAATAAAGTAAAGACCATAGACTGTATATAAAGATGGACGACGTTAGCCAGAGTCTTTGCAGTAGTTATCAGGCGGGGGAGATGCAGGATCAAAGTCCCGCCCATGCACCTGGCTGACCAATCTCAATCCCAGCTGTCAATCGTGACATTTCACACGGCTTTAGGAGCATCAAATAACTAATTAAAACCAAACGTATTAGAAAAATGAACACACAACAATCAGAACTACCTAAAATGTAAGAAATTAGCTTTGAGAAACATTTATGTGACATGACCTTTGGTTCATGTCTAACATGGAGAAGGCGGGGTTTAAGACCTGTCTGCTGTCGGTAGGCGATCAAGATGTTTTGGCTTCACTTATACAGTCAATGTACAGACCATCCTTGAGACAAGTAAAATAGGCCAGCAGGGACCACATGTAAAGATTCACCTCCCGCAACCCTATAATGATGCTGAACTCTGTAAGGATTATAGCAGCAGGGAGCAATAAGGAGACAAATTCCCCATAAACCAGTTTTAGTGCTGCATTTATGTAACACATAAGCTTTTATGTACAACCTTCAAAGACTGATGGAAATCAATGCTATACATTATGAATGGTCCAGATAAAGATGAAAAGCAGCATGGCTTCAGCTGGGATATGTGAGGACAGTTTGTTGCCGGGGTGAACATGCACACCTCGGCATTCAGTGACGGTATGGTATGGTTGGACCTATAGAATAACATCTTGCGTTGTGCCGTGGAAGTTTCTTGTACAGCGAGAGAGGAATTTGTTGGAGGTGAGACTTTGTTGAAACAAAATGAAGACAGGCGGCAAACTGAATCAAGGTTTGGTCTTCGGTGAAGTTTTAATTGTTTTCTGCAGAGAACAATCAAGTGACAAGTTTTCACAATGTATATATCAGCTACAGAGTGATACACAGAGTGACAAACGTCTAATACAACTGCAGTTTCCTGCCTTATAACCTGTATTACAGTTCTACTAGTTCCCTCCAGAGCAAGCAACAGTGCGACAGTGGCGAGGAAAAACTTCCTTTTAGGCAGAAACCTGGGACAGACCCAGGCTCTTGGTAGGCGGTGTCTGACGACCGGTTGGGGTTAGAATGAAGAGTGGCAATAACAGTCACAAAAAAATAATAGTTTGTAGTAGTTCTTTGTAGTAGTTCATGGCATAGCAGGGCACTGTGCGGCATTACAAGGCACAGCAGGACGTAGCAGGGCACAGCAGAGCGTGGCAGGATGTAACATGGCATCGCAGAACGTGTAGCGGGACCATGGCAACAGCTGCCACCATGATTTTGGAGCCTCCCTGATCCGAGGGAACATGCTGGGCGAAAAAGAACATAAGGACTCCCCAGAGCTAGGTTAGTAACAAGCAAGTAACACGTAGTGTTAGGAACGACAACTGTGGGAAGTAGTATGAAACACAAAAAAAATGTTTTAGCAGAGAGCTTTGAAGGCAGCAGAGAGAGAAGAATCCAAGATATGTAGTGTTAAGCAAAGGTGGATAACAGCTCAGAACTCGGACCGGATATGTGACAGTCTTTAGATTCTTTGTGTGTTGAATACCTGTCTCTCTGCCCCCGGGGGAACGAGCTGCTACCTTCCAAACACCCACTCAACGTGCACTCAAGTGCAAGTCACTGCACAACAAACCCTGAGAAAGTTTGTGATCGCTATAGCAATAACTTCCAGACTCTATGTCTATCAAATGACCTGATTTGTGTTACGATATTTCAAAGTGCAAACATCGGGAGCATAAAAAAAATATCTGCACCTCTCTAGTGTGTTTTAATAATGATCAGGCTATGTTCAGAGAAAAAAAAGCATTATGGGAATGATTCTTTAAACAATAATGCTAAAGCAGCCCACAAAACAAAGCGCTGGGATGATTAGAGTGCTAATTCCAGTTCAACAAACAAGTGAGCTTCATTAGTTGGTTGTAAAAAAGTGTCTCATTAAAGCAATCATGATGATAATACTCAAAATCAATTTGTCAGACTCCGAGCAGTCCCGAGAGCAATGGTGTGATTAACAATGGTGGGTAACCGTAATTGGAAATAAACCTAGAAAAACGTGAGGATGTTTCTGTTGCATGGTGGAACCTCATTCAATGGGCAGGCTGTTGGTGGTTACCTTGGAAACAGCACAGGATGGCCCTTTAACAGGGCTGATATTGTGCTTTAATGCACTTAGAAAGAAGAAAAAAATATACAGTCAATAAGTGAAGAGTCTTGGTGTCTCTATACATTCTGCTTGTTATTTCTTTGACCATCATGCAATGACACATTGAATATTTAGTATTTCTTGTTTGATTCGAAATAAAGTTTAGGAATGCACCACAGCCAATTAAACAAACGTTAAGTGGAAGACATCCTACGGGATACCATAGTAACTAAGTGATTGAAAAGGAATAGCTTGACATTTTGGGAAATAAGCTTATTTATCTAATCTTGTCAAAGTTGATGCCACTCTCGCAGCACTTGCATTGTTTCAAAAATAAGTGGAATAATTACATCTGGCATAACCAGATAGTTTCTAAATATTTTAAATAACAGAAAACAACTAACTGGTGGAAGGTAATACATCTGTTTTCATATACTGCTTTAGTAAAAAATATATTTTTTTCAGGGCTGTGGGTCATGTGACGAGTAGCTCTCACCTGAGACCGTTGTTGACGCATATGCAGGATGCCAAAAACGAAAGTTACCGTCAGACTGACTGTCACTAGTTTGGACATGTTGCCGTGCCAACGTTGCAATTAAGGCTTCCTAAATGCCATGTTTCTACATAGTTTTATTCCACTTTGTTTAAAAGAAAGTGAAGAGGCCTCGTTCACCTGTGTGGAGCTGGCTGGTGAATGTGACCTGTGCCCTTTTAGTGGATCCACTCATCGCCGTGGATTACTGTTTTTTTGTTTCATTGCATTACGTCAAAAATACAGATGTTTTTTCTTAACCTTTTATGGTGTGATTGGGCTTCGTTTCTGCGTTTGGAGCGGCATCTCAACGGACTGTAGGTCCTACACTGATTGGTCACTGTTTTAGTTAATTTAAATCTGTCTGTCTATTGATCCCAGACAGCCATGCCGCGATTTAATTTAAAAATGGTGGATTGTTACATAAATTGTTACAAAGTAATTTAAAATCTGCTTTAAAAATAAACATATATATAGTATATTTAGCATGTTTGTTTTGTCCATATGTGCTCGTGCTGTGTTCCCCAAGTGGTAGGAGAGGTCTCAGCCCCCCGGCTCAAATGTCAAACTCCACTTATGGTATCAGTCTAATATGAAGCTGGAGCAATTGGACGGTTAGCTTAGCTTAGCATAAGAACTGGAAAGAAGGGGAAACAGTTAGCCTGGCTCAGTCTCAAGGTAACACATTCGGTCTCCACGCACCTCTTAAGCACACTAATTATTAGAACATGTTGTATCTCGTTTGTTTACTCCATACAAAAAGTGTAAAAATGATAATTATGTGTCTGACTATTTCCTAGCTGGGACTTCCTGGAGCCTCTGCTGATTGCTAATTGTTAAAGGAGAATGCCGGTCGACTCCAACACGTAGGTTTGTTGTTTGTAAATTTGGAGGTCTGTCAGTAAAGAGTGTCACTCCCCGATGTAAGTCGAATTCAGATTTGAGTCGCGCATGAGTCACTTTGCGACAAATAGCATATAAGATGCTAACGAGAGACTTCTGTAATATCAATACAGAATAAAAATGGACCTACTTAACAAAGTTGGTTCACTGCTGGCTACAAGTTAGCATCCAACACAACAAAGGCTGTCAGTTAAATGGTGTTTTGAGCTAACGTTAGCTATCAAACAATCATAGATAGCTAAAACGCTTTTGAAAGGGCTGCTAGCTTAGCTACAAGCTAGCAAATCAAACACAACAAAGGCTGTCACTTTTTGAACGTTAGCAACCAAACAACCTGATCGCTACAACGTTTCTGAAATGATTCCCATCTTCTGTTATTGTCTGTAACGAGAAAAGTTTATTATTTCATGGATTTCACAAATTTCAGTAGCACACGTTATGCCGTAAACCGTTTAAATCTGAGCATGCGCAACTCACATCTGCACTTGACTTAAATCGCGGAGAGACAGAGAGAAAAACTAAACCAATCGGTGCTGTCTACACCGAGTTATCCTCCTGCTAGCGTTAGCACCCAACAGGCTGAAACAGGGCAAGTTTTAAACCTGTTTTTAGCCTCTAAACATGTTCAAAATGTCATTAAAAGTGTCTACCCGTGTGCAGTGCTTCCTTCTGATGGAACACAGTGAATCTGACTGCAGTAAATGTGACAGAAAGGCATAAAAGTCCATCTATTCCTCTGTTTATTTCCTGTTTTGTGTTGAAGTCCACACTAGTTGATTGTCGAACTCAATCCAATATTCCAAAATGTATTTTTTCCACAAAAAAAAGATTTGCTGTTTGTTGTTCTGTCCTTAGTAATGATTATGTAGAAACAGGCACCACAGTGGAGCCAGGAGAGCTGCAGTTCAAGAGTTCAACAGCTATCGTGCATGCGCACAGGTAACTAAGCAACAGTGGGCTCTTGAACTTTTGACCTGCTGCAGCCTGGCTCCACTGTGGTGTCAGGTTACAGTTTCTACATAGTCAAGGACAAAACAATGGCAAATCCTTTGTGTGGAAAAAAAAAAAATGATATATATATATAGTAGCTGACGCTGAAAAATGTTTGTATTGTTGCTATGACAACAGCAGAAGTTAATATAAGCGACCTTACAATTGCTAGTTGGTTTCAGTTCGACATAATTTTAAAACACTGTTCACTGAATTTCGGGTTCTACATGAGTAAGTTGTATTTTGCCCATTCAGTATGAATGTGTTTTATTTTGGTAAGCTACAAGATCCAGGACCGGAAGTTTTGGGATGGTAGCGCGAACGGAGGAGAGAAAATGGGGACTGTGAAAATCAAACTGTTTTTGTTTTATTCTACTGCATTCTATTACATTTATAATATATTGGATTGTATGAGTTTGACAATCGACTAGTGGGGACTTTACCGGAAAACAGGAAATAAACAGAGAAATGGAATAACACAACTTTTATGCCTTTCTGTCACATCTACTGCAGTCAGATTCACTGTGTTCCCTCAGAAGGAATCACTGCAGTTTTAATGACATTTTGAACATGCTTAGAGGCTAAAAACAGGTTTAGAACTTGCCCTGTTTCAGCCTGTTGGTTGCTAACGCTAGCAGGTGGATAACTTGGTGTAGGCAGCATCGATTGGTTTAGTTTCTCTCTCTACTGACAGCACTCCACATTTACAGCCAACAGAGCTACGTGTTGAAATCGACCGGAATTCTCCTTTAAGCTGTCATTATGGTCTGTCAGAATGTTTTTCTTTCATATCTGATTCTTCATGTTGTCTAGCAGGACAGGTAAGACTTGAACGGAAGTGTCTTAACAGACGTCAGCCATACATTCTGCTGACATTTTTACAACTTTAACTCTTGAACCTCCCTTTGACTAGACGTCTGCATCTGTGGCGTGACAACGACAACACGCCATTTCCGACCTTATTTCTAAAAGACAACAGTTATAACTCACTCACTAGTCTCCATTTAGCGCTACACAGGACAATTGTAATTTTCAGTAAAGAAACTCTCTGCATTGACATTGTTGTGGTTATTTAAAGATGTGTTTGTGCACAGGCGGGACACTATTGCTGATTCAAAGCTGGGTCAGAACCAACTCGTCCCGTGGATCATCCATCATCTCAAACAGCCAAGTCCGCCCTGACAAAGTAATAACATCTCAGCGGACCCGGCTTGATAGCCTGGATGAAGGAGGATCCAGCTGGACCGGAGCGCACACTGATGAGGACTATTGCTTTCGTCTTCTTCAGTTTTGGTGTGTACTCGTCACTATCTGCTTTTGTGTCTGACAGCCTCTCATTTTCCCTGCCTTTGTCTGCTTGTCTGCCTCTTAAAATCTAAAAAAGTGATAACGTTCAAAAGGATTCTTTGAGAGCCAGTTCAAAGTCAGTCAGTCAATCCACATCCTTCTGTTTTTCCTCTCCTTTTCTTTTATTGTCTGGCATGAGTGGACGTTTGCCTACTTTCATGCTCCCTCCTGCTGTCAGCGATACTATATTGCAGCCCAGCCGGCCTCTGCAGTTAAATATGGGTTACTATGTCTGGTTAGCGGTTTTGTTCAGCGTGACACCCCAGGCTGTTCTCCCCGAGCCCAAACATTTTGTGTTATGACAGCTAAAAGCAGGGAGCGTAATTACTGCTGCATAGTAACCTGAGTGTTTTGGCGGAGGCAAAAGGACTGCATAAACACACACATCACTCTTAAATAGGACGCATCCAAAATAGAAGACTGCAAATAAACCACAGTAATAGAAAGAGCTTTGAGAGCACTTCAGCATGAACAACACTAACTGCAGACTGCTATAGATACAGAACAAATTTGGATATAAATATATCTGTTACTTTGGCTTAAGTCAGTCTGTAAACTAATAGAACTAACGTTATCACACATAACACACCTGTAAAACAACAGAATCTAAAAAGCACTCAGAGAATGCCAAGGCTGCACACTTCTCTAATCTTGTTTTGTAAATCAGAATTTGGATATAGATCTGCATCAAAATCATGGGTGTGAGTGCATTTGGTTTTTGAGAAAACACAGTTACAGAACAAACAGTTTCTAAAATATAACCCTTTTTTCCCCACCAAACTTCATTGAAATCTGTCACGCTTTTGAGGTATCCAGTAATCTAAAAAATGAACAAATATAACCTAATTGGAAAAGTATGAAGATTTCGATTTAAGAACATTATGTTTTACATCCAATCATGTACTGTGCAGAAGAATATATAGAGTCTAGGACATATATAACTATAACGTAAAGCTTGAGCAGTTTGGTGCAAAACAATGGGAAACAATTGTAGTGTCCACATACACAAAGCCTATAGAGACATATCCATAGACTAGAAATATAGACGCACCCAATCAGATTGTGTATAGAGTCAGTGGGCGGGCTTAACATGGCAGAGTTGCGACGGTTCTGCGTGAATTCCCCCGTTCTCAAAGTCATCCAAAACAAGACATCCATGGAATTCCCTGCTAAAACAAAGAAGATGGCCGCTGCTGATGGCGAACAGCGGTCTGTCCAATCTGTCTTTTCAGGCTAACATATCCACACTTATGCAAACGAGTATTATATTTGCAAATCATTGAGATCACTCTGGATTGATCTGTTTTAACTTTGACATTAAAGGGCTCAACATGTTGTATTGGCACTGTCCATGTGTACCTTGTACTTTGATTTGATGCAAAAACACATTATGTTTAGCGTCTATTATGTATTTAGTTGCAGATTATTCACTTTTCCATATATTACCAGGCCGAGTTATACATTTAAATTGGGCCATTTTAGAGTATTACTCCATATTTTTTTTTATCTAGGATATACTGACCATTTTAAATCCAGTCTTCAGTTAGCTGTTCTAAACTACCTCAGTTGGTCTTGTGGGTTGCATTTATTCCCTCCCCTGTGCCAATAGCTGGTTTTGCATTCTCACGATAGTTTGTTTTGACAGGAGTTCAACAGACGGGCTGAGTATGACTTGACTCCAGACCTCCCTTTTAAATGTGCTGAGCCTGCCTAGCCTCAGAAACCCGATTAAAGCCTTGAGCAATAATCTTCCTCAATTTCCAGCCCCTCGTCTTCACTCGCCTCCCCACTGCCCCCTCCAAGCCCCTCGGTCTCAGCCAGACCTTCTCGGTTTTGGTCAAAAAACGCACAGTGAGATCCCTGGCGCCGGGGTCCATGTGTTTTCACAACTGCTTGGCTAAGCGCTAGGAGCAGCCTGTTAACGCTGCCCTGTCCACCACTGAACGCTTAAGACAAAAACGATCTTTGAGGAAGGGGGGGTTAGTGTCACTCAGTCCACCCACGCCTCTTAACCCCACAAGTATTATGTTTCAATCCTGGCGGATTTACTGAACTGATTGACTACTGCTGTTCAAAGATAGACTCTGAGGCTACTTTAACCTGTTTTTCCCTCTCCTGGGCCTTTTTTTAGCCATCATTCGTCCAGGCACAATGTGCTGAGCATGCATGCTCCTTTTCAGAAACCTCCTGTTTCATATTCCTCCACGTAACGCACATTCACACCTGAGCTGTGTCCCTATGCCAAACTCTTACAGGGATTTGAAAAGCTTGCAACTAATGATTAATTTGGTCGTGGATTCATCTTTTTTTATATGAATTGATTCATCTTATAATTTTATATTCCCAGGTGATGGATAAAAACGTATTTTCCTTAACCCTCATGTTGTCCTCGAGTCAAATTGACCCGTTTTCCTACATCAATGTTCTTTTAAATAACCCAAAATAACATGATTTATTCCACACAACGCTCTTTGACAAGTACAAATCTCAACTTTAATTAATTTTGGGGCGTCTTATTCAATGTTATAGCATTTGGAGAAAACATTGAAGTGGTTTTGAAATAGTATTGGTTAAAAGTTGACATATTCCAGTCTGTGATTATCCATCAACATCCATTCCTTTAATTTTAGTCTAAATAATTCCTAATTTCTGCTTTTCTAACTCAAACATTAGGTATAATTTCCTCTAAATGAGGTTTATTGACCATAAATTCCCAAAATAACTGTAAAACTAAATTTAATAAGTTAGTGTTATGTAGTGTTGAAAATGTCTAAAAAGTGACAAACACTGAAAAAACCCGTCAAAATCGTCAAAAAAATGGGACAAAAATGTAAGAAAATCAATAAAAAAGCGTCAACAAAAGTGTTGGTTTTCAATTTTGACGGAAAGACAACACAAGGGTTAAATGTTGCACTTTTACTTTAAAATCTATGGACATCTTTGGACATTTTGCAAACTTTTTGTTAAGTTAGCAGTTAAGAGGTGGGGACATAGTAACGCTGTTTTAAAGGTCCATAGAAATACAGCCTAATATACATATGATGTATATGATGAATAATATTATTTGCTTAATATGTATGAAAGAAACAATTATTTCCTACAATTTACCACCGCAGCTAAACCCAAAAAGGAATAGGCTAAAGCCAAATCTTATTTTTACTTATAATACAATATCATATAATATAATATTAGGGCTGCAATTTTAATCACGATCACGATTTTGACTTCCCACGATCAAATTTGCGTGATCGAGCGATTTTTTGCAAAGCCCATCTACCGCTCCGTAAACCACTGTCTGATCATGAGCCAGTCAGAGTTGTTCCCTGCACCGCGCAGCTTAGTTTCTAGATGGAGACAGTCACAGAGGACAGAGGGACGGGAGGACAATTCAACAGATAGCCGTCGGTTATACGTCGGCCTCAAGGTTTACCAGTTTACCAGTAAACGCAACATTTTGTCCCATCTGTGTTGTTTTTCAGACAACAGCAATGACCAGAGCTAGTTGGTGCTAGTTAGCGTCTGTTAGCTGTTAGCTCTTCTAGGACGCACCGGTGCTAATGTCCTTGCATCCGCTGCAATGTTGTTTATATGGATATGGTTTAATTTTGCGTTACATGACCCATTTCTTTTGTAAAGCCGTGCCTGTCTCTCCTCTACTCTCTCTCCTCTAACTCTCCGCGCAGCATGAGAGGCAAACCTGTATTTGTACCAGTGTTTCCGCTGGTAACTCTGTTATCGCAGCGGCCACGGCAAAAAACACAGAAGAAGTTATTGAATGCAACTAACTTCAGTTGGTAGCGTAGCAGCGTGTGAGACGGAGCCTGCTGGACCTGGGCCAGAGATGTGACCCATGGCCAGAATATCATAGTTCATAAAAATGCAACGCAGTAACGATACAGACGTTTCATACACACGACGTGTGTAACTTCACTGACCCGCCATTCGACCCGTGCTGGACCCATTCATAATAAGTCAGCCGTCTCTCTGTGAGTAGCGTCCATCGCACTCCTCTCTCCCTAGCTCTTGTAATCAGTTACTGTTGAAAACAAGTGAAGGAGCTTATATATATATATATATATATATATATATATATATATATATATATATATATATATCCTTCACTTGTTGTCATTTTCATTTACATGTGTTGCAGCTGTATGTCTATATAACATACAACTTCAACATAAGAAGAATGTAGCATAACATGGATGTGAAAGCAGCTAGAAATAGCCTATGTGACAATAAAATTTGTTTTGGTTAAAATCAACAAATAATCGTGATAATAATTGTGATCACAATATTGATCAAAATAATCGTGATTATCATTTTGGCCATAATCGTGCAGCCCTATATAATATAATCCTCATAGAATCACCCAGAAATCAAACAAAAAAAATAAAAACTAAACACTTGAGTACAATCCTAGAAATGTAACATTTTAGATAGATAGATAGATAGATAGATAGATAGATAGATAGATAGATAGATAGATAGATAGATAGATAGATAGATAGATAGATAGATAGATAGATAGATAGATAGATAGATAGATAGATATTGATCCCAAAAAAAAACAGCAGTCACACAGCACTGGCCACAACAGACTGGTAGAACATCTCCAGCATCCTGCTGCACACGTTGAAGGATCTCAGCTTCTGAGTCTGCTCATCACCTTCTTGTAAACAGCAGTGCTGTTGGTCCTCCAGGTCAGCCTGCTGTCGATGTTGACACCCAGGTATCTGTACTCCTCCACCATGTCCACGTCACTTCCCAGGATGCAAAGGGGCTGCGGAGCCGTTCCCTTCCTCCTGAAGAAAATCACCATCTCTCTGGTCTTACAGGGGACAGCACAGTCCCCTGTGGAGCCATCCAGGTGCAAATGAGCTCGCTGCAGAAGATAGATGACAGCGTCGTCCACTCCCAGACGAGGCTGGTAGGCAAACTGTAGAGGGTCCAGAGAAGCACTCACCTGCGGCCTCAGGTAGGCCAAGACCAGCCTCTCCAGCACCTTCATCACATGGGATGTGAGAGCCACTGGGCTGTAGTCCTTAAGGCCTGATGGAGTCAGGCCAGATGGACAAGGCAGAACGTCTTCCACATGAGTGGCACCCTCTGCAGGCTCAGGCTCAGGTTGAAGAGGTACTGGAGAACACCAGACAGCTGACTGGCGCAGGTCTTCAGGACCCTGGGACTGATGCCGTCCGGGACAAGGGACAGGGGATATACTGTAAATCTACAGAATTATCTGTTTTTGGATTAACAGAAATGTCCCCAAACTTTTCTCCCAGGACATTATCCGTTTTTCTATGGATTTTATTCTCATAGTGTAGAGAGTCATATCATGTCCATTATGTTATATTTAGTGTGAAATGGAGCCAAAGCTCTGCTCAGTGCAATCAGCCTCTGCTGTGCAGGTGCTAACTCAGCCTTAATCAAAAGCACCTTGGCAGTAGAAAGCTGCATTGCAACATGTCAGCTGTTCAGTAAGGCTTGTCTAACCTGCTACCTGTGCCCCAAGCACTTCACAAAATAGATGTTGTGGGTTATTGTGCAGACTAAGGGCGCAGGTTAGTGGATTAAAGATCACTGGCGCTGGGAGTGGCTGCAGAAGAGTACAATTTATATGCAAGGTCCCAAAATGCAACAGAGGATGTATTGTGACTCTCCTGAAAGACACAGTGGCAGAATGAACCAACTATAGAGTATTTGTTGCACCGGGAGGAAAACAAACACGTACTGGAGAAGAAATGATCTGAACAATGCACCAGACATGCGCCGGGGTCTCCTGGCATCAGAAGTGGCTCGCCTTATTCTGTTTTAAAGCAAAATGTGTCAGAATGCAATTAGTTTCATTCACTTTGGGAAAGTGTGTGTGCTTGGTTCATTGCAGTAGGAGTGTAGGTTAAACAGTTCAACTAATAGATATCACCATGAAACACGTTGATTACCGTAAATTCCGCACTACAGAGCGCACCTGATTAAAAGCCGCACGCTCTAATTTTAGAAAGAAAATCAATTTTGTACTTGTACAGGCCGCACTGGATTTTTAGCCGCAGGTGGCCCAGGTAATACGAGATATTTACACAGAAAGATATTACACGTGAGGATTTTTTAACTTTTAATTTAATCTGTATGGTAACAAATACATATTGCAAATGCTTTTTTCGAACAGTGCCTAGGCCTATGTACTGTAGGCTACGTATCGGTAACACACAAATTACGTTGCGTATGCTTTTTTACTGAACAGTGCACAAACAACATTCCAATATCTCCTTAACGACTGGTAAAAAATGTATACCGGTATATACACGGCAGCCTACCAGGAAAAGTCATTAATCGCCTTCTTCATCTTCCTCCTGTGCACTAAAACCATCAAAGTCCTCTTCTTCAGTGTCCGAAGTGAACAGCCTCAGGATCTCGTCACTCACTTCAGTTTCGCTTGCTCTCACTTGAGCGCACGCGGTCCTCTTCATCACGGAGCAGTCCAGCCTTTCAAAACCCGTTGGTGATGGTGGATGTTTTGACACGGCTCCACGCGTTTAGGATCCACTGGCAGACTTGAGTTAAAGATGCTCTTCGCATGCGGCCTGTTTTGGTAAAGGATTTCGCCGCTCGTCATCCAAGCCTCCCACTCAACGCGCAGTGCCACTTTAAAAGCCCGGTTCACGCTGATGTCCAGTGGCTGCAAATACTTAGTGGTGCCCCAGGAATCACAGCGGGATTGAGTTTGTACTCTTGATGGCAGCTTTCACTGAATCTGTTATATGGGCCCTCATGCTGTCCATAACGAGCAATGCTTTTTCTGCAAAAAAATCCCCTGGTCGCTGCGTAGCACTCTCTCAGCCAATCCTTCATTAGGCTCTCCATCATCCAACCTTTCTTATTGACTTTCACCACGATTTCTCTTGGGAATTTTTCCTTTGGCATTGTCAGCCGCTTAAAAATCACCATCGGTGGAAGCTTTAGTCCGGATGCTGTACAGCTCAGAACACAAGTAAAATGCTTCTCTCATGGCCACTTGTTTTCAGTGTGATGGACGAGTCACCTCTTTTATTAACAGTCCGAGTGAGAGGCAGGTCAAACGTCAAAGGTACTTCATCCATATTTATGATATCATCTGGCTCGATGGAATTCTCCGCTATCTTTGTTTGAGTGAATGAGCGGAAGTTAGCAAGTTTTTCCTCGTAGTCGGGAGGGAGCTGCTGACACAAAGTCGTGCGTGCCCTGACGGACAGGCCTTTTCGTCTCATAAATCTAAAACACCACGATGGCCCACCTCTAAAATCTTCGATTTTCATTTCGGTGGCAATTGCTTTAGCCTTCAGTCTGATCTGCACGGTGGAAACACCGCGACCGCCCGCTCTCTGCGTGTTAACCCAGTCTTCAAGAACGTTTTCAAGTTCGGGCCATCTGCTATGATTACCTCTGAAAGCTTTTGTCGTCTTTTTGCATTGACTCAGTTCTTCACGCTGGCGTCTCCACCGTCTCACCATCGATTCATTTATGCCAAGATTACGTGCAGCAGCTCGATTTCCTTCTTCAACGGCCAGATTGATCGCCTTTAACTTAAAAGCTGCATCATATGCTTTTCTTCTAGCGTTTTCCATGTTGATGAGGGTGAGTACAAATGACTGATTTACAATAATGTAATTGTGAAAGTGCGCTTGATTTGTCGCATAATTTCATTGGACCTTTGTGAACTACTCCTCAATTTTATTGGTCTACTGTTACGAAGCAAATGTTTTTTGGCGGCAAAAAAAAAAAAAACATGCATTAGACGTAGTAAAGGCCGCAGTGTTTAAAGTGTGGGAAAAAAGTAGCGGCTTATAGTCCGGAATTTACGGTACTTACAAAATATGAAAATAAGGCATTATCAAATTCAATGTGCATACACATAAATTACATAAATTGCATACATTTCAAAAACATTGCTTCTCATCTCTTTATCATTTGGCAATCTCTAAAGGCTTCAAGACCAAGAGACCTTAAAATATGTGTATTAAAATAGAATTTGTAACCTTCTCATAGATTTTACTGCACAATATATGCATTTCCCTCATATTTTATCATGGGTATTTAACCTTAAACACATGGCATCCTGTTTTTTGAAACTTTGCTCCCTTTAATTTATCCCTTAGATTTCTGATCTGTTTTAGAACTGCTTAACCCTCGTGTTGTCTTCCCATCAAAAGTGAAAATCAACACTTTTTATCGCTTTTTTATCAATGTTTTTAACTTTTCTTACGTTTTTGTCTCTTTTCAACACTTTTTTCAATGTTTGTAACTTTTTTTTTACGTTTTCAACACCACGTAACACTAACTTATTAACTTTAGTTTTACAGTTATTTTTGAAATTTCTGGTCAATAAACCTCATTTATAGGAAATTATAACTATCGCTCGATCACGCAAATTTGATCGTGGGAAGTCAAAATCGTGATCGTGATTAAAATTGCAGCCCTAATATTATATTATATGATATTGTATTATAAGTAAAAATAAGATTTGGCTTTAGCCTATTCCTTTTTGGGTTTAGCTGCGGTGGTAAATTGTAGGAAATAATTGTTTCTTTCATACATATTAAGCAAATAATATTATTCATCATATACATCATATGTATATTAGGCTGTATTTCTATGGACCTTTCTAACAGCGTTACTATGTCCCCACCTCTTAACTGCTAACTTAACAAAAAGTTTGCAAAATGTCCAAAGATGTCCATAGATTTTAAAGTAAAAGTGCAACATTTAACCCTTGTGTTGTCTTTCCGTCCAAAATTGAAAACCAACACTTTTGTTGACGCTTTTTTATTGATTTTCTTACATTTTTGTCCCATTTTTTTGACGATTTTGACGGGTTTTTTTCAGTGTTTGTCACTTTTTAGACATTTTCAACACTACATAACACTAACTTATTAAATTTAGTTTTACAGTTATTTTGGGAATTTATGGTCAATAAACCTCATTTAGAGGAAATTATACCTAATGTTTGAGTTAGAAAAGCCAAAATTAGGAATTATTTAGACTAAAATGAAAGGAATGTATGTTGATGGATAATCACAGACTGGAATATGTCGACTTTTACTCAATACTCTTTCAAAAACCACTTCAATTTGTTTTCTCCAAATGCTATAACATTGAATAAGACACCCCAAAATTAATGAAAGTACAGATTTGTACTTGCCAAAGAGCGTTGTGGAATCAATCATGTTATTTTGGGGAATTAAAAAGAACATTGATATAGGAAAACGGGTCAGTTTGACCCAAGGACAACATGAGGGATAATCTCTACCAGTTCTCTCCCAACATTTCATGACAGTACGTTCCATGCAGGGTGTTATTTTCAGGGAAAACAGCTGACAAAGAACTGAAGAAGTCAAGTCAGTATTCAGACTAGATAATCCATCAACAAGTTCTTCAACCTCACATGCAGAGGTTTTCTGTTGCCTCTGCATAAAAGTAAATTAATTTTGAAATATTATTGCTACAGGGCTGCGTCTGTGTTGGCTTTATACAAGACAAAACATTAAGAACATTTGGGTTGGAGCCAGTGTGTCGGGACATTAGTATGTTTAACCAGCCTCTTCTTCACCTGCACCTCCTATTAATGACTCAAGTAGACTTAAGAGATAAAATCAATAAAACTCTGAGTATGTGTCAGCTGGGTCAATTGCACCAAGTGTGTGTGTGTGTATGTGTGTGCTGATAATCATCACATTATAGGGACATCACTCTGTTTCCACAGTCACACCCTTGGGACCCTTGACATCATGGGGTCTAAGAACTGAGGTCCCCATATGAAAAACCCTTTCAAATGAATGCAGGAGTCATGAAGGTGAACACACATCTTGCAGATATGGTTTGGTGCCGCCCCCTTCCTAGTCCTCATCAAGATCGATTTCAGAATGGACATTTTTAGTGTGAACGGTGTCAATCGACATGGGATCCAAAGGAGTGAAGACGCTATGTCAGCAGAGGAGCAAAGTAGCAGATAAGGCTATATAATAGCCGGTAGATAACCAGCGTTCAGCTAGGTTAAATAGCTTTAATCAGTCAGCAGAATAGCAAAAAAGAAACTAGACAAAACTCATTGACTTGACTCAAAATAATAAGCATTTTTGACTAAAGAAGACATCTAAAAAATCTACACTAGCTGCCAAAATGAACACTGGTTTGAATGGAAGTGGTTTTCCCATAACAGTGTTTTTAGTTTTACATTCATCCACCACAGTGTTAACATGGTAACAAGTTACATGCTGTGTGTGGGTGTGTGTGGTGTGTACTGTAGTTCTAATCATGCCAGCACACACAAAAACACACAATCTCATACCTAACCTGTGCCCGCTCCGACCCAAACACACATCAATCCACCAGTCGGCCTTCCCTCCCAGCATTCAAGGTGTGCCAGAGCGATCAGCAGAGAAGAATTACAGCAACACACGTGGGAGACAGCAGAAGAAGAAGAAGCTCATTGTGCAACCATGCCTTCGGGCGAAAGGACAGAGTGAAAGAACCACAGATATCAATCACGCTCTGGCTGCCGGTCCTGTGCCGACAATCCCCGACAGGTGTGACATACCAGCGGGGAGAAATAATTAAACGAGCAGCGAAGCGTGGTAACCTCTGGTGTTTTCAGGACTTTCTGTCTACTGGCTCCTGAGATTAGTTCAACGGATTTAAATTCAAATTTTTTTTAAAATAAGCACTGAAAAATCTCTGATCTTTGCTGACTTTCTCAATCAAGTAAAAATAGTTTTTTTTGGTTTTAACGCTTGTGTTGTCTGCCTGCCGACCATACAACTTCTTGGTTTCCTGGGTAAAAATCTTAAATGAAAACTTTTTTTTTTTTTTTTTCCCAACATTTTGGTCGTCTTTTTTGACATTTTTGTCGCTTTCCCGCGATGTTTTAGTCACTTCTTTCAGGGCTTTTGAAGCTTTTTAAACTTTCTTTTATTTAAAAAAATAAATAAATAAAATTCAAATGCTATAAAATTGAATAAAAATCCCAAATTTAATGAAAGTAATGAACTGATCAATTATTTTACTAGCAAATTTTTTTTTAATGGAACTATCCACGTTATTTTGTTTGTGAAAATTTGTTTGAAAGAAACCCAAATTTCTGATATAGGAACTTTTTGAAAATGGGTCAAATTGACCCGAGGACAACAGGAGGGTTAACACAAACCAAGTTCACATGAAAATGTTTTAACTAAATAAATGCAGCATTATGCCATATGTATCAAACATGCATACAAATACATAAATCATGCATGCATGCTCTAAATGTAATCAGTGTGTTAGTTCCTTGTAAGATGTAATAATGGACATATGTGATCTACAGAAAGAGGATCAGTCCAAATATGCACACTCATAAAAATATGAAAAGATAAACTGATGCTTTTTTTCTGTCTGAAACTGTCTGAAATTCACATCTACGACTTATTTAGAGCAAGGATTTAGTTGCAGCCATTAACAAACACTAGGGAGCATATTTTTATGAATTTTTCATTTTTTTGTTTGTTTCATGAATGCACACGAGTGCCCACATGCACATTCATGAGCATACGGCAACCTTCCTGCTGCTGGTGTTACATTGTCCGCTAATCGACAGTTCGTGGTACAAATCTCTACTTTCATTCATTTTGGGGCATCTTATTCCATTTTATAGCATTTGAAAAACAAATTGAAATGATTTTGAAATATTAATGTGTAAAAGTTGACATATTCCAGTCTGTGAGTCGCCATCAACATACTTTCCTTTAATTTTTGTCTAAATAATTCCTAATTTCTGCTTTTTTAACTCAAACATTAGGTATAATTTCCTACAAATGAGGTTTATTGACCGTAAATTCCCAAAAAATAACTGTAAAACTAAAGGTAATAAGTTTGTGTTACGTAGTGTTAAACGACACAAACGTCATCGTCAACGTCACCATTGAAAAAAAGTGTTGGAAAAAAGGGACAAAAACATGAGAAAAAGTTAAAAAACATTGATTAAAAAGCGCCCAAATGAAGTGTTGAATTTCAATTTTGACGGGAAAACAACACAAGGGTTAAATAAACCTACACTCAAGATTAAAGAGAAAAATCTGATTTTGCACAATTAAATCAATCCAGGCCTAAAAACACCTTTCTTACAGAGCTTACATTTACAGGTTTGTGAGTGCAGTCAGTAACAATTTTAAGAGTTGCTCATGTTTTTATGAGTGGGTAGAGGTTTTATTTTAAAACGATTCAAGAATAATTCTCAGTACAGTGGATGCGATTGTACTTTACTTTGTCTTATAAAACATGTTGGAATGGGAATGTGAAAAGGTCTGAGGGAAAAGGGTGTTGGCTGAGTTGTAGTAGGGCCTTTCAGGTGAGCAAATCCCATGAGATTTTTAATTGCATCTGTAAATCTTGGTATCCCAAATCCCTTTACAGCCACTTTAAGCACTAAACAAACCAACATGAGATAGAAAACACTTAAATAAATTGCTTGCTGTTAAGAGAGTTCGACATTGGTAATTACATACTTTGCAAGTCCGAGCCTGTTGCACTTAAAAGTGATGGGACACAAAGTCCTTCTGCAAAAACTGTTTTTTTTTTTAAAAACCCCAAACAATATATGGAGAGTGAAACTGCATGTCGCCACCACTAATATACACACCCCAGACAACACCCTGTCAGCCACGCACAACCACGCCTCTGTACTGTAAATGCCTGCGACAGCAATTGTTTTTGGGAGTATTTCACACGGGTTGGCAGCATCAGAGGCTCTGCCAATGTCTGGTTCCACCCGTGAGCTATTATACGTTCCTCAAGAGCCTCCAGATCACCTGAAATCAATGGAACTACTGAGTCTATTAAGACAGAAGAAGAACTATAATAATAATAATAATAATAATGTATCCTTTTTAGTCCCACAATTTACCCTCTGATGTTATTACACACAGGCCTGAATCACACACACAGTGTCTTGCCTTGCGCAAGAGCACCTTGGCAGTGTCCAGGAGGTCAACTGGCACCTCTCCAGCAACCAGTCCACCACCATAATTGTATCCGTATGTGGACTTGAACCAGCAACCCTCCGGTTCTCAACCCAATTACCCACGGACTGAGCTACTGCCCCCTCCAACGTGATGCTCTTTAATACATGCTCCCACTATTCCCTGTGGGTAATTAGTGCTCATTTTAAAGACATTTAACTAATGCCAAAACAAAGACTTGGAAGTGGGGGAAAGGAACATGTTTAATTCATAAAGCATATATTGGCATTTATTGAAGACAAACAATATGGAGCTAGAGGAACTGTGTCTTCCTGGAGCTCTGCAGCTTCAGATCTTCCCCCTGGTCTTTGCTGGCCTGGAGGTGTAGCTGCATGAACGCTTCTCCCAGGCTCTTGCAGTGACTAATTACTCTGCACTTTTGTTGCAATCCTTAATTACAGCAACTAATGTTTGTATATGACTCCAGCAGCTGAGGATCTCCCGGCCATGGTTGCTCCTGGCGAGGAGGCATATTGCTTCCAACCACAAAGTTAATAACGCAGGATGGTGCTGACAGCCAATTTCAGAGGCATGTGTTGAACTGATGACCTGCTGTTCAGAAGAAGTATCGTGAGGTCGGGGAGAGGGTGAAATGAAAAGTGAAAATGTTCCCGGGATCTTATATTGGAATGTATGGAAGATTTCTGGATGTGTGTCATTTTGGTACGGAGCTCCCCTGGGGTCAGCTGAGAAAAAAAAAAACTAAATCGTGCGCAAGGATTCATAATAATCCGCGCTCACGGTTTAATAAACGTGAACAAAGTAGGAAAGATATTCACAGATTCTAAACTTCTGGGATCAGTTACTGTATGGCAAAGTGATATTAAATCACAAATGATGCATCTTTTCTAACGTAGTAAAGTTAACAACTCATTTTTATGAATATGAGCCGTCCTCCAACCTGGAGAAATAAGACTGGTCTCTAGTAGCAGCCGGCAGTGCTAAGACGTAGCCTATATAAATTATAACACATTATGACACAAAAATAGCTATTCATTTAATTATTAAATAAGGTAGTGTCTCCAAACTTATGTTTTAACAGTAAGTGCTCCAGTACAACTCGGAGGAGACAAGTTATAATTAAGGTAAGAATATATATATATATAGAATGTCTTTCCTATTTAGCTCACGGTTTATTAACCCTTGCGTTGTCTTCCCGTCAAAATTGAAAAGCAACACTTTTGTTGATGCTTTTCATCGATGTTTTTAACTTTTTCTTACGTTTTTGTCCCTGTTTCCGACACTTTTGCCGCTTTTTTCAATGTTTTCACTTTTTTGACGTTTTCAACACACTTATTAACTTTTTTTCACAGTTATTTGGGGATTTTATGATCAGTAAACCTCATTTATAGGAAATTATACCTAATGTTTGAGTTAGAAAAGCAGAAATTAGGAATTACTTAGACTAAAATGAAAGGAATGTATGTTGATGGATAATCACAGACTGGAATATGTCAACTTTTAATCAATACTATTTCAAAAACACTTCAATGTTTTTTCAAATGCTATAAAATTGAATAAGACACCCCATAATTAATGAAGCTGACCCCAGGGCGGCTCCGTATTTTGGCTTGACGTGATGTGGAAACTTATCGTCCACTTAAGATCCTGACGGGGAATAGTGATGGGTGGCTTCAACGTTAACACGAATGCTCCTCACCTTGTTACAGTTCCAAAGAGGACGTTTGCTGCAATTCATTTTTTATGATAAATAGCACATTGGGAAGGTTGTGTGCAAAATAGGAATATGAACTTGTAAAATTGAATGCAAATTAAGATGTTTGTCGAATACAGAATTTATTGCTCCAAATGAGACTAATCCTAAATCCATAGTAAAACATTGATGAAAGCTGGGAAATGAGCATTAATTGCTTTAACGATTTCAGGACCTAACCTAATAACTGCTCTCTTCCTCTTCCTCTTCCTACTAAACTGCATTCTCAATTACTTTTGAGGGAAACGTACTTTATTTAAATTTACGTATGTAAGGTACTTAGCTCACGTAGCCCGGTGGTTCCCAAACCTTTCCATGTCAAGGACCCCTGAACTAACATCAGTTAGACCACGGACCCCTAATTGATAAGATTTCATCCCAGGGTCCCCCATCTGATAGGATATTTGATTACAGAAAGTGTATGAAACCCATGATCAAAATAGTCATACATTCTGTCATTGTGTTACTCATGGATGGAATTATAGTGAAAGTCAATTATGTCCAGGTGTGTCAGATTTTTTTTTTTAGGTAAGTTTCTCACAGTAAAAACAAAGACAATCCTTTTTGATTGACATCCAAAGATTTTCCCCTTAGGTCTGTCATGATTGTCAAATTTCGTCTCAAACAGCCCAAAAACTACAAAGTGGTAAGTGGCCTTTAGTCAAGCACACAGCAGGTAATGCTTTCTTAATGCTATTTTTCATTTTTTTCCCCACCAGTGGACCATTGGAAAAGTTCAATTCGGATTTTAAATGCATTAGAATTACACCCATTTTGGCCAAGTGTATGTATTCATATGTCAATCCTGGATGAGTTTTGTGACTGTGAGCCACATTTTTATCTGGGAGAGGAAGTTTCATCTCATTTCTTGACAGGGAATCCTCAATGTAAAGTCTTTCCTTTTATCTCTTTCTGACACACAAACTGCATTTTTGAGGTGTTAAAAATAAGCTTAAAAAACACTATTGAAACCCTATTTACCCTGTGATCTATTTAACACTCATGCTCTTCACAGAAGGCCACAGCTTTCAAGAACATCCAAAGTGATAATAGTCCAATTGGTAGATGAGGTAAATCAATCCGGGGAAGCTTGCACCACATGAAAGGTATGTCACTCTTAAAGTAATTGCATCTGTATGTGTACCGTGGGACGACTCAGAAAAAGCCACATGAAGAGACGTCTTACTCTGAAGCCTTTTGCTATGATTCATATGAAAAGTAGTATTTATTTAAAATTGCCCAAAAACCAGTGCCATAATGTGGTAGAGCTGAATGTAAAGCTATTGTATGTGTGCTTTGGAGGGGCCGGAATGGAAGGAAATACAGTACTTATACAAGAAGAAGAAGCACATGTGTGTAAGAGAGCAAATAAAAAGATGGTAGTATTATGTACAGAGAGACTCACAAAAAAACGTTGAACTCATGGTTTTGAGCGCAGTTTTTATCACTTCACATTTTGACGTGCAGGCCTGACGTATCAATTGTTCAGAAAACAAATACACAACATCTCTTGCATAAGCCCTTTCACTTTTTGCATTCATGTATTTGTGCAGAACGGGAAACACGCTGTCGTTACCTGCCGGGAAAGATATGAAAAGACTGAGAAAAAAAGAAACTTTTAAAAAGCCGTAGATGAACTACTCCAAATGAAACAGTCCTTGTTTCATTGACCTGCCCTGAACACAATGGAAGAGGAACATACGGTTATTTAGTCCTAAGTAGGGCCAGTTTTTAAGATCGATGACTTGACACTTTCAGTAAGCCACTGATTTGTCTGCAGCTGGTGTAATTTACAGTATGGATCAGTAATAGCTTCAGCTCTCAGGCTGCATCGAGTAATACAGTGTTGCGGAACACTGTGGGAGCTCCGAGGGCGTTTTCTCTGAGAAGCCCCATAGACCGTAAAATAAGGAACAAATCTTCCGTGTCTGAAAAGTACGGAGTCTTTAACGGTACATGGCGGGAGGGGAGGGGGTTATTGTGCAAACAAGATACTTTCTGGTGGTAAATGGGTGCAATGTAAACTCCCATTTGATGTCAATATTGGTCATGCTGTGTACATCAACGTTAGCTTTGAAGACAGTCCCGTGGGCAAGTGTCAGTCATTGCCTGTTCACCTGTTCCTTGTCTGCCATGTGAGATCCACTGCTTTCCTGTCCATGCCCTTTGGATTGGCCTGATTTGACCTTCCAGCCTGTGGCCACCTGTAAACCTGGCTTTTTTAAATCTTGCCTTGCAGGATCGCTGCCAGAGCCTCAGCCTGAATCTTTCTCTGAGCTTCAGCTTCAAGCTGTTAACCTGATTGGATCTGGGCCTGAACCGTACAACCTTCCTGAATCTCATCTTGAGCCTTAACCCAAACCTGTCTCTCTTCCTAAGCCTGAGCCTGAAACGGTCTTTCTGTCTAAGCACATGGCTGATACTGTTTGGACATCTAAGCCTAAACCTGATTCTGTCTCTCTGCATGAACTCTGTGTTGTAGCTGTATCTTAAGCCTGTCTCTTTAAATCTGAGGCTAAATCTGTCTCTCTCTCTAAAATCCTATTTACAAGGGATTATTATTACCTGGGGACCTCTGGCGTAGCCTCCTGCTATGCTCTGCGGTGCCCTGCTACATCCTGCTACGCTCTGCGGTGCCCTGTTACATCCTGCTACGCTCTGCGATGCCCTGTAACATCTTGCTACGCTCTGCGATGCCCTGTTACATCCTGCTACGCTCTGCGGTGCCCTGTTACATCCTGCTACGCTCTGCGGTGCCCTGTTACATCCTGCTACGCTCTGGGGTGCCCTGTTACATCCTGCTACGCTCTGCGATGCCCTGCTACATCCTGCTACGCTCTGTGATGCCCTGTAACATCTTGCTACGCTCTGCGGTGCCCTGTTACATCCTGCTACGCTCTGCGGTGCCCTGTTACATCCTGCTACGCTCTGGGGTGCCCTGCTACGCTCTGCGGTGCCCTGCTATGCTCTGCTTTGCCTTGTAATGCCCTGCAGTGCCCTGCATTGCCATGGACTACTACAAACTAGTACTTTTTTTGCCAGGCATTTCTTCATTTCAACCCCAACCGGTCGTCAGACACCGCCTACTAAGAGCCTGGGTCTGTCAGAGGTTTCTCCCTGAAAGGGAGTTTCTCCTCGCCACTGTTGCTTGCTCTGGAGGGAACTACTAGAACTGTTGGGTCCTTGTAAATTATGTGGTCTAGTGTGGTCTAGACCTACTCTATCTGTAAAATGTCTTGAGATATCTCTTGTTCTCAATTGATACTATAAATAAACTTTAATTGAATATTAATGTGTAATACTTGTGGATGTGGTCTCTGAATCTAATCTGGCATGAATGTACCATGTCAAGTCAAAATTCCACCACAAATCAATCAAAGATCATGTGACAATATTCTCTTGTGTGAATTGGCCGCTTAGTGATTTGGGGTTGTAATTTGTTTTAGTCAAGGTTTTTTGTTTTCTCTGCCCCATTTTTCTGCCTCTTTCTTGTTTGAGAATTATGCGTTGGCAAAGTTTTGACAGCATTTTGGGTGCAAATTCAGGCTGCTGCAATTAAATTTGCATTTAAAGCAAGCTCAAATCCATCAGAAGAGCAAAATCTCGAGAGATGGATGGCATTCTTGGCAGCATGCGGTAAGGAACATTTTTCTTACCACAGGCTCAACAATAATTGTGTTGTAGCCTAATGTAGCTCAGTGTAAATTCTTTCAGGAAGACCTAACTGTCAATCAATTCTCTGCAAAATCAAATCAGCTGTTATCCAAATAACTGTACATTTTATCATGCTGTATAGAACTCTCTCTCTGCAAACTAGTCTCTCCTGATTGAAATGTAGCTCAGCCTAAATGATTTAAGGTAATCAATGCTCTCTACCTAACTCAAATCAGCTGTTCCTTCCTGCTAAACCAATCAGAATCGTACATGAATTCCAAGGGCCAATCACAGAGTCACAACCCTGCTTTAAAATCTGTTTCTCCCTTTACTATCAGCTGACCGGTCCGGAGCCTCCTTCGGTCTGGTCTTCGGGCTCCTTCGTCGCCACCCCCAGTGTCTAGGTTCCAACGGGGGGTTATGATGGTTCTCTACCCCTTTATAGATATATACAAACTATTAGTATAACAATGGAATCTAATCTCCAAAGACTTTGTACTTTTTATTGGACTGTACAATATACCTATTTACATATCTGGAAACATGTCTCTCCTGATTGAAATACTGTGACCAGACACTTTCCAATCACCATTTCTCCAAAATAGTGCACAAACAAGCCATACGATTTATACCATAATTCAATGTCAATCTTAATATCACTCAAGTTTAATGTTTTTGCATCTCATCAAACAAAAAATAGGCTCAGTGAGAGGGTGCAGTTGAGTGGTAAGTTCCTATAAACTTATACTATCAGTGAAGTTGTGTTATGTATAATCATAAATGATGGGGAAACAAAGTTTTAATGAGGCCCATCCAGTAACATCCCTGACATGCATCCAGACAGGGAGAAATGTTGGCAGGCACACAGTCAGGTATAGGCAGACAGACAGGCAGACAGTTATTACTCTCAGCACTAATGATCAACAGTAATTATCTTTTCTGACCAGGGGAAGGCTGTCTTTTAATGCCTCCCTCGCCGCTGACAGCTCATTAATCTCCAGCAGCTGAGCAGAGCGAGCCGTGCTGCCAAGCACTATAGCACAAGCCTGGTCTGACAACCTACTGTACACTATAGACACAGCACATACCTGAGAGATGATCAAATAAAATCAGCCTGTTACCTACAGAGGCTCGTCTGCATAGGAGCTTGGTTACGCGTGTAACTTTCTCAGGCTGTTCTTATACAAACCATCCGTACATAAAGCTACGAAAAGTAAAGCACTGTCATTTGTATGATTTTTTGCTGTATGCCCTACAATGACGGCTGCTGTATGAGAACGCTCTGGACCACGTAGGGATGAGGTTGGTGTGGATTAGAAAACACAGCACTTTCAAGCTTGAGAGTTCACATTCACCCAGGAGACGTGCGTTTGTTCCTCGGGAGTGTTTCAATCCAAACCACCATCTTTTACCTAATCCTAACTTTGGTGCTTAAACATAACTGTCGACCCACATGACAGCCACTTTCTGTCGGTTACCTATACCGCCAAAATGACTGGCAGCTCGCGGTGCCCTGGACCCCTTTGTCGGGTCAATTCCAACTACCAACTGCATCTCACGGAGCTGTGTAGCCGGCGTCACATGACTAGAAGGCCTCTTATCGTAGGATCTCATACAAATTGGTGTGCATAGATTTTTTTTTTTACGATATCGTACAAACCTGTTTGTGAGAACGCATTGACTTTATAAGATCGGTCTCTGATTTATAGCGAGAAATATAGAAAGTGATGGGATTTGATTCATTCTTCTCAGTCTGCCTTTGACAAGAGAACGTATGTTGATATGTTGTGGGAGTGTGAACACAGCAATGACTACATTATAGCCGAGATCATCTCATCTTTACTCCAAACGAGAAATGTATGGCGAAAGATGATCCTGTTATTTTTCTCTCTCGATATGAGCCAGCCCAGAGTGCTTCTGGCTCAATGCAAAATATAACAAGTGGAAGAAGGTAGGCGGGTGTGAAGAGTTTTATTACAAAGTGAGACACCAATAAATGAAAACAAAGAGTAACTGCCAGCTCGAATTGACAAGAACATATTATATTTAGAAATGGTAACTTTAAAAAAAAAAAAAAAAAACATGTTGTAAAATGATGAAATGTGTGTGATTAAACCAGCTCTTCTGCAGACACATTTTAAAATCCTCAGCTACTTTGAGACTGGAAGACTCATTCAACCCCATCAGAAGCAATCCCAGAAAGTAAATCAAGACCAGATGCTGTTAATACAATGTGAGTTCATTTACAGGCTTAACAACTCACATTGTTAAAAGCAACAATTAAACAATGGCTCTTTGGCTGGGGGGGGGGCATGCCATACACAGGGCAAGCATGCGAGCTTGCTTACCTCTTAAAGAGCTGGAGACTTTCCAGTCATTGTTAACCAGAGAGCAGCACATGCTGTCAGACTAAAACATTTACCTGCTGAAAGTGTCTTTTTGGGAATGAATGAAGTCTCATTTCTTCCTTATTTCTTTAACATGTCTGCTGATATCTTTGTGTTTGTTGATCTATGATTTTAACTAAATTACATTAAGCATCGTTCAGCAGTAATTTTGCTTTAATTGAAGTTGTCACACAACAATCCATCTTGTCAGTCTTGAAGTAGTCCTACCTCCACAGCACTGTGGAGTAAGGTCTGGCTACAATACACATACATTCTAGGATAGCAGCAAAGAATACTGTGGGTGGTATCAGAGATGTTCACAAGTCATTTTCCAAGTCAAGTCTCAAGTCTCTGCCCACCAGATCTGTCCCTACCACTGTATTGTTAAATCTTATGAATTCAAAGCATGTCCTGTAGCTACCAGCCATACAGTACAGTAACCAAATTAGTTGTAGGATAATTTTATGGGGGTCTACGTAACACATCCCACTAGCCCTCGGACCTGGTGAAATACTAACCTAAGTCTGTCACATCACATGGATCCAACTATAAAGATACAATTTACCTGTTCCCAGCATTAGCATCAACACTTTGCCATGGTTAGCTTCTTACCTGTGACGGTATGTGCTAAAGAGACAAAGAGTGCGTTTTGAGATGCCTGATGAAGTTCATCCGGCATCATTTCTCTTGGTGCCACACACCTTGCATGTATTGCATTGCGAGTAGCTGTTTGTTTGCTGCCAGCTCAGTCTGTAGGGAGTTGGGTTGGGAACCGGAGGGTTGCTGGTTCAAGTCCCCGAACGGCATGTGGACTGGTAGCTGGAGAGATGCCACTTCACCTTCTGGGCACTGAGCCCGGTCTTGAGCAAGGTACACCCCCTCTCCCCCAACCGCTCAGAGTCCTGGTCCAGCACTGGCAGCTCATTCACTCTGACATCTCTCCATTAGTGCATGAATAGGTCCTGAGCGTGTGTGTGTGTGTGTATATCAGGCCTGTGTGTAGTGATTACTAACAAAACAGAGTGTAAATTGTAATTTCCCAACTGGGGATTTATAAAAAGTATAAATTATTAAATTATTATTAGGACTTGGTCGTCGTCAATGCATTTTTTTTTACATGTGAGTGTTATGGCAAAGGGCAAGGTACATGCAGCTTGTCATATAAGTTTACCCAACGTATATGAGCCAATAAAAGAAAATAGAAATACACTACATTTAAAAAGCAATAATTGCATAAAAACAGGTTGTTGACGAGTCTCGAAGCTTGAATCCGAGTCAAGTCTGAAGTCTTATGGGTCGAGTCGCAAGTCAAGTCTGAAGTCAGCTGTTTGTGCGACTTAAGTGCGAGTCCCCATCTCTAGGTTGTTTGCATTTCTTTACACCAATCATAATCGTCTTGGGCAGTGCTAAGCCCCGGACGCAGCGGCAGTGGCAGGAAGGAACATGTTTTGGTGGAACATGCACACCCCACAAAAGAAAACACCACATACAATATTAAAGGAAGTTCACTGTTGACACAGTACAGTAACGTAACCTTACTTAAATTAGCTGATACATGGTTAAAAATCATTAGCCATGTGTCCACAGCAATCCCACCAATCGGTGCCAAAACGTCCCAGTTAGAGAGGAAATGCCGTAAACGTATTCATTGTAAATCTTTACAATCATTCATCATCCCTTGAAAGAACCGAGCAGACCTGCCTTGTTGCATGATCCAAATTTCCTCCAAATTTTCAGCGTGTAGCTTGCTAGCTCAAAGTTTTGTTGTTGTTGTTTCGGACGGCTGTGCCTGCCAATTGGAAGGTTGGTGGTTTCGATCCCTGGCCCTGCAGTCCCATGTCGAAGGGTCCTTGGGTAAGAAACTGAAGTATACAACGATTTGCAAGACCTTCCTCCACAGTGCTGTGAAGGAAGGTCTGGCGAGTCCACAGAGCATTTTGGGATAGGAGAAAGCTTTTTTTTTTTTAAGCCATTCACAATCATCTTTGGCGGCGCTAAGCGCTGGAAGGAGCAGCGACACCGCTACAAAATAGCCTCGGGAAAGAACTTGTACGTTCAAAAGTTGTTTTAGTTGATTGACAGATAGTCCAGCTAGCTGTCTGGATGTACCCTGCAGCAATCTAAGGAGCACAATTTAAAATGCCAACACAAAGAAAGCGGAAGGTGGCAAACATCTGGCCCAAATGAATGTCATCCGGCAGAATTTCACCTGAATAATCACAGAAGAGGAAGGTCGTGTATAAAGACTACCTTTAGAGGTGCTTTTTTTTCCAACAGACAGAGTCAGGATTGCTGTTTTTTCTTCTCATCTAACTCTCGGCTAAAAGAAAATGAGCTGGTTTCCCAAAAAGTGAAACTATTCCCTTTAAGTTGGAGAATTATGTGTTGAATAACTCTAACTACTTGTGATCGGTGCAGAGACCTGCCTGGTAAATAACAGTGGAATGAGATGGAAACACCTTTTTAGAGGCAGGTCTTCAGTCTTCAGCGTCACTTATCACTTAGCTCCAGAAGTCAGAAGTGAGAAGTGAGCTCCAGCTCCCCCCCCCCCACCGCCCCTCCCCCACCTCATCTCAGTCCATGCCCAGAGTTGCTGGGATTGGCAGGCCTTTGCTGTATAATGACGGTAATTAATTTCTATTAAACAGGTCTCTTATTATTATTAAATTGTTCCAGTGGCGTCTAGGCGATTAACACACGCTGCCAGACAGCCGGCCGAGCGAGACAAATTAAAATACTGTCACCTCTGCGGCCACCGCCGACAATTTCCCCGCCTTCCCACAGTCGAGAAGATACGGACAGCTTCCAGGCTCTATGCACTGTGCTCAAGCCATAAATGAGGGCTTGATGCACAATGATAAAACATGCAGAGTGATAAAATACAAGCGCAATGCTAAAAAAGAAATCACATAAAAAGATATTCAATCAGTACTGAGCTACCCACCCCCAGGAGATGATGAAACGTATCACTGAAATACATCACAAAATAACAACAACAACAACAACAACAACAACAAAAGCTTGCCAAGATGGCAAGCTCAGAAACAGCTGCCTTAAATCTCAACGACAACAGAACGTGTAGAGGAACAAAATGCATGAAGTGACAAGAGGAATGAAACAGATAAAAGATGTACATATTAATATTTAGGTCTGTTACTCTTCTTAATCCTAAAACTATTATTAGCCATGCGTGCGGCGTGGCTCTATGTCAGTGTTGATCTGTTGGTCCAGAGTTAGATCATCTCAACAACTATTGGAGGGATTGCCATGAAAAGTAGATAAGACTTTCATTGTGTCCAGAGGATCGATTCTAATGACCTACGTCATACGGTTTTCAAACCAAGGACCCCTTAACTGAAAGAAAGATACGGAAGAGGGACCCCCTATTACATATGTTGTATAAAATTAAGTTGAATATTAAACTGGGCCTATAATAATGTGTGGGCAAAATACTTTATACGTACCTTTTTTTTGAGCATATAATACCAAGCTTTTAAAATAATAATATTAGATACACACTCAGTAAATTTTTATGCTCTTAATGACTACATTACCCATGGGCCAATAAGCCCATCTTCAATTTGTTTTTTGTCACACATGTTTTCAAACTGACTTAATACAATGTTGGATTCATGTTAAGACTTTCAAAATATTCATAATTTGGTGACCACCATCTGTAACTGGCGGTCCCAGAACCCCTGTTGATCTCTGATCTAACGCCATAATCAAGTTAAGTAAACAATGTTAACTTGTAACAAAGTACAAGTTAACATTGTTCCAGTACTTTAGTCGATGATCAAATACTTGATGACATTCCCATCAGCCTCAGCTGTACTTTGGGTTTTATGCTAATTTGTAAATGTTAGCATGCTAACATGCCAAACAAAGATGGTGTAAACACACATGCTAAACATCAGCGTGTTAGCTTTGGCACAGTGACCAAGTTAGCATGCCAAGGGCTTAGGTTTTGTTTCAACATTGGGGTTGGGGGGACACATCCTCCGGTTAATCTGAAAATAACGGATGTGGGGTCGTCACTGAGAACATTTTGAGCGTCAATCACTCAATTTCCTGCATTTTTATGCAACAATTTATAGTGCAGGTGTCTTTATTTATGTCAAGGAATTCTGCTGTATTGTTCAACACGTTCCGCACAATCAAAACATCCCACGTTTCTGGAGGTTTTTCAATTCAATGAGTTAGTATTGAATCATAACAATTGAATCATAAAAATTTCCAAAGACCCAACAATTCCACTAATTCAAGGAATCATGTGCAGTAGGTGTTCAGAGAATGAGACCTTGTTAAAGCCAGAAGCTCCTACATTTAAATCGACATAAAATAAATTAAAAATCACAAGTAATCACATCTTTTTCACCATTATGTTCTTCATCCGCCCAAGGTAGCACAAGAAGACACCATTATTGTTTTCCGTCAGAGCCGCGGGAACATATTTTGAATTGGGGGTGCTGACAAATTTCCAGTGAAGTTTTCTGCCAAAGTCAACCAGCACACACCTAACTGCATCCATCACAATTTATTTCACTGTATAGAGATTCAATTCATTATAAATAGCCGATCCTAGACAATAATTAGCCTGCCATAGACTACTGACCCGGAAACACCAGAAAATAATACACCGTTATCGCTATTCAACCAAATATAAATTTCTTTCTTACCCATAGGCCTACTGTCAAGATAAAGACTCCTTATTAAAACAAAGGCACTTTGTGGTGTCAAAACAGTACTAAGGCTTTGATAATAAAACTGGAACACTACACAGGCTACACACTCCATAAGCATAAAAACAACAATAAAGTCCATAATACAAGACAGGACCAACTAGACATGGGTAACACAGGATAGGCCTACTACAAATTAAAAAACAGATCACCGAATTATTTTAAATCAAATGAAAGTAAAGCAACCAGTCAGTCCTGACACAAACATTGAAATAGAGGAATGCAGCCTTAAGTTTTTGTAGCACAGCAAATTTAAGTCATAAAGATATTAGGCCGTATATTAACAGTTTTTAACAGGGCCTAATCATTTTATAACAATACGGTAGGGTAATTAAATATAGGTGCAACCTCATTATCTCCAATAAATTGTATAAACTTTCAGTTGAACTATTACTGAACAGTTGATGCCGACTTACTGCATGACGGCAGCATAATAATAATAATAATAAATCAGCAATCTTACCTTGTGTTGCAGTCATAACACAAAAAAATCCTCATCTCCAAAACGTCTACCAGGAAAAGTGTGACCCCCGAGGCTGTCAGCACTGAGTTGACGTTGGTAAGGTGTGTGGAGGTGGAGAGGTGCTGCTAGCTTGGCTAACAACATTAGCTGCCTGGTCGTCTGTTGCTAGCAGGTCGCACTGGGAGTGTGGAGGTGGAGAGGTGCTGCTAGCTTGGCTAACGACATTAGCTGCCTGGTCGTATGTTGCTTCCAGGTCGCACAGGGAGTGTGGAGGTGGAGAGGTGCTGCTAGCTTGGCTAACAACATTAGCTGCCTGGTCGTCTGTTGCTAGCAGGTCGCACTGGGAGTGTGGAGGTGGAGAGGTGCTGCTAGCTTGGCTAACAACATTAGCTGCCTGGTCGTATGTTGCTTCCAGGTCGCACAGGGAGTGTGGAGGTGGAGAGGTGCTTCTAGCTTGGCTAACGACATTAGCTGCCTGGTCGTCTGTTGCTTCCAGGTCGCTCTGGGAATGTGGAGGTGGAGAGGTGCTGCTAGCTTGGCTAACGACATTAGCTGCCTGGTCGTATGTTGCTTCCAGGTCGCACAGGGAGTGTGGAGGTGGAGAGGTGCTTCTAGCTTGGCTAACGACATTAGCTGCCTGGTCGTCTGTTGCTTCCAGGTCGCTCTGGGAATGTGGAGGTGGAGAGGTGCTTCTAGCTTGGCTAACGACATTAGCTGCCTGGTCGTCTGTTGCTTCCAGGTCGCTCTGGGAGTGTGGAGGTGGAGAGGTGCTTCTAGCTTTGCTAACGACATTAGCTGCCTGGTCGTCTGTTGCTTCCAGGTCGCACTGGGAGTGTGGAGGTGGAGAGGTGCTGCTCGCTTGGCTAACGACATTAGCTGCCTGGTCGTCTGTTGCTTCCAGGTCGCTCTGAGAGTGTGGAGGTGGAGAGGTGCTGCTAGCTTGGCTAACGACATTAGCTGCCTGGTCGTCTGTTGCTTCCAGGTCGCTCTGAGAGTGTGGAGGTGGAGAGGTGCTGCTAGCTCGGCTAACAACATTAGTTGTTATAAAAGGGATTAGGTTTATATTAATAATCAATTTATTAAAAATAAATGTTTTTGTTTTTTTAAATTATGGTTGTAGTTGTTTGTCCTTTTGTTAGGGGGTGCTGCAGCTTCCTCCGCACCCCTAGTTCCTGCGGCCATGTTTTCCGTGCATGTTTTGAGGCCCCTCAATGATTAGTTCTTTTGGGTTGTCTATCATATTTTTGACGGCGACAAATCGTCTACCTCTTCTAAATATTGGGTAGGGACATATCCCCTGCATCACCCTCTCCCCCAATATCTAAATGTCATTTTAGTATATTTTAGGCTGTGCCTCAGTACAGTATGGCAGCTGCTATGGCTGTAGACAAGTCCTCCAAACCATACGGCCATCTAGAGGGAGGCAGGGCATACAGCCTGATCCGGTTGGGGAGAGTTCTAGCCTGACCAGGCTCCTCTCTTTACCCTGTCTCTCCTAGTTATGCTGTAATAGTTTTAGACAGCTGGGGACTTCCTTTGACACTCTGAGCTCCTCTCTCCTCTATCTTTCTATCTTTCCATTTGTGTGCATCCATGTCCCAGAAATTCTTGTTACTAACCTAGCTCTGGGTAGTCATTCCCCGGAGTCCTTATGTTCTTTTTCGCCCAGCATGTTTCCTCGGATCAGGGAGGCTCCAAAATCATTGTAGCAGCTGTGCTACGTCCTGCTGGGCCTTGTAATGCCGCACAGTGCCCTGCTATGCCATGAACTACTACAAATAACTACTACAAACTACTATTTTTTGTGACTATTATTGCCACTCTTCATTCTAACCCCAACCGGTCGTCAGACACCGCCTACCAAGAGCCTGGGTCTGTCCGAGGTTTCTGCCGAAAAGGAAGTTTTTCCTCGCCACTGTCGCACTGTTGCTTGCTCTGGAGGGAACTACAAGAACTGTTGGGTCCTTATAAATTATGGAGTGTATTCTAAACCTATCTGTAAAGTGTCTCGAGATAACACTTGTTATGAATTGATTCTATAAATAAATAAATTGAAATTGTAGGTTGTTAATTCCTGTCCTCATAGCAGAGTGTGTGATGTTAACGATGTGAAACGGTCGCAGTTTGGTTAGGTCAAGGCACAAAAACTACATTAAAAAAAGATCGTGGTTTGGGTTTAAGTCAGATGGTACTTTACGTCCAGTTACACACATGGCGCACAGCGTCATAATTACTACAGCCACTAGAGGGCGGCCTAGAAACGTAAATATGAGTCATCATTGGTACCTTAACAGAAAACTTATGTGGGCGTTTTTCGGGGGAGGAAAGTCTCCTCTAGACTGCAGTAGTTTTTTTTCAACCTTTAACTCAAATATATAATTTGTATATGTTTTGACTAACGGTTTTCCTTTCGCAAAATCAGTCAGTCAATAAATGTATTTAATCTTTTTTGTGCGTGAGTAGATTTATATTCATTTCATATTTACTCATGCTTTTTCAATTTTGCTGTTTCATTAAAGTGCACTAACAAACGTATTAACTCGACACCACCACCCAGAACAAACCTGAAGGTGTTTGCTTCCTCATTAGCAATACAATAAATTAATTACCACCAGGCACATAATGAGTTTTTTTTAAGATTATTTTTTGGGCATATTTTGGCCTTTATTTTTGACAGGACAGATGAAAGGGGAGAGAGAGGGGGAATGACGGCAGCAAAGGGCCGGTAGGAGTCCAACCGCCAACCTTAACTATCTGGGCGCCCTCATAATGAGTATACTTAACTATTTTTATTTTGGCGTTTGCAGACAGACGATGCATACACCAAATGTTTGGATCTCTACTTTTCCACAGCAGACTCATTCCAACTGTGGATGAGCTCTAGCAGTGAACGGCCTCCTCCTGTTTCCTGCCTGTTAAACTTTGTGTATTTGGCTGATGTTTTGTTCCTGGATTATAATGATGTTATTCAGGGATCCCAAAAGCAACATTTGCAACATTAGGTGTGAATAAGTCCCTTTTAAAATATTTAAAAGTCCACTCCTTTGGTTTTATTTATTTTTTTAATTATGTCTGCCTGGCAAATATCTGCCAAGGCCATCCACCCCAAGGCCGTCCACCCCAAGGCCTACACAGCGGCGGCAGCAGCAGAATGGGGGAGAAAGATGGGAGGACGAGGACACGGGAGAGGTGGGGTGAGGAGGAAGGAGAGATGAGGACACAGGTGAGTAGTCTTGCATTGGCTAGTCCACACAGCATTGCAGGATGGGAGAAAAACATTCTCTGGTTTATTGACATTTCTTTCAAACCGATCACAAGCTAAGCTAAGTCGGACGGAGCCACGGTGCCTCTGCTAAATAGCCTCGGTAAGGAACTTGTTTTGGTGGAACATGTGTATGTTCAAAGGATTTTTTTAGTCGTTTTTAAGTAGAAAACTCTGATTGGACAGATAGTCTAGCTAGCTATCTGAATTTACCCTGCAGAGATCTGACGAGCAGGTAACCTAGCTACACTAGGTGAGGAGTAGAAGGTGAAGAAACAGAACAAGAGATGAGGGGAGCAGAAGTATTGTAAGGGGGGAATCAAAAGGAGGACAACACTCTAGAAAAGAGGAAGGCGAGTGAAGGCAGTACAAAGAACACGAGTGAGAAACACAATGTCTCCCACTTAGATAATCCTTCAAAATGATGTGCTTCACCCACTGTGTGACTCATATTGCAGTTCCTCACTAATGGTGCCAAATTCAATAACACTATAGTACACAAGTTCAAAAAAAGAAAGTCCATTATTAGAAGAAATGTAGAAACAATGGAGCCTATCCTGTAACATCAACATGTTGTTGTCGTGACCTTTGCCACCCTCTCCTTAGTAATGCCAGCTCCTACTGTTAGAATGGAGGTTTATAACCTAATTAGACACCATACATCATTGTTTTTTAAATATGTGGTTTGTTTGAGATTAATCATTTTTATCAATTTTTTTTATTCTACTTATTTATGTATATGTGTTTTATGGATTGTTTTTAACAATCTACAGTCTATGAACTTATTAGCAACTGTTGAGAGCTTTTAGAGATTTTTTTTTTTTTTTATGTATTCATATATTTAAGTATCTTTTGGTTTTTAAGTGTTTCCACACTTGTGATGGTGTTTCCTCAGTTTAAAATACTTTCACCTCTGCAGCCACCGCCGACAATGTCCCCGCCTTCCCACAGTCAACTGTGCTCAAGGGAAAAATGAAATATGAAGACACAGATGTGGAGCCATAAATAATGGCTTGATACACAATGATAAAACATGCAGAGTGATAAAACACAAGCACAATGCTAAAAAAGAAATCACATAAAAGGATATTTAATCAGTCCTGAGTTACCCACCCCCAGGAGATGATGAAACATATCACTGACATTCATCACAAAATAACAACAACAAAAGGTTTCTGTTTTTATTCAATTATTTTTTGTCATTTTAGGGGTGGGTTGGTGAACGGGGATGGGGGGGGAGCATTGTGTTTGTAGATCTTTTTGTGTGTGTGTGTGTGGTGGGGATTGTATGAAGCACTTGCTATACGTGCTATACGTATGAAAAGTGCTAAATAAATTAAGTTGAATTGATTGATTGATTGATCATGGCAACTCTCCAGCTACCAGTCCACACTTTGGTCCATGCGGGGACTTGGTCCATACGAGGACTTGAACCCTTCCAGTTCCCAAACCAAGTCCTTAAAGACAGAGCTACCGTTGCCTTCAAATAAAAACGACAGCTGAATGTCTGACAATAACCCAAATGGAAAAACCAAAAAAAACACCCACTTTGCTGAATATTAAATGGTTTGCAGTGTAATATGGACTCATCTGCAGTACTCTCCTGATCTTTTGGTCATTTGCGTGCTCATGATGACCACTGCCTACTGGTTATTACATTACAGAAAGTGTCTGCTTAGTGCGTACAGATGAAGTGGTTTATCCTCCATGTGAAAAAAGTGGCACCTACTCACTACTGGCTGATCTGTATTTAATTTTAGCTTTACACACTGGGTAGAAATAGTTTTTGGAAATTGAATCATCCTTACTTACTTCGTATTGAGTGATATCCCTTTGTATATAATGTAGAGCATTTTGGAACCCATTATAGTCGTACTCCAGTGATATAGGGTGCTTTCACTGTGCTTTCAAATGTATCATTTAAATTGGTCTGGACCACGAAAAATATGATACATTAATAGCGCTGTTTCCAGCCACAATTTAATGCAAATAAAGTAATATCAAATGAAAAATGCCCTACGGAAACGATAAAATTCGATTGAATTTCATGAATTGACACACAGATTGTACGTCAGATCTTATCGGATTTTCTCTTATTAACGGCTTATGCGATAAACGATATTTGACAAATAAATAACGAATTGAGATTATGTTTTAGGTCATTTTTTGGTTGCAATCCACCAGCAAAAGAAGTTTTATCCATCCCCCAATACTCTTAGTGGTCCCCTAATACTGTATCTAAAGTCTCGTTTATATAGACCTTAGTGGTCCCCTAATACTGTATCTGAAGTCTCTTTTATATAGACCTTAGTGGTCCCCTAATACTGTATCTGAAGTCTCTTTTATATAGACCTTAGTGGTCCCCTAATACTGTATCTGAAGTCTCTTTTATATAGACCTTAGTGGTCCCCTAATACTGTATCTGAAGTCTCTTTTATATAGACCTTAGTGGTCCCTAATACTGTATCTGAAGTCTCTTTTATATAGACCTTAGTGGTCCCCTAATACTGTATCTGAAGTCTCTTTTATATAGCCCTTAGTGGTCACCTAATACTGTATCTGAAGTCTCTTTTATATAGCCCTTAGTGGTCACCTAATACTGTATCTGAAGTCTCTTTTATATAGACCTTAGTGGTAGTAAAGACTAGCAGCATTGCTATTGAATTACATGTCCAAAATATGAATAGGTGTGGACTTTTTTTCCAAAAACAGATTAGTCAGAAATCGTAACAGTCTTTGAGTCATTGGTTTTGATTCCCAGCCCTTTCAACTCCAACAGGTATATCCATGAACACCTTGTGCCTACCTGTTTCCATTTAAATCCATTTCCCCCAAAACTCTAATAAGCAACCCCAGCAGGTAGAGCCCTCAAGAGATGAGGTTTGGTGATTTGCACTGTGCTATGGGCAAATCGGAAGTCTCTTTTATATAGACATTAGTGGTCCCCTAATACTGTATCTGAAGTCTCTTTTATATAGACCTTAGTGGTCCCCTAATACTGTATCTGAAGTCTCTTTTATATAGGCCTTAGTGGTCCCCTAATACTGTATCTGAAGTCTCTTTCCCAAAATTCAACAATGGTGCTAGAGCCAGTCCCACAAAGAGCTTTTCTTAGGATGTACCATTTCTGAGTCTGTAACTTTTGAGGAGGAGAGGGGGGGGAGCAAGGTGGAGGCTGGGGGTGTGGCCTTAACCAACTGCCACTTTGCTCATTTGAAAGCCATGATGTCTCTCTCTCTCATGGATGGGCCAAATTCTCTGGGCGGGCAAAGCAGGTAATCTTGTCCCTTATGAGGTCATAAGGGGCAAGATTCCAGAGCGCCCCATCTAAGCTTTCATTTTCTCAAACGGAGAGCAGGACACCCAGGGCTCGGTTTACACCAATCACCATTTCTAGCCACTGGGGGGCCATAGGCAGGCTGGGGGAACGCATATTAATGTTACCAAAAAACTCATAAAGTGAAGATGTACGTTGGCAGAGCACCACCTGCTGTACCGGAGGTAGAGTTACTCCTGTCATTCTTCCACACTCATGTATACAGTGAAAACTGGCAAAAACCGGTTATTCACTTAATTAAGACCATACCCCGGTTACTGCTGTGCACGTAATCGCACTTTGTTTGTTTCCCGACCTAGAAAGACAAGACAGGACAACCCTTGACTTGTCAGTTAAAAAGGTCATGAGAGTAGATTGATTGCTTCGAATAAAAAAAATAAATAATGTCTTTAGCATGTTCCCATGTGATCTATTTATATCACATCTAAATCAAACACTTGTATTGCTGCGCCTTGTTTTCGCTCGCAGCGATTCCCCCGTTTGATTGATATGCCTCGATTTTTTTTGCCAAGCATCTTTTTCCCTTGCTTTTTCCCCTCAGGACACACTTCTGAGAGCGTAAATACGTAATCAGTGCAGGGTAAATGAGGAGAGAGAGAGCCAGGAGAGTTTAAGCACAGTGGAGCAAGTCAGCAAAAAACAATGAGAAGATTGTGATTCTGTGTCTGAATTTTGCGATGAACAAATTCCTCCGGAGTCAGAGTGGAGGTATTTCAGTATAAACCTCCCCTAAATGCCCCTGTGTGCCGCAAACAGCAGCAGTTGCAGGGTGTTGATGGAAAAAAGGTTTTATGTCCCAATAAAAGCTGGTTTACTGCAGACTAACTGGGTGTGTATTTATATCTATAAAAAATAACAAAAAAAACAGAGGGAGGACTCAGAGGCGTGCATGCTTTCTAATTCAGAGAAATGGTCAGAGCTGAGCTGAGTAACGAGCTTTGCTGGTAAATGTGATCCCTAGCTCTCACTGACAGTTAGTGAGTCTGTGACTCTGGTACAAATAGACAAAAACAAAGCCAGAATCTTCTCATTTACCCCCAAAACTGAACTGCAGCGCTCAGTCTGAGCCTCCACCCATCATTTCAAAGTGGGATATCAAAGACGTTCATGTCCTAAGTGTGTTCTTCTCTGAGCAGTTTTATTTTGAAGGTAGGAAATTGAAATGTTGAGCACATACAATGTAGGCCTTTTCTCCATCAAGTCATGGCACAAATGTCTTTGTTTATGTAAAGGACATTGGTTGAACAGTAATAGGACGAGGCTGAAGTTATTCCATTCAGGGAGGGGGGGTGACTGGGAGACAAACAGACCTAAACTGGTCTCTGCAAACAACCGCCCTGCGGTGAAGATGCCCACGACACAGCTGCTGTTTCCTTAAATGGGAGAGCTGCATTGGTTCTTGCGTGGAAGTACGTAGCTGTTATTCAGGAGGCTAACCATGTGTTTTCTATGTGTATATGTTGGCGTATTTGGGCAGCGTGTTATTCTGGTTTGTTGAGCTTTAACTGGGCAGCACTTCGGAGAACTCTTTACGGTAACCTCTGACCGAAACATTGGCTCCACTTTACTGGATTCATCACCCCTGCTGCAAGAAATAAAATGACCAGACCGGTCACTGAATAATGACAACCAGATTCAGGGCAAACAACAGGGCTGCTGCATTGCAAAAAAAGCTCCATCTTCTCAAGTAATTACTTTTCCACTCATTTCAAATAAGATGTTTTTTTTTTTATAAAATGATTGTCTGCCGTTTAAGAAGGGAAAGACTGAAGCAGACTGCTGCTCTAGAATCAGGAAAACTGAAACTTAGAACTGACTGGCATTTAAAAAAGATTGAGATTTTTTTGAAGGATTACATTTCAGACCCAAATGACTTACCAAAAGGTTGATTTTATACAGTCTTTAGGATTCTGAGAGTGTCAAAATGTCACTTTTCCACCATAAATGAATTACATTGAGCACTAATTGATGTTTCGACATGAAATTGCAAACAATAAATTGGCCATTGTCTTTAGGGTTAAGGTTTTGGTAAAGCTTAATTTCTGGCATTGGTCAGGTGCCGCCAGAAATTCCACCAGATGTCCCTCACCTTTCGCTTCCTTTGTGTTTGAATTCAAAACGATTTACAATGACTCCGGTTAGCTGCTCCGTCCGCAGCTGAGCGCCGCCCAAGACGAGTGTGATTGGTTTAAAAAAAAAAAGCCAATAAACCAGAGCACGTTTTTTTCCCCATCCCAGAATACTGTGTGACTAGCCAGACCTTCCCTTGCACCGCTGTGGAGGAAGGTCGGACAATGTGAGACTTTGGTAACAAAAAATTTGGTTGAAATTTGTTAAACCACTAAAACTGGTAATTACACTAACTAACTAACTTTCTGGGAACTTGCTGGGAACGCATAAGAAGAAACCGAGGAGAAACGGTTGCTGCAGTGTGTGGGCCAGCACGGCCGCTCCGCACCTGATTGCAGCCGGTGTGGCCGGACAGACTGGATAACATAAGCTATGTTTCCATCCCCACGTTTTTATCCAAATTAAGTGATATCGAATGAAAAATGCCTTATGGAAACAGTAAAATTCAATGGAACTTCATCAGCATTGACTCAAAGGAAATATGTTCGGTCTCATCGGATTTCCTCTTGATCGATATACGGCTTATGCGATAAACGGTGATGGAAACGTTATTTGCCGAATAAATAATAATAGTGATTAAGTTTTAGGTCATTTTAATGTTGCACCCCGCCACAAAACAAAGAAGAAGAACGTCCTGCGGAGTCAATGGAAGACGCTCAAACAGCGAGACATGTCTCAAAAAAAGAGTCTCGCAGTGGTGCCGGAGGGACAATAAAAGACAAGTTGCATCTGCATTGTCATAGCGATGTGTTGATAGTGTCGTTGTTTTCTTATCATAGCTTGATATGTCGCTATCAGCTGGCACATAAGCACTATTATAACTATATTATAATGCCGTCCCTCCTGCAGGGATGCTCAGCCACATCTGCTGTTGTATGGATTCCTCGGGTCTTCCTTCCCTCTGGAGCCTCGGAGACGACACAGCAAAGCCCTGTAGGCTTCACTTCAGCATCACAAAATAACATAATCGTCTGCTCGATTTTAAAGTCCGCAGCAATTTTGACCAAAATGCCTCGTGGTTAAGTTCTGCTGTGGCGCTCCTTTTTTTTCTCATGAACACAGAGAGAAAGATGAATAATGTGCATCGCAAGCTTGAACGCAGCACAGTCACTGATGGTGGTGATGGTACTGATGCTTTTCACTGTGAAAACTTCTCTGGAACATATTGAAAGTTTTTTTGCATGAAATCTTCAAGTTTTAGCTACCTAGCTGACACCTTTACCCAGAGCATTCAGAGGGAGTTAATCCTCATGTTGTCCTCGAGTCAAATTAACCCATTTTCCTATATCAATGTTCTTTTTAACTATCCAATTGTAATTCCCCAAAATAACATGATTAATTCCACACAACGCTCTTTGACAATAACAAATCTCAACTTTCATTCATTTTGGGGCGTCTTATTCAATTTTATAGCATTTGAAAAAAAACAAATTGAAGTGTTTTTGAAATAGTATTGAGTAAAAGTTGACATCTTCCAGTCTGTGATTGTCCATCAACATCCATTCCTTTAATTTTAGTCTAAATAATTCCCAATTTCTGCTTTTCTAACTCAAACATTAGGTACAATTTTCTATAAATGAGGTTTATTGACCATGACTTACAAAAATAATTCTAAAACTAAAATGAATGTCAGTGTTACGTAGTGTTGAAAATTTAAAAAAAAAGATGATAAAAGGGACAAAAAAGAAGAAGAAATCGTTAAAAACATTGATAAAAAGCGTCAACAAAAGTGTTGAACACGAGGGTTGAGGTAGCGCTAATTAATACAGTGCGCTAAAACTCCTCAGCCACAGCTTTCCTCAGTTAAGCGCCTAATTAAGACCACTTATGTAAATGAAGTCAGCCCCATTTTTCAAAACAAAATACTTAAGGCTCAATTTAAGTACAGATTGCTGATGTCTGCCGGGTGAAACATATGGCAAGCTGTTCCATCAGGCTGTGGTTCCCCGGTGCAGGCGAGCAGCACAAGAGGTGTCGACAGAAAGTTCTGGCATGACTCCTCTTGCTCTGTGGCTTCTTTTTATACGTCATAAAGCAGCACAAATGTAACGAGGCTCTTCATATGTTAAAGTGGGGATATTATTCACGTGCAATGAATCACTAGCAAGGACCACACCATCAACCAGATATGTTTTAAAATTGAAAAATGAAAGATGACTGGAAGACGAGGCATGAAGTCGCTGATATGCGATTCGCTTGTAGTCATCGGTTGACTTGATGTTAGTCACGCATTGCCGGACTTTCCTCCACAACAAAGCGGAGGAGGGTCTGGCTAGTCCACACAACATTCCGGGATGGGAGAAAAACATGCTTGGTCTGGTTGTCATTTCTTTAAACCAATCACAATTGCCTTGGTCGGCACTAGGCACCAGACAGGTGCCTCTGCTATATAGTCTTGGGAAGGAACTTGTTTTGGTGGAACATGTGTACGTTCAGAAGTAGTTTTAGTCGCGCAACAACAAACTCCGATTTGACAGATAGTCTAGCTAGCTGTCTGGATTTACCCGGCAGAGATCTGAGGAGAAGCTCAGAGTGGAGTCGATGGTCCTTTGCGTCGAAAGGAGCCAGTTGAGGTGGTTCGGGCATCTGGTAAGGCTGCCCCCTTGGCGCCTCTCTAGGGAGGTGTTCCAGGTACGTCCAACTGGGAGGAGGCCTTGGGGAAGACCCGGGACTTGGTGGAGGGATTATATCTCCAACCTGGCCTGGGAACGCCTCGGGATCCCCCAGTCGGAGCTGGTTGATGTGGCTAGAGAAAGGGAAGTTTGGGGTCCCCTGCTGGAGCTGCTGCCCAGACACCACTGACCAAGCGTCAGTATTTTTCAAGTTAGGCGTGAGACCGGGTTGCCCACAGTGTATTTTGAGAGACAAAGGGCTTTGTCAATGCTCGGACCTGTTGCATTTGACATTTTGTCCCTTGCCTCTTCTCATTTATTGCCAGCATGGGATTGGAGTGATAAACTGCTGGAGGTTAGACAAGCCTCAGTAATTGTCTGCGGCTTGATGGGTCACACCTCTGCAGTCAGCAGCGTGTTGTGTCTATGCCCTTGAGACTTTGGTCATACAAGTAATTAAATGCCTTCAATGGGCCGGGCCTGCAAGCTGGAGAAAAACCACAGACTCTCTCCTTCCTCCCCTCCCCTCCCTAGCCTCCTCCTTCTACTCTCTAAACTCGACTTGCAGGCTCCGGCATTCCTTTGGCCTGACTGCATTAAACTGTGCTGAATTATAATTAATTAGTGGTTGGAAAAAAATAGAGGCTCGGCTGGCTTAGAGAAAATTATATACTGTGCTTCCAGAGAGTAAAACATAGAGAGAGGGGCAGGCCTTTGCTTCTGCAGAGCAGAAAAAGCAGACTAACTTTAGTCTCTTATAGCAGCAGCATGTACAAACTCATGATGCTAAGCAGGACGCAAAAGAAGAAAGAACACACTAGAGGTGAACTCTGTAAATTCCCATTGAAAACATGTATTTAAAGATTGCCGGTGACCCAAATGATTTTAACCATACTGCCTTTAACAGCAGAATCTGGCATTACATAGAGCTAGTCTTAATCTTGAATACGATTTTACGTTTTTACTTTGACACTGCCTAAGTTGATATTTTTGGCATGCCAAAGTAAAGTGTCAATTATCTTTACCGCCGTTAGGCCGGCCAGCCACACTCTCATTTTGTTGAAAAGAAAAAAAGCTTAATAAACTGTCATCATTCAAAAGCCTAACCAATGGAGTAAACGGTACAGTGCATTCTAAGATTACTGACAGACATGATGAAACACATTTCCAAAAACACCCCTGGACATTTGTCTGGCTTTCATCCCAAATAGTTTACTGGGTGCACTTACACTTCCAAAGAATTTCTTGTGTTCAATTAAGCAAATTAATCCAGGTCATGCTTTATTCATGCTCTGGTTTAAGATCCGTGCTGAAATGCCTCGGGAGCAGTTTTGTTGTATCAAAAATGTTCATGACATGTGGCATTTGTTTTTTACCGCTGGAGTTTTCTAAATGTGTGTCGGTGAAACAAACACATTTTTATGTCCTATTTAACAGGGAACCCAATTGAAATTCTGTATAGGAGAAGTGCACCTGTTTTCAATTCTGTCATCTAATTCATATTGACTAGAACATTGACTGATTGATATTTTCATTTATGTTTAAAGGTCGAATGACATGGTGCTCTCTGGATGCATTTATATAGACCTTAGTGGTCCCCTAATACTGTATCTGAAGTCTCTTTTATATAGACCTTAGTGGTCCCCTAATACTGTATCTGAAGTCTCTTTATATAGACCTTAGTGGTCCCCTAATACTGTATCTGAAGTCTCTTTTATATAGACCTTAGTGGTCCCTAATACTGTATCTGAAGTCTCTTTTATATAGACCTTAGTGGTCCCCTAATACTGTATCTGAAGTCTCTTTATATAGACCTTAGTGGTCCCCTAATACTGTATCTGAAGTCTCTTTATATAGACCTTAGTGGTCCCCTAATACTGTATCTGAAGTCTCTTTTATATAGACCTTAGTGGTCCCCTAATACTGTATCTGAAGTCTCTTTTATATAGACCTTAGTGGTCCCTAATACTGTATCTGAAGTCTCTTTATATAGACCTTAGTGGTCCCTAATACTGTATCTGAAGTCTCTTTTATATAGACCTTAGTGGTCCCCTAATACTGTATCTGAAGTCTCTTTATATAGACCTTAGTGGTCCCCTAATACTGTATCTGAAGTCTCTTTTATGTAGACCTTAGTGGTCCCTAATACTGTATCTGAAGTCTCTTTTATATAGACCTTAGTGGTCCCCTAATACTGTATCTGAAGTCTCTTTTATATAGACCTTAGTGGTCCCCTAATACTGTATCTGAAGTCTCTTTTATATAGACCTTAGTGGTCCCCTAATACTGTATCTGAAGTCTCTTTATATAGACCTTAGTGGTCCCCTAATACTGTATCTGAAGTCTCTTTTATATAGACCTTAGTGGTCCCCTAATACTGTATCTGAAGTCTCTTTATATAGACCTTAGTGGTCCCTAATACTGTATCTGAAGTCTCTTTTATATAGACCTTAGTGGTCCCCTAATACTGTATCTGAAGTCTCTTTATATAGACCTTAGTGGTCCCCTATTACTGTATCTGAAGTCTCTTTTATGTAGACCTTAGTGGTCCCCTAACACTGTATCTGAAGTCTCTTTTATATAGACCTTAGTGGTCCCCTAATACTGTATCTGAAGTATCTTTTATATAGACCTTAGTGGTCCCCTAATACTGTATCTGAAGTATCTTTTATATAGACCTTAGTGGTCCCCTAATACTGTATCTGAAGTCTCTTTATATAGACCTTAGTGGTCCCCTAATACTGTATCTGAAGTCTCTTTATATAGACCTTAGTGGTCCCCTAATACTGTATCTGAAGTCTCTTTTATATAGACCTTAGTGGTCCCCTAATACTGTATCTGAAGTCTCTTTTATATAGACCTTAGTGGTCCCCTAATACTGTATCTGAAGTCTCTTTTATATAGACCTTAGTGGTAGTAAAGACTAGCAGCATTGCTATTGAATTACATGTCCAAAATATGAATAGGTGTGGACTTTTTTTCCAAAAACAGATTAGTCAGAAATCTTAACAGTCTTTGAGTCATTGGTTTTGATTCCCAGCCCTTTCAATTCCAACAGGTATATCCATGAACACCTTGTGCCTACCTGTTTCCATTTAAATCCATTTCCACCAAAACTCTAATAAGCAACCCCAGCAGGTAGAGCCCTCAAGAGATGAGGTTTGGTGATTTGCACTGTGCTATGGGAAAATGTACGTGGAAGTTATTACTATTTGTGATCCATTTCTTTTATCTGGGATTCACCATCTCCTCTGGCGTGAGAGAGCTGATTAGGTGTTGCATCCCTGCACACTCATTTGTACGCCCTTTGAGTTGATGAAGAAAGGTTCTAGGGGGAAAATGTTCTAGTTTTGGCACAACACCGTTTTTTTGTAACAAAATTGTAATCAACACATGGGAATTGTTACATGGAGCCCAGTTGTTGTTGCAAAGCTGCAGAGGTTAACAGGACTGATTATTTCAATGTCCACAGAACCAATGCTGCATTCATGTATGTAACTTATCATCTTAACCAGCTTCCAACATGTACAAGAAGAAGTTCCTGAAAGCTACCGAGAGTGAACTGGAGGCTCTTTCCTGCAACACATTTTCAACCCACCCTTTCTATGACAAAATCACAGCCCTGCTCACTTTCTTGCTGTCATGCCTTCCGTCATATCACTAAACAGGAGTGTGTATTTAATTCCCTCAGCCCTATGGTCCCTTAAAGCCTATGTTGCAAGTTTAATTTTGCAACAAATTTGTGCAATTTTCTTGTGGGAAATTAATTTTTTAACTGTTATCCATCGTATTTGAGGGTGTTGGATATCGCAAAACTGAAAATAATACGAAAAGTTGGCACTATTTACAGTGTTTTATTTTTTCTCCCACAATGCATTGCATGACCTAATATGGCTTCTGGTCTTTAATATTAACAGTCTATGGTCTCGACTCAGTCCAGGTGACTTCATTATGTTTATTATAATATTGGAGGGAAAGTGAAACACAGCTTAGACGGGGATGTTGTTCGGCTTTTCACAAGTTTAGACAGCTAGCTAACGCTACGCCGCCGGACGTTAGCGCAAGAGCGTTAGCCTAGCCTGCTAGGTAAATATTACAACTTTGGTGTTCCTTATATATGCCTCTATGTTGTCCATATTTGTATTGAATGAAATAGTAAGCTTCGCCCCTACGAGATGGGTGGGTTTTTGTTACGGTACACACAAAGCTAACTGGCTATCGTTAGCCTGTACGTATGCTAGCGGATATAGCTAACGTTGCGTAGCCAGCAACTTCGGCAGTAGAGTTTTGGTAAGCTAACCACGACAGCGTTGTCGCCCTCAATCAACCTGCAGTGATGTTTGAAATGGAGACACGTAGATCGGTTCTTTTCCCGGAGATCCTGGACATTATTTTCATTTATGACGTTAAAGCCAAAAGAAAGCGTAGCCCGAATGTGCGCGGCCTGGAGAGACGCGTCCGACCACATGGCGGTGTGGAAGCCGAGCTCCATCTGCGGCGAGCACTCTGCAGACCGGGGGAATAACGTTCAGATTCTCAGGGACCAGGTCTGAGCTTCATGATTCATGGAAAGCCTGGACTGGTGTGGATGTTTCAACCTCACAGACAACGGACTCGGACAAGCTTTTAAAAAAACTTTTGAAGGATACAACGGTGTACAAATACGTGTACTGTTGAGTATACTGTGAAAATGTTTTATGGAGCTCTCAGCTAATCGTAATCTGTAAATATTGATTTTGCTCCAAACTGCTCTTTCCTTAAAAACTTCCATATGGATTTATTTTAAAATGATGCGCTTTGTGCCCAAATAAATAGAACATATGTTAAATTACCCTCTGTTCATTGTTGTTTAACCAAACTTTAATGTTTTCTTAAAATACATGTCTTGTTAACCCACATTCTAATAACAATATAATTCAATATTTATTACTGTGTACCCCGCACAGTAATACTGGTCACCTCTTTCCTACACTACATCTGGAGTAAAGCTATATTGTCATTGAGATGCTCAGTACTAGTACTACTGTAGCAGTGGTAATAGTGGATTGGTGTTTGTATCATTTCTAACACTGCTGTTATGATGTATCACCATATCTTATTTTGTTTTCTTTAGATTATATGATATCAAGGGGAATGGCTATAATGGCCCATAATGACTGTCTTGATACTGTCATAAGACGTTTGTTTTTTATAGCCTGTCTGTATGCAGTGAACTGGTGTCTAGGGATACGGAGCCTTTCATATGACTATATGGTAAAGTTAATATAAACAATTTAAATATGATGCGTGCTCGTTGGAGAGGACCATGATCCTGTCTGAAATGTCACAAACGATTTAGTTATTGTCAGATCAGCTGATTGCGGGGGCTGCTCGACCGGTGGCTCTAACGCACCCGCTCTCCGCCGCAGCTTCGCCACCACGCGCACAAGCACCTGCCAAACAGCAACACGTTTTCACCGAGGAAGAGGTAAACGCTTAGAAATAACACTAGGGGAGTACCTCAGCCCTATGGTACCTCAGCCCTATGGTACCTCAGCCCTATGGTACCTCAGCCCTATGGTACCTCAGCCCTATGGTCCCTCAGCCCTATGGTCCCTCAGCCCTATGGTCCCTCAGCCTATGATCCCTCAGCCCTATTGTCCCTCAGCCCTATGGTCCCTATGGTACCTCAGCCCTATGGTACCTCAGCCCTATGATCCCTCAGCCCTATTGTCCCTCAGCCCTATGGTCCCTATGGTACCTCAGCCCTATGGTACCTCAGCCCTATGATCCCTCAGCCCTATGGTCCCTCAGCCCTATGGTCCCTCAGCCCTATGGTCCCTCAGCCCTATGTTCCCTCAGCCCTATGATCCCTCAGCCCTATGGTCCCTCAGCCCTATGGTCCCTATGGTACCTCAGCCCTATGGTCCCTGAGCCCTTTTGTCTTTCAGCCCTGTGATCCCTATGGTCCCTCAGCTCTATGTTCTTTATGGTCTCTCAGCCTTATGGTCCCTATGGTCCTTCAGCCCTATGGTTCCTCAGCCCTATGTTCCCAATGGTCCCTCAGCTCTATGTTCCCTATGGTCCTTCAGCCCTATGGTTCCTCAGCTCTATGTTCCCTATGGTTCCTCAGCTCTATGTTCCCTATGGTCCCTCAGCCCTATATTCCTTATTGTCCCTCAGCCCTATGTTCCCTATGGTCCCTCAGCCCTATGGTCCCTCAGCCCTATGTTCCTTATTGTCCCTCAGCCCTATGTTCCCTATGGTCCCTCAGCCCTATGGTCCCTCAGCCATATGTTCCCTATGGTCCCTCAGCCCTATGTTCCCTATGGTCCCTCAGCCCTATGGTCCCTCAGCCCTATGTTCCTTATTGTCCCTCAGCCCTATGGTCCCTCAGCCTTATGTTCCCTATGGTCCCTCAGCCCTATGTTCCCTATGGTCCCTCAGCCCTATGGTCCCTCAGCCTTATGTTCCCTATGGTCCCTCAGCCCTATGTTCCCTATGGTCCCTCAGCCCTATGGTCCCTCAGCCTTATGTTCCCTATGGTCCCTCAGCCCTATGGTCCCTCAGCCTTATGTTCCCTATGGTCCCTCAGCCCTAACCCTAGCCCCTAAACTAAAATGACCAGTATTACTGCATCAATATATATATATAGTCACATAACCATACATAAAATACAACGGGGGTGGGGGTATGTGGGCTGAGGGAACACAGGGCCTAATTTTCTTTTCTTTTTTTAGGGATACTTTTTTGGACCAATTTAGGCTTTTATTGGACAGGACAGCTGAAGAAAGGAAAGGAGGGGAGAGATGGACCACAGGGCCTAATTTGGGGGGAAATCTTTGTGGGGAGATAGGGTTGAGGGAACATGTCATCATAAATACAATCCCTTCACATATTCTTCATTTGCACAAAAATACATTCCATGAGCGGGCTGAACAAAATATTATTTATATCAAGTTTAAATTTGTAATTAGGACTATAAATCTCATATTTCTTTGAAAGCTTAGATGTATCTGATTTGGCGTTAAATAAACAAACACGGATGCCTCAAATATTCAAAGAGTGTAAGATATGCTGTTAAGTTTTTTTTTGGATGTTACTGTAGCTGTGGCCATTGTTTCACTTTGATTGCACTGTGTTTCAGACATTTCATGATACATGCATCACAGTGTTTCATAATAATGGAGAAAGGAAAAAAAAACCACATATTCGTTTTAACGCCACTATCTTCTGTTAACATCAAGCACATCTCTTTCTCTTGTTAGGTGCTCACTTCAACTTTGCTTAAGCCAATCAGGCATCAAAGCTGCCAGGCGTCTTCTAAACCTCAGCTTCTCTGAGAAAGCTGCTGACAAAGACTCTAATGCAGGATTTATCCATCAATCAGTGGATGCCGGATGACATAAATTGCAGCTGAGTCCGCTCAAAGTCATGAAAAATGTATGTCCGTATCGTCATCCGACTCGAATATCTTTGCTGGATAAAATATTGTTTTGTCAGAGTTGTTCAAATCAATGTCTGAAAGCTGTCCGCCAGCTAGAAGGACTGACGAGATATTTAAAAGCATCAAAGATTTATTTTAAATTGTTTTGTGGAGATGACAGGGTATTTTCTTCATGCTTTTTAATGTGTTATAAGAGAGCCAGAGAAAAAGGATGAAATATGTCATGATATAAAGTCATGATTCGGATGCAAAGATTCCGTCGGCAGGCCTTCCTATTCATCATTAATATGTTTAGTTTCCTAGGTCAGCATAATCCAAATTCCAATAAAGATTAAGTATACTCAATTTGTATAAAGACATTGGAATATTGATGCTGGTCAGTGTTCAGTTTGTTCCCTAAATCACAGGGAGAGTGGGGTAGGATGAGCCAGTTTTTACTTATGTGGATCTCCAGGTAAGGGAAATTGAGACAGAAGTACAATGAAACTGTTAATTTGGGATGTGGACTATCAACTGACATATAAGAAGGCTCTGCCCTGAAAGTCTGAAAAGTTTTCAAGCTCCGAGTCCTCCTCACTTTCGTTTAATTTAGCACTTAGTGTCGCTTACAGATGAAGTCTGATTACTTCTAATGCCAAATCAAAATAATTTAACATGCTTTGTTATATGCTATTAGGATCATCTTACCATGGTCAATGAAAAACTGATTTTTGTGTCAAAACCACAACCACAATATAACAATTAGCCTATGTCTGACAGCAGGGACGTAGTAAACAAATCAGAACGCATATGCTTGAATGCCATTAATGATGATTTATTTATTGTATTAAAAATGAAGTACATACTGTATATATACACTTGTGTATATACCATATCAATATTTATATATAACTTCTATCTCTGTGCAATAGAAAGCATCCTGACCAACTGTGCAACAGTGTGGTATGGGAGCTGTTCTGTTGCAGAGTGCAAGGCACTGCAGCGGGTGGTGAAAACCGCCCAGCGCATTACTGGGACTCCACTACCCGCCATTGAACAGGCGGTTCAGGTTCAGGTTCCTCCGGACCAAGACCAGCAGACTAAAGAACAGTTTTTTTCCCCAGAGCTCTTTATTGAACTCTAATCCTCATTGATCCCACTCCCCTCATATACTGATAGACTCTCTTCTCATTCCTCACACCTGCCTCCATTTTGTTATTTGCAATACTATAATGTTCACTTGCGCAATACCGTACTTTAACTGTAATATGCAATTACTTTCCACTGCACTTTAATTTGGATAGTTTCTGTCCAAACTTTATTTGTACTATATACATTACAATACTGCTCATTTTAGCCTAACTTATTATATATATATATATATATATATATATATATATATATATATATATATATATATATATCAGTAAAAATTCTGTTTATAGTAATAGCCATCTGTATATTATGCTCACATTCTGTTTATAGTAATAGCCATCTGTATACATATTCATAGTACATATTCACCTGTAAACTCTGTTATAGTAAGAACCATCAGTATATTATGTTCATTGTACAAATCTGTAAAAATTCTATTTATGGTAATATCCACCTGTATAATATAGTCAGTACATATCCAGCTGTAAATTTTGTTCACAATACTAGTTAGTTATATATATTATATTCATAGGACAAATCTATCTGTAAAATTCTGTTTATAATAGTATTCATCTCTATATTTATTCAGTACATATCCATGTCCTGCACTTATGGAACCATTGTATATCCTGCACTTCTGGTTAGAAACTGCATTTTGTTGCCTTGTACCTGTACATGTGTAATGACAATAAAGTTGAATCTAATCTATTAATTATGGTAGGCCTACAGTGGCTGATATTAAAATAAACCTTTATCACTTAAACTTCATCCATTATGATTTTGTTTTTTTTGGTGGGGCTTGTGGTTATCAAGTAGTGGCTTCTGTTGTTCCACTGTACCCTTCTGTTTTGACTTTCTCTACCTCCGTTTTTATGTACCTCCACAGTGTTGACCTGTCAATATTTCTGTCCTTCGCCACTGATCTGATGGATTTTCCGCCCTCAACATCAATGGTTGCTCTCTCCATCTCTTCTAAGAGTGTTGAGCCCCAGTTGGTTCTTTTGGTTTGGTTCCAGTTGGCTTTTGTAGAATCTTGGCATGATAGTTTTGTGCAATGTGTATTATATGGTTACCGGTTGTGTAATACTATATGTTGGGCTTAAAACTTAACTTCAGTGCCTTAAGTTAGGTTAGGTTCAATTCACTCCACATCATCTGGCTCACTTTGCCCCATAGTCACCATTTTGGTAAAAACGGATTAGCAATTCAGGCTTTAGCTTAATGATCCACATCATTTTATACTGTACGTTGATTAATCGCCAACATGTACCATACACAACTTTAGACCTAGATATTTGTTGCTACCATATCTGCAATGCATTTAATTAACGTTAACAAGCAAAAAAAAAAAAAAACTTACCTCTTGTCCCATGTGCTTCAAAACAGAGTCCTTCAGAATGTATGGTCACATGACACCAAATGTGCATAGTTGCCTAGAAACAGGGCGTGGGTCAACTTACCCACCGGCTCATCTTACCCCACTCTCCCCTACTTTAAATGTGCCTATTAATGAGCTAAATGAAGCTAATTCTCCTAACCGTAACCCTCTCAAATCATCTTTTGTCATAATGATACATTATAAACTGATGCTCCATTGAGGCTTTGTCAACTAGATTAATTACTGACATTCTTCAACAGATGTAAATGTACATCCTTGGAGGATAGATAACCAAACACACTTTAATCCAAACTTACCACATAGCGTGATGTATGTATAGTGAACAGAGTGTGTGTATCGGGGAGAGTAGGGGGTAAAGCGAGCACAAGGGAGCCCTGTCAGTGTACCATCTGAATACGGACCATTCACGGTGGCTCGCACAGGCGACAAACACAGGTATTTATCCAGTAGTTTATTTATCCGGTTTAATATGTTTCAAAATGTGGGAGTGAAACCTTGTCTTGTAAAACGCTGAGCGATGATAACATTATGACTTATTGGGGTCAGGGCTGCTGGGACTCCTTGTGGGGTCAAAGCTGTCTATTCTCTCTGAGTGAATGGGCCCAATGGGCTCTATGTTGAGCAGCAGAGTATCCACCACAGGCCACACACACAAAGTTATATTTATCCCCCCCGCCCGATGTCTCCAGCTAGTTTTCCTTTCGTTGCAAGGTCTCTGAGGCTCTTTTCAAAGTGCCTGTAAATGCTCCTACTGTAGCCTTGGTCCCTAATAACGCAGGGTTGCTTGACATTCTCAAAGTCTCCTCTGTCTTGCTGAATCACAGCCCCCCTCCCGCTAACAGTATTTCTTTTTTATGTGCTCTCATCTATGAAATCTTTCAACCTTTTTTGCATCACATTGCATTTTTTTTCTCTTACAATTTCTTGACTTGACCCTCTGCTATGAGCTCCGCCCTATTTCAGGGAAATGGGAAAACTGCTAAGTGTATGTAGGATTTATTAGAAATATCCCCACGCATTCTCAAAAACAGGTTTGTATGATATCGTAGGAAAACATACGCACACCGATTTGTATGATATTGACAGTGAGCCGGGTACAGGACGCTGGGGGCGGCCCACCTAGTTTTTGGCACCTTTTTCAACGTTTTTAATGCTTTTTTTCCCCACATTTTTGTAGAAGACTATATGCGGCATGCAAAGAAATTTGACTTTTTGATGACATAAAAAGCAATAAACTCTAGCCCTGGGTATGATTCTCATTATATATATATATATATATATATATATATATATATATATATATATATATATATATATATATATATACAAATGGTTCATGAGAAATATCAGTTGTGTATTCCACAGCTGGTATGTTAGAGCTGGTACCTACCACGTCATAAGCATACATTATATGTGCGAATGTGCCTATGTGCATTAATTGTGCATATCTGTATGTTTTTCACACGAGAGATGCTGATAATAGCTGGTTGTGAAAGCAAATCCTCCTATTTATTTTTCTAAAATATTCTGTTAAACATTGAAATATTGAAATAACCTTAAAGCTTTATTTTTAAATAAATTTCTCAATAAATTAAGAGCTTATTTTTGTGCATGTAGAGAAATCTGTTTTTTTGCTACTTTAGGCTAACAGATCCAATGGGAGAAAAACGTGGTGGTGTGTGGTGCCATCTGTATAGCCTGGCTCCGCCTTCCTACGTACATCCGCTCAGTTTTCACTTTCCTTCAGTACGCCGTCTGGGTTTGCGGTATATTCTTGGGTTTGCCAAATCTTTGGCAGTCCAATCAGCAAACAGAGGGAGAAAGAGTGAACATGGAAAACTGTAAAATCAGAAAAGGTTGCAAAGAAACAGAAGAATGAAATGGTCACACCACTGCTACGTATTAAAAGCCAGACTCTATACGTTTTGAGTTTTGACCTAAAAAGACATACATCTTTAATAGTGCAAATATCAGGGGGTAGATCCAGAGTGGCTAATGGACCAGAGTCTGGTAGGACTGGGCTAATGGACCAGGGTCTGGTAGGACCAGGCTAATGGACCAGGCTCTGGTAGGACTAGACTAATGGCCTAGAGTCTGGTAAGACCAGGCTAATGGACCAGTCTGGTAGGACTGGGCTAATGTACCAGAGTCTGGTAGGACCGGGCTAATGTACCAGAGTCTGGTAGGACCGGGCTAATGGACCAGGGTCTGGTAGGACCGGGCTAATGGACCAGGGTCTGGTAGGACCAGGCTAATGGACCAGGCTCTGGTAGGACTAGACTAATGGCCTAGAGTCTGGTAAGACCGGGCTAATGTACCAGTCTGGTAGGACTGGCCTAATGTACCAGAGTCTGTTAGGACCGGGCTAATGTACCAGAGTCTGGTAGGACCGGGATAATGGACCAGGGTCTGGTAGGACCGGGCTAATGGACCAGGGTCTGGTAGGACCAGACTAATTGCCCAGAGTCTGGTAGGACCAGGCTACTTTTTTCTTCTGTTGATAAAAATATGACCATGACCAAACACCATTTGTGACCAGTAACCTGTTTAAACTTCATAAAACACACCCCCGCAAGAACGCAAATGGGCATGTTTTTGTTGGTATTTTATTTTATTCATATTTATGTTATATTTATTCATTGTATTATTATTTGATTATAGTATACGGTTGTTTAACGCAGGGCTGTAGTACTCGAGTCCGTTTTCTATGGACTCGGTAGTATTTGGACTCGGACTTGTCTCAGTTCAGGTGGGGATATTGCTCGGCTTTTTACAAGTTTAGACAGCTAGCTAATGTTGCTAACGTTAGCGCACCAGCGTTAGCCTAGCTTACTAGGTAAATATTACGGCTGCCTTCGGAGTTTCCTATATCTGCGTCCACGTTGTCAACATAAGACCTGTGGCGTTAGTTTGAGCCATCATTGTATTACATTAAATAAGCTTTGTTCCTACGAGATGGGTGGGTTTTTGTTACGTTATAAAAAGCTAACTGGCTATAGTTAGCCCGATTGAATGCTAGCGGACATTAGCTAACGTTGCCAAGCCAGCTGTGTGTGTGTGTGTGTGTGTGTGTGTGTTCCCTAAATAACTTCTTCCTGATGGATTTATTTTAAAATTCTGCAATTTGTCTCAAATAAAACGAACATATGTTAAATTACACTCTGTTCATTGTTGTTTAACCAAACTTTGTTTTCTGAAAATACATGTATTTCCTATTAACCCACGTCCAAATAATAATAGAATACAATATTTTTTAGGGAAGTCATAAACCAACAATAGGGCTACACTGCATATAATAATAATGCTCACTTCATTTCTACACTACATCTGGAGTGAAGCTATGTTGTCATTTAATTGCTCAAATGCTCAGTACTAGTACCTACCGTAGCAGTTCTAATGCTCAGTACTAGTACTACTGTAGCAGTATTGTCTATGTAGCTATTATGAGTTATCACCATATGATATCTAGGGGAATGTCTATACTCATAAATCCTGGGTGTTCTGACATTGTTTTTGCTTTTATATCAAAAAATAACCCAAATAATTGTCTTGATACTGTCATGCATAAGACCTTTTTTTCTGTCCTGGACTCGGTCTTGACTCGGACTCAAACCTCTCTGGACTCGGTCTTGACTCGGACTCGAACCTCTTTGGACTCGGTCTTGACTCGGACTCGACTAGTCCTGGTCTCGGACTTGTCTTGGACTCGACAAAGGTGGTCTTGACTACAGCCCTAGTTTAACGTACACATTTTAATTTAATTGTACTCATATTTGCTTTTGTAATACATTTCTGTGTGATGATCTTTTTTTCTAAAAGGCCCTTATTTGAAAAAATAAATCAAATACCCATTTAAAAAAAGGATCAGTATCGGTCATCATAAGTTTTGCTATCGGATTAAAAAAGTTTGGAATTGCCCCTCCCTAGTAAAACCCCCAAAACAATGGGGCCTATAAATTATATTAATGATATAAACAGCGCAACAGGCAGTATTGGCCACTCTGCATTAATAAGGTGCAGATACTTGTGTAAGTGTGAGTGTGAGTTTAGGTGTTGCATGATGGTCTGAATGTTAATTTTTCTTGACAAGGACAGAATTTTGAGGGGAAACAGTAAACATCTAAGTCGGCATAAACATCCTAACTATACCTTCGTTAATAAACTTGCTTTTTCTCTTTCGGTAGCACTCTACTATCTGGAAAATGAAAGAGAAAAAGAGCAACATGCCTAAAATTGTAAGTTAAAATAAGAGGCTGCTGAGTGACACAGTGCATCGGGCCTGGTAGTGTGTCGTGCTCTGGTTCTGGAGGATGGTGTTGATGTTAAGCGGAGGGCCTTCTCGGCAGCAGTGATTAATGTGGTGCCCTGAATGCCACGGCTTCCACATCAGACAGATAACAGTTTTCTGCCTCCTGTCAAAGTCTCAGCCCGGGAAGCAACTGAAAAGTAAAAATAAATAAATAAATAAATAAAGGGAATATAGGTTTTCACACAAACACTTGCAGTTATGTGCTGCTGGCTTGTGTCCACAAAGACTCAAATGCATTTCTGAAGCATACACACACACACACACACACACATGCTCATGTACACGCATGGATATGAAACTGCTTTTAGTGTACTCTATCTTCCTCTCTGTCACACACACACGTGCAGACACACACAGACATGTGTGCTCATGTACACACACAAGCATATGAAACTGCTTTTAGTGTAGGCTCTATCGTCCTCTCTCTGTGACACACACACACACACACACACACACACACACACACACACATATGCACGTGAAAGTCATGGCTTTCATTTTCCATTGTGCGACGGGTGACCCTAAATATTTACACTGCTTGGCAGAAGCAGTGCCCGGGGATTTGGGTTTTGGTGAGCAGTGAGCTCCCATTACGCAGAGACAGGGGTCCAATAGTAGCTGTGAATATGTCAAGCGTTTATTTGTGTAACGGAGTTAACCACAGTTCATACTGTGTGCTTCATTGTCAATCGCATAAAACTGCACTCTATCTTTCAAATTCTTATCTTTGCTTGTATAAACACTGTTGGTATATGGTGCTGGCTGTTGTAACACTGGCTTATGTTGGACCCAGTCTTCCAGTCCAGACGAGGATACACACAGACAGACAGCCAGACTGTGAGACCCCGAGCCAAAGCATGAATCAGCGTCACAACATGAAGCTCTGCTTGCTAAATGGCATTCAAGTCCAACTGGCGAAATATTGGACTTACAAGGCATCACTTGCTGACTTTACACTGGACCCATTTGAGTTACTCATGAGTCAGTCTTTCAAAAGGTTGCTGAAACATGGGTTGCATTAACGGGCGGACGTTAGCATTTAGCTCAACACACAGCCTCACAGAGCCGCTTGCGTGTCTTTAGACTTCCTAGTTTGGTTAAATGACCAATGGCAACATTTTTTAAAAATGATTATTTATTTATTCCTACATCATACATAGTTAAATTAATGGTTAGGATTACTGGCAGGAAGTGAACCCTGCGCTCTTGCATGAAAGTCAGACCACGCCCCTCCAACACTCTTTGGAGGACCTAAATCATGCTGCAGAATCGTCCAGTTTGAACATAATTTCTCGGAAGACTGGGCTGACTTAAAGGTCCCATGACATGGTGCTCTTTGGATGCTTTTATACAGACCTTAGTGGTCCCCTAATACTGTATCTGAAGTATCTTTTATATAGGCCTTAGTGGTCCCCTGATACTGTATCTGAAGTCTCTTTTATATAGACCTCAGTAGTCCCCTAATACTGTATCTGAAGTCTCTTTTATATAGACCTTAGTGGTCCCCTAATACTGTATCTGAAGTCTCTTTTATATAGGCTTTAGTGGTCTCCTAATACTGTATCTGAAGTCTCTTTTATATAGACCTTAGTGGTCCCCTAATACTGTATCTGAAGTCTCTTTTATATAGACCTTAGTGGTCCACTAATACTGTATCTGAAGTATCTTTTATATAGACCTTAGTGGTCCCCTAATACTGTATCTAAAGTCTCTTTCCCAAAATTCAGCCTTGGTGCAGAATTCCAGCCACTAGAGCCAGTCCCACAATGAGCTTTCCTTAGTATGTGCCATTCTGAGGCTGTAGCTATTGAGGAGTAGGGGGGGTGGAGGCTGTGGGTGTGGCCTTGACCAACTGCCACTTTGCTCGTTTGAAAGCCATGATGTCTCTCTCTCATGGGTGGGCCAAATTCTCTGGGCGGGCAAAGCAGAAAAAGGGGAGGTTACCTTTCCCCTTATGACCTCATAAGGAGCAAGATTCCAGATCGGCCCATCTGAGCTTTCATTTTATCAAAGGCAGAGCAGGATACCCAGGGCTCGGGTTACACCTATCTCTATTTCTAGCCACTGGGGGACCATAGATAGGCTGGGGGACCATAAAGTGGCCAAGTTGGTTCAGTGGTAGAGCAGGCGCACACATGCTTTAAGGTTTATGCTTTGATGCAGAGGTCCAGGGTTTGAATCTGACCTGTGACATGACCTGCATGTCTCCCCTTTCTCACCTAACTGTCCTGTCAAAAATTAAAGGTGGAAAAGCCCCCAAAACCCATAAAGTGAAATTTTCATGCCATGGGACCTTTAACAGAAATAAATGCAATCCAATTTCTGTGTAATATATAGAATTGAGATAAGTGGACAATATTTTAGATTCCAAACTACAACCTTTTCCCATCATTATTAGGCCAAGCAGATCTAAAACGTTGAGTGGAGAGCAGGCTACAACATGTCTCCATGACATTGTATGTGATGCTGGCTTCACCTTCACCTTCTGCTGACTTCGGGCAAACTGTATTTTGATGCAAAGCAAGCAGCCACATGTCTTATAATGGCAATTTGCCACAGGACACTGTGTATGACAGGGGCCAAGAGGACAGGAGCTTTGCCAGGACACTTGTCACCCTCTCAGAATGTCTTGACAATGTCTTAGTGATGCCGAGAGTCAGTGTGCATAGGTGCATACAGCCTGCATCATCTCTTCAAGTGTTCCAACGTTATTCCTGTGTGACGCAAAAGTCCTTCTCCTAAACTGAGGAATGCTGAACCCAGTAACAAAATGACTCCTCTGTGCCTATTTTTCTCTGATATAATTTGCTTGAGTTTTATTGGCGTTGGCCTGTCTGGGCTTCTGTGCTTGTGGAGAGCTATTAACTTTAACAGGGCTGGTTCGTCTAGCCGAGAGTGAGACAGACGGGCAGACTGGTGGGCAGATTGGCAGAAATGTCTTTAGAAAGCAAGACAGGGAGACAGGCAGTTAAAGCCCATCTTACTGTTCAGCATAAACCAGTTGACAGTCCCTTTAAAAATATATACAAGGTGGCGCTTTCCAAAAGGTATCTATGACACGTAAATGCATTTGGTTGTGGGTTGTTAAAGCAGAACAACTCTCGCTTGTAACTCTCTCAACTACAGAAATAATTAGCAAAATTGGAAATAGTTACATCAGGAATGAACACTCAACATGCCCTGTGAGGTTCCACTCTTATTCAACATGCATTTAAATGGACTGATTCAATATTTGTCAAATCTGTCTCATATATCCATGTAAGAGTGACAGTTGGCTTATTCTGGGTTATAGTCAGACACAAACTGGAGACATAGATCTTGATTCCTGAGGTTTTTTGACATTTTGTGACCAGGCAAGAAAATGAGTATCTGCTTTTGCAATTTCTAAAATTCAAGCCCATCCAATCGTCACTGTTATGTGCACATTCCTTAACGGAGTATGAAACATCTAAAGTGGGAGTAACCTGCACATTGTCAGGAAAAGGATAAGTCTCTTTAAAATGTGAGAGACTGAGTGATCAAAGTGCCAAAGTGTCAAACAGGTGCTCCAACAAAACCAAGAGAGCCGACAAAGAGGTTTTGAGAATTACACCGCCATTGATTGGTTCTCTAATGATTTTGATCATTTGCCGACAAATCTCCCTGTTCGCCTCGTTGTGGCAAGGTTCCCCTCTTGTTGTCCATGTGGAGTGCCGTGCATGCCGACCTGTTGGTTCTCAGCCAGCTGTTGAGTGAATGAGAACTGGCTCACCCTGCATTTGGCCAATTGTTCACTCCCCCAGGCCTTGGATTGGAGAGCTTTTTGTTTGGCGCTGCTTCCCGGTCAAAGACATCTCTCCTGGGCTGTTGTGGACCATCTGTTTGCCCCCGGTGCTCAGGCAGACCATCACCTCATCACTGCAGCTATGTGGCAGGGGCAGCGGCAATGTGCTGTGTGAAAGGACCATGTACAGACATCCCCACATGGGGACTGAAATCATAAAATAGTCAATTAGTAATATATTCCCTTCTGGGAAAGAGCACACACATCTTTTATTTTACATGCATCACAGGCTACTGGCCTAAAATAGTTATATGCTGCATTCAGTTTATAATGGTTAATTCTGCCTATTCCACAGTTTCACACCAGATTCTTGAATGAGATATAAAATTAACAGTTTTTCTTCCTTCGTCCAACACCTACTATAAAAAGGTCTAATATAAAGAAATTGTCCTCATAACTGCTGCTAAAGTGCTGCAGTATTTCATATATGGAGGACTGATAATCTAAGACATGTCTTGGTAGCCATTTAAAGTGTTCATATTATGCTTTTTGGCTTTTCCCCTTTCCTTTATTGTGTTATATATCTTTTTTTGTGCATGTTATAGGTTTACAAAGTGAAAAAGCCCAAAGACCCCCCCCCCAAAGGGACTTACCATCTCCAACAGAAAATACTGTTCACAAACTGCTCCAAACAGCTCTGTTGGAGTCCAGCCTTTACTTCAGAGTTCAAAACACATGTTATAATGCTCACCTAGCTGCTAGCATGGCACGCCCTCATACTCTGCTTCTGACTGGCTAGTAGTCCTTACCTAGGTACTGTCAGGGCACACCTCATTCTCTGCTTCTGAATGGCTAGTAGTCCTTACCTAGGTACTGTCAGGGCACACCTCATTCTCTGCTTCTGAATGGCTAGTAGTCTTTACCCAAGTACTGCGCATGTGTGACTCCAAACAAAGCTGTAACAAAAGTGAGATGTCTCACTTTGTAGCTAAAACAGAGAGCTCAACACACAGGGTGAAAAGAGAAACCAAAATATGGTGTTTTCTGAAAATGAAAACAGTATAAACCTATTCTGGTACAACCTCTAAATACAATTATGAACCTGAAAATGTGCATAATATGAGCACTTTAACAATGCCTAAAATCCAGACACGTATTTAAATGTACTGCATTTCTGCCCATCTAATAAGAGGAAAATTCTCACATGCTTTATGTAACGTTTGTCTTGGTGTTTATCTGAGGGGACTTTCAGAAATAGGTGTCTTTTTCCTTCAGAATAAACAAAAGTGGCCGCACTGTATACATTACTTGCTTAATTTTCATAATTTGTGAACTGGCAATCCATGGATTTACAATATTATTTCACCTCCATAAATCTAGGGGACCTGCAAGAGACAGCTTACAAAAACAATGGTCAAAATGAATGCAGAAGAGATATTCTGACCATGAATCATGACTATGAGTCAATGGATGCTACACTTGGCTATTTATGTCCACACTTTTTTCATTAATCCTCTTCCTTCTAGGTTAATCAACCCACACTTTGGACGCATTGCAATCTCACTTAAGAGAGAAGCTAACAATCTTTGTAATGTACAGAGTCGCGGAGATGACATGGAGGGGAAATAAAACCCAGAAAAAATAAATAAAAATAAAAACATGTACTTGGGACAAACACATTTGCGAGATCTTGAGTTTTATTTGCATTTTACATGTTTTTTTTTGTTTTTTTTTCCTCCATGTCACCTCCAGGGCTCCGTAGTAATGCAGGTTTCTGTTTAAGGAAAGCTATTTGGGGTTTTTGTGTTAAGTATACATCTTGAGCAAGGAGGCAGTTAGCCTAGCTTAGCATAAAGACTGGAAACAATGGGAAACTGCTAGCCAGGTCTACAACCAGCTCTAAAGCTCACTATGAATCATAACCATTTAAGTGGGACTGGTGCTGCTATAGCTTCTCTACATCTTGATGAACAACCATTTATCCATCTGTGCAGCACTAAAATCAGTGGGGGTCCCATTTAATGTCTACCTAAAATGGCGCCAATTGGACAAGCTGCAACTTCCTGAACCTGATACAGCCTGATATCCAGCAAGCTCAATCTATAAACTTCAATTGACTAAGACGACAATTTGGTCCCATATCAGTCATTCCTCCCCAGTGAATATACTTGGCTTGGACCCCCCTCAGTGTTGGGTGTCCACAATAGAAGTTGGTGTAATGGGTGGCGAGGGGGGCAATCAGCTAGGGACGGGGGGTGATGGTACTAGCCCGGCACAATAGCTAATCCACGGGCTAAACACTCAAAGCCCGGATCCATGGGCTCTGATCCTGGCTGCGTGAACAGTAGTCACGACTTGGGGTGGGGGGGGCGCTGGATAAACAGGGCTCCCCCCTACCACTCACAGCCACATTCATGTGTTCATTTACAGGCAAAATGAAGAGTGATACTATTTACAGAGTCTGGTCTCTCTCTGCACCTTTATTAACTTTATCTGCACGCAGACGCTGTTTTTTTATAACCAACAGAGCCCTTATTGTTCAGTCAGATGGTGAGAAACATATTTTGTATTTTCTTTTTCAAGGAAAAATCTTTGGGGTGGTTGTGTGAATTATTACTTGGCGCCTACAATGAGGTATTGACCTCCATTCCAGTACGTCCCCACATGGCATGAAAAATGTTTTATGATTCTCTGCCCAAGGCCAGAACCAATACTATGTTGCTAGTTTATTTAAAAGATCCCTTCAGTTAAAAAAGAGGTCATTAGCTGAAGTTTTGTTCTTTAAAAAAAAGGTTGAAAGCTTTTTATAGAGCTACAGCAAATGTTCATCAATTAAGTCAAATGCCCCTTCCAAATAGGATCGAGAACCGATTTTAACTTGGAATTAGTTAAAAAATTCAAAATGTGGGGAGGCCCTTTGTTGTGTGTCATCCCCCAATCTCTCTCCCACCTTTCCTGTCTATCCACTGTCACTATCAAATAAAGGGAAAATCCCCCAAAAATAATCTTCAAAAAACAAAATGATCCCCAATGAAACACAATTTGGATATTTTGGTTTTGAATCCGATCATCGGTTCCAGATGTAACCTGCACAAGTTTTGCTTTCCATAGCGGCCACCGTACTTCCAGGCGCTAATTGTGTTGCAGCCGCAAAGCACAGTAAGCAGCGTTCTAGTGTGGCTTTATTTTATGATAAAACAGCCCGGTAAAACTGGAAATCACCACTGAATCAAAATAAAAAAAAATCTGTGACCCGTGTCAACTCCACAATGAATCGGAATCGAAAATCGATAACAACTGGATTCAAAAGAAGATTTGGAATTAGAATCAACATCCTTAAAAACAAAACAATGCCTAACAAATCTTTTGTCTCTGGTTGCAAAATGGTTTCTTATATAAATACAGTTGTTTTCCCATAGTGCAGGTCATTTTGTATCTGGTTCCAGCAGCAGGTTATAGTAGCTGTAATAACTTGCCAGGTTTTGACAACATATTGATTAGGGCTTGGTCAATGTGCCCTCCAGTAATAAATGTAAAAAGCTGTTTGGAAGGTAAAATGATCTGCCTAATTACATAACTTTAACTGTTAGAATTCCCCAGTTATGCACATCTTTATTTTATCTAAATTTAAGATCAATTAAGTAGTTGTGAATCAAAACATATGGTAATTAGAACACGTTTTAAAAAGTCAGATACATATTTAACTCTAAAGTTTCATTATTTTTGGAAGTTGTGAACCCTATTTTCGCTTCTTCTTTAAACTATGGTATTTTTTTCCTTCTCTACCAAAAAAAAAAAGCTGATTAAAGATCCCAACATCTTTGAATTTCAGTAATTAGACCTTTAGTAATTCCAAAATGTTGAAATTTGAGCCTATGTTATGCTATCACTCTTACTCATGCTAACAATTTTCAACAACCGCCCCCTCTTTAAAGGTAATTAGAAACCTACTTTACTTATTCCTTTCTTTGCTCATATCTTAAGTCTTGCATTGCCTGGTGTAAGTGAACCATTGCCCCACACTGGGCTGAACTGTGACAGAGAGTCTAAAATGTTAGGTTCTTAATTTGATGCCCACATATGTCAAATTAGATGAGAGCTTGAAAGTAAATAAGTATTGGCTTATATATTGTCTTTCATTTCCCTTAAGCAGTATTGGTGGTGATTTTGAAGCATTTACTTTAATCCCGGAAATACAACCAAACAGGCCGATTAGATCTAACAGAGCTGGTTTGGATGTGTTTAATTGTGTTAAGAATAAAACAACGTCGTCAGCATAAAGAGCTATTCTATGATCGCTATCAATCGTTTTGAAGGTGTTGTGTTATTCGAATGTCCCGTTGGATCATATCTCACCATCTCTCATTCAGATGGCCACCTGAAGACGTTAAAGAGCCTTTGTTGTATGAAAGGTAGGACCCCAGATGGCTCCATGAAGCCCCTCAGTCACCCAGCATGCCCCTCCCGCTCCTCCCCCCCCTCCCTCTCATGGAGCCCTCTCAGGTTGTTTGCTCAGGCTGTTGCTCTGAAGACAGCCCACTCAGTTTGGATGTTCTTTTCCCAGGCGAGAGCTGCTGGCTACATGTTTGCTTTCCCTCCACTATCAAAGGCCACATTCACCTCAGGCCCCACGGAGAAAAGGGAGCACGCTATATGAAAGTATGCAGGCCATGGTGGCCAGCGCTACTTTGAAACTAAGTGCCTGTTTGGTATGTGCAAGTAGGCAAGGGTTGTCTTGACGCTTTTTATTTATTTACTTGTGAAGGGAGCTTGCATTCCTCACAAATTAAGACATGGTTTGTAGGTTTGGGGCATGAATGGTAAGTCTTCTTAGTCTATTAGGCCAGCGCCATATGAGGAAAATATCTAATTGCAATTATTTTCACTATTATTGCGATTGCTACATGATTCAGGATATTGGAGAGAATGATCTTTTTTGTATTGTTCTCATTTACATAAAAAAATAATTACTTTTTTTATTTTAAATGATTACAGTGTGCTTTTTGCGTATGTTAGGATCTATCTATCTATCTTTATATATATATATATATATTTTTTTTTTTTTCTGGTGTAAATGGGTGTCAGAAAATACAGTATAGCAAAGTTAAAATGAAAAAAAATACAGAGAAACAATACTAAAATGAATGACTTTTTACTTGTAAAATATTCACATGAAAAGCAATGCTCTCTGACTTGAAAAAAAGGGCTTGAGTCCTGTATTTTCCTTACCCTCAAAGTCATTGTCTACCATTAAAATGAAAAGTGACATAAAAGGCTAGAAAATCTGCAGTGATCAACATGGTCTTCTAATTTCTGTCTCACGTCATTCTCTCTGCCTGGAACGTGTGCAGCGGAGCAGGCACCATGGGACTCTTCTGCAGTGATTAATTAGCCAAATGCATTAACACCTCGCAAACCCAGCAAGTGTAATTAGTGCAGAGAATTAGCAAAAGTCGGTCAGATTATCTTGTCATAGCTTGTTATGAAAGTTAGACGTAAGAGCAAGCTATTACTCAACCTTGGAATAAATCTCCACCCACTTGTAGTAAAACCAGACTGATGAAATGTACTTGGACTGCACCCCAGATTCATTCAGTACATCTAATGTGTTTCATTTCTAGCTAAACAACGTCAATACCTAAAGAAACGAGAGCAGTGTGTGCACATACTTAAAGGTGGACTATGAGTACCTGCATGGTTTCAGCGCAATTTCATTCTTGTCTCAAATTGTCTCAAACACTAGAGGCACAGGCTGTGCACCAAAATACAACAAACCACTCCAGCCAATCACTGACAAGATTTGGGGGGAGGAGGGGAGGGTTAGTGACAGTCAGTCAGTTAGTCATGACAGTTACGGAAACTACATTTACGTGCACATAATATTCCGGTTTTGTCCTTGTTCTGAAAAAAAACGATATTCTGACTAAGCTGTTTACATGGCTAATGAAAGTGGATATTCCACTAATATTACTAATATTACCATACAGGCAGCCGTGCAAAATACAATTTTTACAAAGTTTACAAGCGGTGGAGGACTTTGCAAACCAATCAGCTCCTTGAAAAGGTTAGCGTAGCTAGGTTTGCGCATATCCAAATACCTGTTGATATCCAAGTACCTTGCAAGCTGTTGGCTGGTTTATTTGTGAACAGCAACCATAGCAACGCCGAAGCTGACTGTAAGCTGTAAACTGAGTGTAAAACCCTGACTGAGACGCACATTGCAAATACTGCTGTAAACATGTCCAAAGAATGCATTGAAAACCCGAATAATATCCCCACATATCAGAAAATGCTATATTTAGAAAAAGGCCTTATTCGGAATATCCAACCAGAATATGTTGTTTACATGACCTGTATTCAATTCAGACTATTGTCATATTTGGAATAAAAGTCTGCTTTGCCCGCCCAGAGAATTTGGCCCACCCATGAGAGAGAGACATCATGGCTTTCAAACGAGCAAAGTGGCAGTTGGTCAAGGCCACACCCCCAGCCTCCACCTCCCCCCCTCCTTCCTCAATAGCTACAGACTCAGAAATGGCACATACTAAGGAAAGCTCATTGTGGGACTGGCTCTAGTGGCTATAATTCTGCACCAAGGCTGAATTTTGGGAAAGAGACTTCAGATACAGTATTAGGGACCACTAAGGTCTATATAAAAGAGACTTCAGATACAGTATTAGGGGACCACTAAGGTCTATAGAAAAGAGACTTCAGATACGGTATTAGGGGACCACTAAGGTCTATATAAAAGAGACTTCAGATACAGTATTAGGGAACCACTAAGGCCTATATAAAAGCATCAAAAGAGCACCATGTCATGGGACCTTTAACTAATCTGGCTGATTAAACGACTAGTCAGGTTAACGTTGGGCATAGCTATTACTGGGAATTGAGCACACCAAAATATGTGCAGTACAAATAATCTTTTTCACAGCAAACATTTTAACTTGTGATATAACGAAAAGCAACTGTAACTACAAACATTACCGTCATGACAAATACGGGACACATTGGATGATGAGGAATTAAAGGTATTTATTGTAACTAAATAAAAAGTACAGTCAAAATGCCTGCTGTGGAAAAGAAACCTAAAGGTGCAAATGGTCCCACTGTAACAGGTGCAACTAAACGAACAGTCCCCTGAAGAGGTGTATTCGAGAGAGTAAGTGAAAGCAGCTGTTTGTATTGACAATGAGTGTGTTTGGGCTTTTTCTGACTATTTGATTATTTCATCACTCAGGTTTGAAAAAAACAGGCAGAACTGTTTTTTTTCACTTGACAGGTCTGTGGAGTGAAGTGCCTTTCTCAGTGATTCATAAACAAACTCTATAAAGGATAACTCTCAAGGGGTAAACATTGAGTACGTCTGTAGGCACATTAATGGTGCGTTCCATTTGAACAGGGAAGTCGGAATTTACAAATTCCCCTGAAGATGGATATCCGACTTGGAAAGTCACAGAATCTTTACCAAAGCTGACCTTAAAAATCCGACATTGCTGCTCTGTGCATTGCAATTTTCAATTGATTTGGCACATTTACTGAATCAAACTAACAATTACCAAAACTCTAAGTACAATCCTCACACCACGTGGTAAATTCAGCACATCCCTTACTGTTGCCTGCATAAGGTAATTACTCCATCAAGAAATGTATAAATCCAACAAAAATGATCTTTTTCATGAAAACAAAAAGTTGCTTTTCCTTCAACATTGCTTAGCCCAAGACAGTCAAAATGCAAAGATATCTTGTCAAATGACAGTGTACTCTGAAAGGGTGATAGTTACCCACTCTGTAATATTGCCCAGTTGTATATTTAGGCAGCTGAATAGTATTGTTGTTAGCCATGGCACACATTGTACTTACTCACCACACCATCCAACCGCAAATACATAAATAAATCTTGTACAGGAAAATAGATACAGCAAAGAACTGCAAGAAAAAAGTGCTGCAAATGTACCATCCAATCTCCCCTCTGTCTGGTCACGTTTTATCATTTGGTTGCCCTAAATTGTGAGGAAATTGAATTGTTCCCCATCTGGCCTAAGTCTATCCATCTGACAACTTTTACAACAATACCACATACAGGTATGTTATGTATCTAACATGTATGTGACAGGTTATTGTGATTGTTGGTTGCTCAATTTTGCATGTAAGGATTTACACAATGAACATGTGTATAATTACATTTGAGGGTTATTTGATTCAATAGCAACTATTTTGATATGCAAGGCTTACTCAAAGCAATGACAAATGACTATAGCCATGTGAAAAACTGGCCTAATGTTCATATAAACCGTCATATAGTTTGATAAAGATGAAGAGTAATTCAACCATTGTGCCAAAGCGATTGACAAAAACAGTAGTGTCCATCTTCTATCTGGGGCCATGTTGTTGTTTGTATGCACAAAAAAAACAGCCTAATAGGTTGTTATCAACTGGTATTGCCGACAATGGCTAACCTGGCTAGAGCTAACCCCACTGGTAAACACGGGTGTGACATATTCCCAGCTTCAGCTCTTCCGAGGTAAATGGATTGCAGCATACTATTCCACTATTAGTCCAAATATGACAGTGTTTGGAAAATGATACAGATCATTGTAAATTGCATATTCCATTTGGATATATTCCAAATAAGGCATTTTTTTCTGAATTTAGCATTTTTCTGATTAAGACGTGGGATATGCCGGTATTATTCAGGTTTTAGAAGCATTCTTTGGACATGTATACAGCATATTGAGATTCTGAGATTCTTAGAGTCTCAATCAGGGTTTTTACTGCAGTTTGTGACAGTTTACGGCCTCTTTCCTGTATACGGTTTACTGCTGCGTTATTATGGAACACACGCAACTTCTAGGAGGGACCCGCCCTTCAATAGCATTCACACTCTCCTATTGGCCAGGCATCGATGTTGACATTAGTTAACGTAACCCGATTTGTTCAGGTCCTATCCCCTGGCCAATCGGCGATGCTAACCATAACCACTCAATTTCAATGATTAACCCCCACCAATCGGGCTGCTTTGCAGGGCGGGACTTCCCCAGAAGTTACCATAATAACGGCTTACTGCCAGCTCTGCGCGTTGCTATGGTTTCTGTACACAAACCAACCAGCCAACGGTTTGCATGGGCTGTGGTGGAGATGCATGGCCAAAATAAAAACCCACATTTCTGGTCGCATGGAGAAACACAGCTGCTTCTAAATATTATGAAAGACTTAGATATCAACAGTCAAGAAGGTGGTTGAAGGAATCATAGAAACAGGGATATTGGTGAAATATTCACTTTCATTAGCCATGTAAACAGATTAATTGGAATATTGTCTTTTTTGGAATAAGGGAAAAAACAGAATAATATGTGCATGTAAAAATGCCCTTCAACTCTAATATCCACATGCAGACTCACCCTAGGTGATTTCACTGATGAGATATTTTTTTTTATTGCGTGCTAAGCAATAAAACTCACCCAATATAGTGTTGTGATGAGAATGAAACCTTTGGATTCAGTGAGCACCTCTTCTCTGACCAGACAACTGTATCAGAGTAAAAAACTCCAGAACAAGCAGTGTGATTTCCCCACTTTTGCTTCCCAGGTATTGCCGCCTCTCCCCCAGCAATGGCTGATTTCAAGGCAGGTTTTTCAAAAGAAAACACTTCCTCCGGGCCACCACTCGCTCCGTGTTAAGAGACATTGTGGCTGTGCAGCTATTTCTGCCGGCCCTTAGAATGGTGTGCACAAACAGAATGGCTCTGGACAATGGGCAGCATGCAGTGAAGTGCAGGCTATAATGAGGCAGATGTCTGGCTATTGGGAGCCCACAGCAGGCGGGGGAGACACATCCCTGCTTTTGTTGGTGGGGTTCACTCTCTCTCTTTCTCTCTCTCCATCTCTTCTCCTTTGCCTCTCATGGCCTCTCGCTTATTCTTGTCTCTTACAAGCATGTGAACATGCACACGTGAAAACACACACACGTACACACACACACACACACACACACATTTCCCCACCTCCATTGGTTTTAATTATCCCACTCCAAATCCGCCTCTCCATTAGTAGCTGTATAATGGTCCCCCCCTTGTGCATCCCCCCTTCCTCCCCAGCTCCTCTCCATTCAAGGCAGGGAGAGAAGCTGCCCTTTTGAGCCCCTGTCAGCCTCGCTGGCTGAGGTCTTCAGGTTCTCACATTCCCTCTCGGCCAATCAGAGGCCCGCACGGAGCCAGGGCCCAATTAGATGACAGTGTCCTGCCAGAGGAAAGGAGGGCGAGGAAAAAAAACAGAAAGCCAATCGCTGTGATTAATTTATTCAGATTCCCTCCGGGGACGGACTCTACTGGAACGCACCCTGTTTTTATGTACCCTCGTACCCAACACCCCTCACTCCTCCCTCCTCTTCATTCTTTTATTGCATTTTGTGAAGAGTGATAGAAGAATGCAGAGTATTTCTTTTTCAGGCACTTTTAATATGTGCCCCCCCCTCTCTTCACTTCCCCATTTTACCGCACCCCCCTCTCCTCCTCTCAAGGTAATTACAGAGAAGTCTCAATAGATGGGAAATTCATGTCTTTGAGCCCTAGCCACATGATGTATGAGAGAGAGGCTGGTACAGAATTAAAGGAAGGCGACAGAGAAAAGGGGGACGGCAGGAACTTGAACCTGCAAGTGTTATTGTGCTCAAGGCGAAGGGGCCAAAACATAGTGTCCATGGTAAATAAAACGGAGAGCTTCTTCAGGCCCCTCGACAAACCTCTCCCTCCCTCCCGTCCCCTCCTCCCACCGCCCCTTGTGACCTGTTGCTTTCTTCCAGCCACCATTGTCCCCAAAGTGTGAAGTGGGTGACATCACCGCTTCCTCTTGTAAACAGGTGTGATGGGACGGAGAGAAAGTCCACTGTGCGCCTCGGGGGCTCTCGTCTCTTTTCAGTGCGTGGGTTCCATTTCACCTCATGTCTCCCTTGCCGCTGCTGGGGGCCCACCCTTACCCCGACCCCCCCCCACCACTACATCTACTGTAAGCACAAACACAAGGGAGGAAACCAAAGAGAGGTTCATTTAAAGCTGACAGATCCACCATCTTCTCTGACAAAATGGCATGAAGAGGAACGCTGTTAGGGAGTCCAACTATGTCGTGGTGCGCTACATTTCAGTCATTACAATCATCTGTCTCTTTGGTGTAAGAGAAGTGACATTTTTTTTAGCGAAATGGATGTTTTAGAATTTAGCCCTCCAAGTTGAGGGCTGTAAGTGCCAGCTGTGTCTGCTTTCTTCTGCGAGACTGCAGAGTTCAGTCATTACTTTTGTTTTTAACATTAAATTCATTTAGCGTTAATCCAAAGTGACTTACAAAGAGTGCGTTCAGCCACGAGTAAATCACTAAAAAATTGCAGGAACATATCATCAAATGAGCAAAACCTCTTCAAGTCCTATATTAAACCCTTGTGTTGTGTTCCCGTTAACCATGAACTTGTCCTTCCAGGTCAAAAAAAATGAAAGCAAAACATTTATTGTGCTTTTCCAATGTTTTTGTCACTTTTCCCCCTGCTTTTGGTACTTTTTTAAGACCTGAGCTGGTTTAATAATAGGTTTTACACTTATTCTTGGAATGCATGGTCAACAAACCTCATTTATATGAAATTATACATAGGTTTTTGGTTAAAAAGGCAGAAATTATGAATTATTTTAACTAATAGTTAAGATCAGAGGATGTTGAGTGGATACTAGATGGGTATATGTCCAAGTTTAGTCCGGATACACTTTGGAAACCATTAAAACAAAAGAAAGAATTCAATGCTATAAGATTAAATAAAACACACACAAAATTCAATAAAAGTAATCATTAATTTTACCTGAAGAATGTTGTATGGAATCATCCATGTTATTTTGGGCAATTTGGTTGAAAGAAATCCATATTTCTGATACAAAACACTTTGAAACGAGTCCATTTGACCCGAGGACAACACAAGGGTTAAGAGTCAAGAATCCTCAATTCTCTTTTATTGCAAGCAAAGCAGCACACCTGCAAGGCGTTTATACCTGACACTAATAAGTCTTTTAAAGGTCCAGGGTGTTTAGTTGTTCATTACCAAAGTCGGTGTTGCCCGTGCTTTTTAATGAATATTTACCACCACCATCAATTCCAAGTATTCCTATTGGCTTGGAATTTTATTATTTTACATTTGCATTTGCATGCACTGGGGTAGATGCTCCATATTCATGCTCTAGCTTAAAATACGTTAGCCAGTGAGGGACACAAAGGACTGCTTTGCCTTTCGCGTTTTCACCGTCACATGATGAACTCACAGATGCTGCTAATGGGTATCGTCGCTTCCCGGCTTTTTGAAGCGTGAAGGCCACCGTAGCTGTAATACGTACTTTGAACTGCGTGAGAGATGCGATCGCGAAATACAATCTCTACGCTAGATGGGAGAAATTCCCACACATTGGAACTTTAAATATAAATAGCTCCGTGGTTAGCACACAGGATGTTCAAGTCAAAAATGAAAAGTCGTGAGTACAAGTTTTCTCTGACCACAGGTGATCAATGAGTGAGGTAAAGCGCAGTGAAGCAACCCAAGCCCTGGGTTGCCGAGGTGATGATTGAAGATGGTTTCCCATAATATTTTCTCTAGTGTCCTTTAGTTATTTGTCTGTAGGCCTATTGATCTGTTGGTGCAGGGAGGTTTGACTGGATTCAGACAGCCTCTCTAGCATCTGCAAAATACATCTCCAATCCAGCTCTCACCTAACAGCAGTGTGTTTGGTCATGAGTGACAACTCTGTACTCTCAGTATAGTTATCTTGATTTCTTCTTAAATAACTTGTTTTAACAGGTTGTGAATTTTGTTCTACACTTGTACATACATGTACATTTTTCATTCCTCTAAGTTTGTTTTTTTCCAGTCATATACAGTTGTGTTCAAAATAATAGCAGTCCAACATCACTAACTCCATAAGTCTTATTTTTTGGTAGAAGTGATATTTCTACGTGGCAAATAATTGACTAGTAAGTGTTGTAGAGTCCTAGAAAACCAACAGATCCAACAGTCATGACATGCATGCTGCTCATTCTGTGTAATAATCTGTAATTGAAAAGAGCATGTTCAAAATGATTGTAAAAGCAGTGTTGTGTTCAATTAGTGAGGTGATTGATTCTGTGAAGAATCAGGTGTCAATTATGGCCCATATTTAAGGAAGGAAGGAAGCAAATGCTGTGCATGCTGGTTATAGTGCATCTCACACTGAAATACTCAGCAAAATGGCTCGTTCCAGACATTGCTCTGCAATGCTCAGCGGACTTTGATTCAAAAGTTGATTGGAGAGGGGAAAGCATATAAAGAAGTGCAGAAAATGATAGGCTGCTCAGCCAAAATGATTTCAAATGCCTTGAAATGGCATCCAAAGCCTGAATGACGTGGGAAAAAAATTGTTCTTTTTGGGTCTAGGGGCCACAGACAGTTTGTCCGAGGCCCCCCATGCACTGAATTCAAGCCACAGAATACTGTGAAGACAGTAAAGCATGGTGGTTATGGGGATGTTTCTCATTCTGTGGTGTTGGGCCTATTTATCACATACCAGGGATCATGGATCAGTTTCAATACATCAAAATACTTGAAGAGGTCATGTTGCCTTATGCTGAGAGGAAATGTCTTTGAAATGGGTCTTTCAACAAGACAGTGACTCAAAACACACCAGTAAGGAGCAAAGTCTTGGTTCCAGATGAACCAGATTGATGTTATGGAGTGGCCAGCCCGATCCCCGGACCTCAATCCCAGAGAACACTTGTGGGGTGAGATCAGAAATGTTGTTTCTGAGGCCAAACCCAGTAATGCAGAGGAACTGTGGGATGTAGTTCAATGGTCCTGGGCTGGAATACCTGTTCACAGGTGCCAGAAGAAATAATAGTTATATTAAATATTAGTGCAGTGATTCAAAGTTAAGCAAACCCTTGGGACATTTTTCAGTTTATACAGTAAATGTTTTAGTTTGTAAAGAAAAATGCAAATATCGCTTTGAACAGCCTAATATTCCTTTTTCTTCACTTTCTGTAAAGGTAGAACACAGACTTTTTGGTCATGTTTTGATTTGGAATTGAATGTGCAGTGTTCCCAATGCATTGATATTATGGAATTAAAAACTTTATATATATTATTCTGAACACAACTGTATTTATCTTGTTTGTATCCTATCTATTATTATATATAGTATATAGGATCTATCTATCTATCTATCTATCTATCTATCTATCTATCTATCTATCTATCTATCTATCTATCTATCTATTGTAATATTGTGTTTTTGTAGACTAAATCACAAATACATTGCATGTATGAATTTGTTTTGCTAGAAAATCCCATTTGAAGTCCAATGTGAATCTTGCATGAGGATCGTTGTGAAACAGGTGCAGCAGCCTCTGACAAAACTGTAATGAAAAAATGTAATCAATCCATCTCTGAATTCCGTCTAACAATTTTCTTGAACTAGATGAATGAATTGGAAGACAATTTAGAAAAAGAAAATAGATGGAACGGATCATTATGCCGTTTTTTTTTTTTTTTTTTTTTAATAAGAAGTCAGAAATATGGGCTTCCTATGAGGAAAAATAAACCGGCTCTGGCCCTGACCCCAAAATCCAACATGGCTGGCCCTGCATCAACAGTAGTGAAAGCTGTAGTAACATAGTTATCAGTGCTTCTGTCTTGTGTCTCACTAAATAAATCGTACACGCAGTCCTGTCCTGTGTACATGTTATAGTATTTGTATGCACAAAAAAACAGCGTAGTGCGTTTTTATCAACTGCTATCGCTAACAGTGGCTAACCTGGCTAGAGCTAACCCCATAATGAAAAATCTGAATTGTAAGAAATGTAAATTCAATTTGGGTGTGATGTCATTCCCAAGTGCAGCTTCCAACTTCCAAGGTAAATGGAGCGCACAATAAATACAATCTGTAGAGCGTGAATACAATTTCTTTTAACTCCACCTCCTTCTGCCGAGGCCTAGAAACCATCCAACCTGTGTCATCTGCCAACCAACTAACCAATCGGCTGCAGTTTACTGCTTGAATCCACTGCTTCTGCTGTTATGCTCACAGTGACACACATGGGTGGAGGAGCTACAGCTTACCGTGTTTCATGGGAATAATAAGCTGCAATTTACATGTATTTACAATAAATATACGAAGAAGTCAGGGGTGATTGCTTAATATGCCGACATTTTCCATCCATCTAGGTCACAGTCCATTTATTTTAAATTTTTTCTTTGCCCTCCGTGCTACCCGCCTGTCACCACCAACTTTCCCGCACTGCTTGTTCTGAGATATCCACCACACTTTTCCTAGAAAATCAGGATCAGGAGTCAGCAGCTCCACCGAGCATGCCATGTTCTACACTTACACCATGAGTGAGCCTCATACCCCCCCCCCCATCTGCAGACAGATGAACAATGAACATGTTCTGTGTCTTTAAAACTGTGATTCCTGTCAATCTCTCCACTCTGTCGTCCAACGAAGCAGAAATACCATTAAGTCAATGTTTTCATTTTCTTCACATCACATTGCATTGAATCACCCACCACACACACACACACACACACACACACACACACACGCACACACATTTGAATGTACCAAGCTTGGTAAGACATATTCCCCAGTTTTATCTTGTGCATTAGACAGTAGAAACACACCTTAAAAGGAAAGTGTAAAAACATACAGAAAATCTGATCAGACCCCATCTTAAAGTCTTACGTTACATTCAGATCTCATCCAGGTGTAACACACACACACACACACAAACAAACACACACGTGTAGGAGCCTGCCACCCATCTCCTGGAAGTCCCAGCACCCACCCGTATTAACCTCTATTAATCTGCATGCCTGTAACCATGTCCTGATGATTTATGCATCAGGATGGGCAGAGTGCGCTCGAGCCAGACTCTGCACTAACAACAATCCACAAGGGATGATAATTAGCAAGGTACTTTTACAGTGGATATAGCTGCCTCATTAGGCGTGTAAAGTAACACTGCGTGGGCTTTTACCCGATCACAGCACTGACACAGTGACGTCATGTGGTCTTTGATCTTAGAGCGGCACGACGCTAACGCTGCAGCTGATTTCCATTCTTGATGAGGAGGGTTGATAGGTGATGACGGTTTCTTCTGGTTTTGGGCTAGTGAACTGTTACACTCACTGCAAATCACTGTGGCTTAAAAGCACCAGATAACTGCTTAAGATGCATACGTGTTGGACTTGAGAATTTACTGGAACACTCCCATAGTGTTTTCGGCAGCATCTGTTCGCAGCTGCAGGGACGTGATGAATACATGATTCATCGCGATGAAAGCGAGCTGAATTCCTATCAAACGAGAGTGTTGGTGGAGCCTCTCTCTCTCTTTCCCATCTCGGCTTCAGCTGCAGAGATGGTACCTCACCCTGTAGCTCCACACAAGCAATTGCATATTCATCTAAGACTGAATTTAACATCAGCACGCCAGTGTTTAACCACTCTTTTTCTGTCCGCCTCCACTGAAATATTCAACAAAAACACTGAAAAGTTGAACCCCTCCTGCCTGGCATGCAAAATATGCTAAATGCACATAAACAACAGTGAAAGTTGAACATCGCTCCAAACTTTTACTTAAAAAACAGTTATGGTTTTTGTTTTGTTTTTATCCAGTTTTCTTTCCCTTCTCTGTGTTCCCTCCCTGGTCTTGTGTTTGGGTCCTGTTTTTCCCCGGTTTTGTGTTGTTAGTCTTGTCTTGTGTTCCCCTCAGTGCCTGTATGTTCTATTTCCTGTTTTATTTTGAAGTCTGTTTTTTGTCTCATCTTGCCTTTAGCTTTACTTCCTGTGTCTTCCCGCTCTTGTGATTACCTGATGTTTTCCTCCTGATTCCTTGTCCTCTTGTCACCTGCCTGTCGTTTCCTCGTTACCTTGTGTATTTAATGTCTGTGCTTCCCTTGTCTCTTGTCAGATTGTTCTGGTTTGGGTCTGCTCCTGCCTGCCTCCTCATCTCTGCATTTGGGTCCTCACCTCATCCCACCGTCACAAAAACCTTTTTTAAATTATTAAGTTTGCCAAAAAGTTACTGTGTAGGCCTAGTGGGTTGCACCAACAATACATCCAAAAACCTTGAAACCCGAAATGTCCTCCTGCCATGTCCTAAAGTAGATCCTGATAGATGGCCTGGGTCTCCAGGTTATAGACCAGACCGGAATCTCTGAGGCTCCTTATTAGTTGGTGATTAATAACAGGCCAACACACCATAGTGTGTGCTATTCTGCTGTTGCAGCGACTCCTTGATAGTCTTTGGTCTAACGTCTTTTCAGTTTTTTCTTCTCCAAGGATTGACGCGTCAGTCTGGATCTGTTTAGTCCCACTTGGAATCTTCCACTCTCAATTCAAATCAACAACTTTACAAGGAAAAGCAGCTACACACACATCCATACAGCACAGGAGCCTACATATAATGTAGGCCTACAACCTATTGTATGTTGTATATCTCTTCCTTTGAATAGCAGGAAACCACCATATTCACCTTGCTGGCCACATACTCACCCTACTTACCCAGATTTTGCTCTGGCTATGTGTTCTTTAAATAAATCCTTTTAACTCCATCTACTGAGCTCTGTTTCCACAGTCCTGTACCCTGCCGTAACACGTTGCTGTCTTTTAGGAGCACCCTGCTCTGCACTCACACAGTGGGTGGGTTTCTATATCCGACACTAGATGAACACTTTGGCCCTATCCCCTACCCCTTGCTTTTTGACTTGCCCCTTGTAACAGAGTTACAAAAAGTAGTGGATGTCATTGTCAAGTTGCCTCTTTAGCAAAATGCTTGGGCTTTTATTATAAAAGGTGAAACCTGAAAGAGTAAAGCTGTGTTGCTGTTGATAACGTGGAAGTAAATCAAGGCCATCTTGGTTCCCACTGGCTCGGACTACAGATCCTCCATGTTTTTATTATCTGCATACATTTAGGCGCATAACCCTCAGCTTCACAAGTGATACAAAAAACACTTTGTAATCCGATTTGAGCGGCCAGAGTGGTACACTCATTTAGAAATCCATTTGGAATGGCATTTCAAATCACCTCCAAATTATAATATAATTAATCATCATACAATTTGGATATGCCTAAAAACGGATGCAGTCTAAAAGTCAAAATTCTTTTTAGTAGCAGCTGCAAGCAGAGCAGCCCATCTGCACGGTGTTCATACCTGACGCCAATAAGTCTTGAATATGATCAGCTCCGTGGCTAGAACACAGTAAGGATGGTATTATTTTGTTGCGTTATTTGTCTGTCGGCCTATTGATTAGTTGGGGCAGGGATGGTTTTAACCCTACTGCTCCTACCCCGTTTTTTTTTTTTCTTTGTCCTTTTTTTGTGTTTTTTGTCTTGCCCCTCAGAACAGAGTTACAAGTAGTGGATGAAATCTTTCCCTAGGAGATGGGACAATCCTGTGTTAAACTCAATTTCACTAAGGGCCACAATGAAAATCATTAATTGTTCACTGACATGCTTTTATTTAATTGAAAAAGTAAATTATTTTTGACTGTATTATTGCATATTGCGTTTCCGATTTGTTGTGAATCTAAGTTGAAATGCGGGCCGGATCAAAATTTAGAAGGGGCCGGATTTGGCTCCCAGGCCTTTAGTTTGACACTGTTTGTGCCCTTGTGTCATCTGTAGTCGCGGCATTTTACAGATGCAACAAGTTTGTTTCTGGAATCCCTGAAGTAGTATCACCATAGACGGCCCAACGGAAAAGGCCACCCAATGATACTGATTCCAATGATCTGGGTCTTTCCATATTATCTTTTAAAAAGGCTTCAGCTAAGAGCAATGTCTAATGAGAAGGACTGATGGACAGAGGTAAGATATATTTGACACTTACACATGTCAAATATGTGCTCACTTTTGTTCCACTGCCATGTAAATACATTCAGTGTGTGCTGGCTTTGTTTATATTGAAGTCTGTGGCTCAGTGGTAGAGCGGTCACCATGCCAATCGGAAGGTTGGTGGTTCGATCCTTGGCCCTCCAGTCCCATGTTGAAGTGTCCTTGGGTAAGACGCTGAACGCCATCGATGGAGAGTCTTACAGCAGCTCGGAGTGCCTGCCAAGCAGGAACAGAGCCCTCTGACGCCATCTGAGTGGACAACTCCGTTCGCACTCAACTGATCAAACGACATGCCACATTCGACATTCCTGACAACTTCCAATGTGACAATGTGTGAATGTTTATCTGATGAGCACACCTTGTACAGTGGCTAAGTTTCCATCTACTTTCCATCGCTCGTAAAAGCGTGTTTCCATCCAACGGCTTTAAAGTGAATAAAAACCTGTGTGTAATGACGTCACGTGCTGTTTTGCGATCAAATTGGTATAGCGGATTGATTTTAGACATTTTAAGGTGTTTCCATTCATTTTTGCACTGAATCGCACAACATTCAGGAAAACTTTTGGGACAAAGTTTTTCTAGACAAAATGGATCGCGCCATCTACCAATACATGATTAATATAGTTATAATAGAGCTTATGTGCCAGCTGATAGCGACATATCGAGTTATAATATGAAAACAACGACATTATCAACACATCGCTATGACAATGCAGATGCAACTTGTCTTTTATTGTCCCTCCGGCATCGCTGCGAGACTCTTTTTTTTTCACAGTCTTGCTGTTTGAGCATCTTCCATTGACTCCGCAGGACGTCCCACGGCTTGTCCTAACCTTTGTCGGCCATTTCCTTCCCGAGTTCCTGATAAATTAAATTCAGAAAGTCTCTCGTCTCCTCGTCCGTCCACTTCCATCATATGTGCAGACAGAGAGGAAATACTGGGAGGAAATGAACTAAAACTTCTTCTTCTTCGTTTTGTGTCAGGGTGCAACCATAAAATGACCTAAAACTTAATCGCAATTATTATTTATTCGGCAAATAATCCATCAGCGTTTACCACATAAGCCGTATATCGATCAAGAGAAAATCCGAGGAGGCCAAACATATTTCCTTTGAGTCGATATTCATGAAATTCCATCGAATTTGACTGTTTCCATAAGGCATTTTTCATTCGATATCACTTAATTTGGATAAAAACGTGGGGATGGAAACATAGCTAGTGTGTGAATTTGTGTGAAGGGTGAAAGCGCTTTGAGCACACTAGAAAAGCGTATGGGGCACACACGCACGCACGGACACACACATACGCCAACAGATAATACAGACACTGAAAATGAACACACACTCTCATGAAGCACCAATTATGTGTCCTCAATAAAGAGTTGTTTTCCCTTTGTAGCCAGATTCCAATTTGCTCCAACCTGTAATCAAAGTCGAGGGCTGCCCATTTGTTTTCTGCGCTCAGCCTCATTCTGCTTTAATGTTCACTCAGACAGGGAGGAAATTGTCGCACATAAAAAAAATGCTTGAATGGTCGTTCGCACCATCATACTTTGATTCTTCCCCCACGATGAGAGAGAATCCCCGGGGGTATTCATTAGTTAAGCCCCAGGCCCCCTCAGCTCGTCACATAATTGCAGGGCTCCGTTTTGATTCCATATTGAGAAATACGTATTTTATGAGACCTGTCAGTATTATAGATTGTGTTGAGACAGAGCAGGCAGCACTAATAATATACCAATAAAACAGCAATTTAAAGTGCTCATATTCTGCTCATTTTCAGGTTCATAATTGTGCTTAGAGGTTGTACCAGAATAGGTTTATGTGGTTTAATTTTCAGAAACACCGTATTTTTGTTGTAAAGGCATAATGCTGCAGCTCCTCTTTTCACCCTGTGTGTTGAGCTCTCTGTTTTAGCTACAGAGTGAGACATCTCACTTTTGTTCCATCTTTGTTGGGAATCACACATGCGCAGTACCTAGGTAAGGAGTACTAGCCAGTCAGAAGCAGAGTAAGGGGTGTGTCCTGACAGTACCTAGGTAAGGACTACTAGCCAGTCAGAAGCAGAGTAAGGGGTGTGTCCTGACAGTACCTAGGTAAGGACTACTAGCCAGTCAGAAGCAGAGTATGAGGGCGTGTCCTGACAGTACCTAGGTAAGGACTACTAGCCAGTCAGAAGCAGAGTATGAGGGCGTGTCCTGACAGCTAGGGGGGGACTTTGGGTTTCTTCACTTTGCCTCAGAGGTAAAATGGATAGAGATAGAAAAGATAGAGAGTTAACAGCAGGGTTAATTGGAACATTGTCTTTTCTAAGTAAAAAGACTCAAACTCACTACAATATTGTATTGAACATACTGTAAAGAATTGGAGACGACTGTGCAAACGACTAGAAATCCAAAATGAAAATGTACATCTTAGAGAAATGATCCATGACCCAGACTTTATACCAAATAGAACAGATAGGATTTCACAAGGCTGGGCCAGTAAGGGATTTTTTTTTACTAAAAATACAATAGACACATATGAAGCCCTGGCTTCTAGATATTGTTTAGAGAAAAACACTTCTTCAGATATCTACAGGTAAGGAGTTACGTTAAACAAAATTCAGAAGAGAAAATGGGAAATTTATTACTACAATATCGCAGAAAACAGAAATAAAGGCACAGTAAAACTTTGATGTTTAGAAAATTCTGCAAAAACTAACAAAGGTGGAGAGTAAAGCAAAAGAGAAATGGAAAAAAGAGTTATCCATAAATAACTCAGACGGGGCCCGGAGACAAATTTTGAAACAACACAGTCAAAACATTGGAGAGAATTTTTCATCACAGAATTTCTTCAGTAACAGGAGCTGGTTCCTGGAGAGAATGCTGGGAAAATAAAGCAAATCATATGTATATATTCATTACATGTCCAGTAATGAAGTACTTTTGGAAGAGATGGAGAAGGCCATAAAAGAAATAATTGATATTAACGAATCCCTGAAATTAGAAACTTGTTTGGATATTAACACACAATTTAAGATAAAATCAAAGGAGCGAAATATTTTTAATATGCTACGTAATATATTACCGCACTGAAGCAACTGACAAGGACATGCATAATAATTACATTTATGGTGTAACACAATACAACAAGTATTAGAAATGGAAAAGCTCAGTGGAACAAAATATATCTCAAACACATAATAGACAAAATAACAACTATAATGGTGCTTCACACACACACACACACACACACACACACACACACACACACACACACACACACACACACACACACACACAGTTTTTTATTTATTTCTTTTATTGCTTTTTATTATTTTTTTTCGGTAGGTTGTCCATGTATGCGTTTTTTTTTTCATTTTATTTTGAATTATTTAATATAAAATTGTACAAAAAAAGGAAGGAAAAAAAAAGTGTAACAGGAAAATAACACGTGACTGGATATGAAAACACTACAATAAAGTATTAAAAGTATTAACCCTAGTGTTGTCCTCCCGGGTTAAAAAGGAACAAAAATACTAGTTTTACACTACTTTTTGGAATTCATGGTCAATAACCTTCATTCATGTATAATTATACCTAATATTTGATTTAAAAAAGCAGAAATTATGAATTATTTTGACTAATAGTTAAGATCAGAGGAATGAAAGTGATCAATTGTATTTGTTGTATGGAATCCAATCCATTTTTTTTGTGGTAATTTGGTTAAAAAGAAACCCATATTTCAGATAAAGACATTTTTTTAAAGGGGTCAAATTTGACCCGAGGACAACAGGAGGGTTAAAAACCAAAGTATTGATGATTCCTTATTAATGATGGCTTTTTATGTCTGCGGTGCTTAACCATTAATCATTGCTGTTCAGTTTATATTGTAAGGCTCCTGAGGAAAATTAATCAGAAACTTTAGTGGAATTATGCTGCGGCATATGAAGAGCTTGTTCTGAGAGCATTAAGCTCTTCTTGTCCTCTTCTTCTCCGCGATGTGATGCCTCAGCGTGTAAGAAATCAAACATGACGTATCATTTTGCAGCACGTCAGAGAGGAGAACGCAACCGTCTACCCAGCAGACGCCGAGCCAGCGTCTTTGCCTTCCCCAGTCGCCCAAAGGGAGAAAAAAATGGGAGCGTTTCCATAGCGACGATGGGGTGAAAATGATTGTTTTTTCAGATGTGCTGTGGCCCCCGCCATTCCCCACGGTGACGGTGACAGAGGCATTCTGGGATAGGCTGTGGCGGCGCTTGGCAGGCCTCGAAGGCGTCAGTGCTGTTCCTCCCGGGACGTCCTGGCACCGTGTCCCAACCCGCAACGCTGCAGCAGCCGCCTAATTAAAACCACACCGCTTCTCCTCGGCTGCTTCTCCTCTCCTCACACACACACACACACATTCTCACTGAAACCCATCTTCGAAAGCTATTTGCAAATAATTCTTACTTAAAGTGTTTGTTTTATTCTACTTTCCGTACCAGATGGATGGCGTTCATAGCTTCGGATTTTGTTAGATAAGTTGTCAGTCACGGGCAAACAGCACAAAATAAAGTTTCAAACACTCTTTTGTGGTTGTTAAATAACTTTCTGGCGCGCATAGTGTTGTCATATGTGGTAAATCCCACCCATCTGGCTTTAAAGAAGGTTAAATCAAACTACTATAAAAGAAGTATTTGCACATACAGTACACTCATGGCCCAGGTCTGACTCAGAGTCCACACGCAGAGTGAATTTTTCACTCTGCCCAGACACACAAAGACATGAGCGTAGATGTGCCATTAGCATTTGAAGGTTTAACATTTTACATCCAAATGTTTTCCTGCTCCGCTGCAGAGGGCTCCTTTTTAGCTCGTTTCTCTGCTGCCATTACCTGATATGTCATCAATCACCGACTTGTTAGGGTCACAAAATGAGGTTGTCAGAGTTCACTGAACCTGGATTAAAAACCATTTTTCTAGTCACGGCTGTGGTTTTTAGCCCATGTAGGCGCCAGAGGGGGTTGAGTCCGTAACTCACTGTACTGAAGACTAAGTGCCAATAACTTTTGACTTTCTCAGCAAAAGGTTGGAGCCAATACCGTAGTCTTCGCTCTGATTGACAACTTACTTGACAGTATTGAAACTGTCGGGGCTAGGCCACCATTCCGGTGGTCCAAAATATATAAATCAAACACAGACAGGTGTTTTGACACAAGTCTAGTCACAGATTGGCTAAGGAAGGCTTTATTTTCACTGCAATCCACTGCCTTAAGCTGGAGTCTCATCAATCTCATGCATGCTTGGGCCAAGATATTACCCAGAATCCATTGGCAGCGGCTGCATGTATCATTCAGAGTTTAAAAATCACATGATCTTAATAAGTTTGGGTTTTACAGACAGTTTGTCTTTCCTCGTTGGGGGAAGCAGTAAGTATTCCCAAACTTTACGTCATCATCATTCCCACGGACACTTACAGTATATATGTAAATTGTAAACTTATCCAGAACTTTCCCCAAACTTAATGGCTTGTCATATTCTATTACTTTGCTAGGATTTTCACTGCTGTGCAGAAACTGTGATATGGGACTTTTTTAAGTTGTGGCCTGCTTGTTGGAGAATACATGTTAAACTTTAAGAAATCCTATATGACTAGACAATGTGTAAATACTGGGACGTGTGTCAAATCAACCTGATCTCGCAGAATTCCGGAAAATGAACGCGGCTCGGAAAACTTTGCCAACTCAAAATCTGGGGCAGTTTCACGGAATTGAAAAATTCCGGGACGGGCCCACGGAAGAATTCTGCGAAATGAACACGGCCCCTTAAGATAAGGGAAAGGTTGTGGGTGGGCTTACGGTTCCGTGACACGTGGGACCAACGGGACGGTTGGGTTCGGGAAATGAAGACAGCGACTTTAGGAAACATCACACGCGGGACACAATTCCCGGTCTCCCAAGTGAAAGTCCTGTGTTTGACCCATCCAACCTCCTTACGCAGATTTTCGGGCTTTCATACTACTCGCTACCATAGCCCCTCGTAATGCTACATCATCTTCTCATTGCCTTTACGTTGGCATTGTTTTCCACGGTGGCCACACGGAATTCCGTGCCCCCACCACGTAATGCGCTGTTAACGGTTCGTGATCATTTCACAGAATTCCGTGAGACCAGGCTAGATAAAATGACCTTCCGTTGTTGATTATTCTGTTTGTGGCTTATTTTAGGCTTCGCAACAACATATTTGATGATCCTGTTCCACAAAACTACAAAGTCCCAGCGGGAGTCTTGGAAAGTGCTCCGTAAGTAGTTGCATCTTAATCTCAATGGATATCTTCTTCAATAGATAGGACTCACATGTTGTGAAATCCAGAGTCAATTTGCTTTTCTTTCTTACTGACAGTTTTCCTTCTATTTAAAAGAATGTCATTTAAGTCATTTTATAGACATGTGATCGCCTGTTTGCAGGAAAATCAATCAATCGGAAAGCTTGACTTTACTGTTTTACCGATGCTTAAATGAAATAAAGCCTCTACTGTAAAACAGTGTTGTAGTCAAGACTGTGAGGGGTTGGAAGCAAGTCAAGTCCAAGCCTTTTAGGGGTTGAGACCGAGTCAAGACCAAGCCTTTTAGGGGTTGAGACGGAGTCAAGACCAAGCCTTTTAGGGGTTGAGACGGAGTCAAGACCAAGCCTTTTAGGGGTTGAGACGGAGTCAAGACCAAGCCTTTTAGGGGTTGAGACGGAGTCAAGACCAAGCCTTTAGGGGTTGAGACGGAGTCAAGACCAAGCCTTTTAGGGGTTGAGACGGAGTCAAGACCAAGCCTTTTAGGGGTTGAGACCGAGTCAAGACCAAGCCTTTTAGGGGTTGAGACGGAGTCAAGACCAAGCCTTTTAGGGGTTGAGACGGAGTCAAGACCAAGCCTTTTAGGGGTTGAGACGGAGTCAAGACCAAGCCTTTTAGGGGTTGAGACGGAGTCAAGACCAAGCCTTTTAGGGGTTGAGACCGAGTCAAGACCAAGCCTTTTAGGGGTTGAGACCGAGTCAAGACCAAGCCTTTTAGGGGTTGAGACCGAGTCAAGACCAAGCCTTTTAGGGGTTGAGAACGCGTCAAGACCAAGCCTTTTAGGGGTTGAGACCGAGTCAAGACCAAGCCTTTTAGGGGTTGAGAATTAGGCACGACCAAGACCTAGTCAAGACTAAGACCAGACAACCAAACAAAACAACTGAAACGTACAGTATATACACAACTCGCTAATATGTATAGATAATATTCGCTAAATCCTTTTGATTGAGGGGTGAAGAGATTTCTGAAGAATTTTGCAACAGCGGCAGATTCATAACTTTAGCTAGCAAGCTTTTCTATCATCACGTACACATAACTTCCCTTTTCTTTATGCTTCCTTTCTAAGTGCCGATAAAAAATGGCGGTGGTCCGAGCTGTGTCGGTTAGTGTTAACAATGCAGATTTTACACACTGCTGTGTGTCTTCTTTTAGATGTTGTTTTGCAAATAAAGTCTTTAAAAAAAAATAAAAAATGAATCAAATTTAAGAAATAAAATATTATTACCGAGAATTTGGCTGGGCTCCTTCTCCTGTCACGTACATTCACTTTGGGTTAACGTTATAGATCAGGCACGCATATACTGAGAGGTTTATGCCTCGACGCAGAGGTCCAGGGTTCGACTCTGACCTGTGACGATTTCCTACATGTCCCCCCACCTTCTCTCTCCCCCCTTTCTCACCCAGCTGTCCTGTTAAATAAAGGCGGAAAAGACCCAAAAAAAGAAATGAGTCAAGTTATTGGTTGCATTTGAAGCAGGAAGTTTTACATCCAGTCACAGTAATGAAGTTATCACATAAATCAGATGATACACAATCAATTTAGTGATATCCCAGAAGTTGTGGTCTTGAAATAAAATCCAAAGTCCTCTTTATCCAAGACCGAGAAAAGACCGAGTAAAAACATGGCCGATTCCAAGACTGGACCAATCTCAAGTCACAATACACTGCTGTAAAATGATACCACCCCATTAGAAAGGTTTACATTCCAAAATGATATTAAACCTTATAGGAAAATGTTATTGCTTTTTTTTTTTTTTTTTTTTAAGATCATTATCTTCCTTATCGTCCTCAAAAATGTCTTGCACATAACACTCTAAAGATACCTGATTTATAACGTTGCAGATGTTATTGTTCATAACGTCCAGTTACCATGGTAGCCTATTTTGTGCCAGTGTAGTTGTGGTGCTAATTTGTCTAAAAATTGAATCCACATTTTTTACACTCACGGTACAAAAAAGGATGCTACCACTTTTTCCCTTTCACAATGTCAATACGATTGTTTTCTCCTTTAAGAAGTGTGATTTCCTGTGGCCTGTCACACCTTCGACCATCGGCCTGTGATGCTGTTGTGTATAAAACGTGCTGAACTCTGGGAGAGGCTGACTTTCTTTTCAACAATTCATTTGTTAGATGGTTGTAAAGATACTAGAAGCTAAGGTGGCGTTGATTAATTGATGCACAATGCTGAACGTTGCACCTGCTATATTTGGCAGCTGGGTAATTAAACTCTCTGGTAATTACAGTTTTTTTTTTCTCAATCGATTTGGCACATTTACTGAAACAAACTTTCAATTATCAAAAGTACAGGAAAGTAATCATTGCTTAGACGGAGACAGTCAACATGCAAAGACAACTTGTCAAATGACAGTGTACTTGTCACCCACAAAATGAACATGCATTTGAGAGGAATATGATTCAATAGCAAATAAATGCACACATTGACAAATGACTAAAAGTCATGTGAACAACGGACCTAATGTTCATCTGAATAGTCATATTGTTTGATAAAGTTTAATAGTAATATGATCATTGTACCAAAGCGATTGAGGTATACTGTAATCTCTGTGACATGTTTTTAAAAGTAGGCAGAGGCCCATTTGTATAAATCACTTTGTGTTGGTTGTGACAAGATGATCACGCTGAGCTCTCATAGATTTCCTTCTGCCGTTTATTTTCTTATATGAGCCTTGTACACATGCACTCACACGCACAAACTCTGTTATTGATATAAAAGGGAGAATCTGTAATTTCTTAGATTGGATTACAGTTAATGGGCCCTTTTTCCCACAGAGTTTTTCTCTTCTGCAAATTGGATTAACACTGCCCTCTCCTTTGTCTTCAGCGCTGTATGCCTAAGATGTTATTGCCATGACAGAAAGCAATATCTAGTGCGGTCTACTGTGCAGTTGTGTGTACACTGGAGAAAATATGGCCCATAGAGTCTTTAAGAACAGTCAGGCCTAAGTCCTTAATTTATTTGGCAATATAAATCTAAAGCAGGGAGTTGACGTACATTGTTAAAAAAACTTTACTTGCATATAGAAAATAGGCTTATTGTTTTTATAAGTCATTCAAGTGAAATAAAGGTCTGCTTCACTGATGAATAACATCAGTGTGCTTCACTGAGAAATGACATCAGCGTATATATATATATAAACAGACATTTGCAATATTAAAATACAGATAAAGCCTGGATTTATCTGTCATTTCTGTCACGTTTGGAGCCTATATATATCCTGTTTTTGCTATCACTCAGCACTTTACACTGTTTACTTCCAATGAAGCAAGTATAGAAAATGGCCCTATGAAAGGAATTTTAATTCAATTTTATTTATAGTATCAATTCATAACAAGTGTTATCTCGAGACACTTTACAGATAGAGTAGGTCTAGACCACACTCCATAATTTACAAGGACCCAACAGTTCTAGTAGTTCCCTCCAGAGAGAGCAACAGTGCGACAGTGGCGAGGAAAAACTTCCTTTTAGGTAGAAACCTGGGACAGACCCAGGCTCTTGGTGGGCGGTGTCTGACGACCGGTTGGGGTTAGAATGAAGAGCGGCAATAACAGTCACAAAAAATTGTAGTTTGTAGTAGTTCTTTGTAGTAGTTCATGGCATAGCAGGGCACTGTGGGGCATTACAAGGCACAGCAGGACGTAGCAGGGCACAGCAGAGCGTGGCAGGATGAACACGGCATCGCAGGACGTGTAGCGGGACCATGGCAACAGCTGCTACCATGATTTTGGAGCCTCCCTGATCCACGGAAACATGCTGGGCGAAAAAGAACATAAGGACTCCGGGGAATGACTCCCCAGAGCTAGGTTAGTAACAAGCATTTCTGGGACATGGATGCACACAAATGGAAAGATAGAAAGATAGAGGAGAGAGGAGCTCAGAGTGTCAAAGGAAGTCCCCAGCTGTCTAAAACTATTACAGCATAACTAGGAGAGACAGGGTAAAGAGAGGAGCCTGGTCAGGCTAGAACTCTCCTCAACCGGATCGGGCTGTATGACCATACATCACGCCAGTCGAGATCGACACTCAGTCCTGGACAATCTGAACTGGTTAACAATGGGGATGTTATCAGAGATGGTTAAATTGCAGGCAGAGCCATTTAAATGAAGTAGTGCAGACTTCGACCGGTTAATTCTAAAGCCTGATAAGCTTCCATACTCCTCGCATAAAGATTTGGTAGGTGAGGAAGAGACTGAGAGAGGTTCACTAAAAAGACCAAAACATCATCCGCAAATTACAAAACAAGTTATTTCCCTCCAGCATATTCCACAACAATCCCCGGAAGCATCTCAGTATTATTATTATTTTTTATTTTTTTGCAGAAGTACACACCACACTCTGCAGCACTTCAAGACCTTCTACCATGAGCCCCCAGTGTTCAGCTCCGCTCCTCCGCTCATGTAACAGCCAGAAAAACACAAGATGACATCACACTGTAACTACCTGTGTAGGTGCAAGAGCATCACATCCCAGATTGCTCACTTCTGTTCGAAAAATGGATAACGTTGCATGCACCTTCATTGCCTTTCTTTCCCCATACTGCAGTAATATGCCGCAATTTGAGAGATGCCTTCCATTGCCCGTGGAGGAATGTGAAATGTCTCTCTGCACCATGGGGAGTGGTGTTCCCACCTCTGTAGCCATTCCACAAAAGGTTTAAAGGATCTGGAAAATGAGGAAATAAATACTTTAGACATTTCTTTCTTGAGGTAACACATGCTCATCCGTGTAATATCGGCGAGTGTTTTGACTGTGCCTTGTATAACAAGACAGTAAAGATGCATCGCACACCCTTAAAGGACAATTCTGGCGCAAAATGAACCTAGGGGTTAATAACACATGGCTAACGAATTTGACTTCTATGGGATTTGTTTCCATGCATTCATGTATGAAGGCGGGCGCCATCTTGGGAGCTTGACGACGTAGATGTGATGTGAGCAACCTGTCTGAAAGGTGGAAGTCTTCTGGTAGCTGTGCAAGAGAAATCTCAATCATTCCCAATCAGCAGAGACGGAGAGCGGAGGTATATGTAAGGAGATAACAGTCACAGGCTAATTACTGCTAACTAGCATGCTAGTTAACATTAACATAGACACAGGCTAATTACTGCTAACTAACATGCTAGTTAACATTAACATAGGCACAGGCTAAATACTGCTAACTAACATGCTAGTAGACATTAACAGACACAGGCTAATTACTGTTAACTAACATGCTAGTTACCATTAACAAAGGAACAGGCTAATTACTGCTAACTAACATGCTAGTTAAATTAAATTAAACCTAAACAACTGATTCTGATTCAAGCTTCTCATGGCAATACGAAAAAATACAAATTTGTCGACTATGCGGCAGTAAGTCGTGTGGTTATGACACAATACGTCACCAACGTCTGCTACGGAGCTTAACATGAGCTACAAGGTGACGGAGCCTTTTATACATTGTTGTGTTTCGTTAGAAATAAACAACGGACAAATAGTCTTTAAGTCTGCAGGTGATGGCTTTGTAGCATTAAAATGGCGCCATAGGAGCTACGCTTAGAGAGGAGGGGCTAACCCCCTTGGTCGAACGACGAACGGCGTGCAACGTGAGCTGAACAATCACTTGTCACTTGACGCTTGTTGTTCGACCAAGATGACGCCCGCCTGTCTACCAAACAGTATTGTCTTTATATATATATATATATATCTTTTTGATAAACTGTCTGTACACCTTACAAAGTTCTCAATGCTTCAGTTTACATGTAGGGACCCTCATGATGCTATCGTTGAAGCGTGGTTCTATTTTGATCCTAGTGGTATAGGAATAGCAATTTCTTTTTACTCCACCAGTGCCCCGACGAACAGTGTTACAAGGTAATTAATTAGGTTTGCTGGTCACATTGGATTAGCATGAAAACATATCCAAGAGAACGGTCGACTTGGTACCCATGTGTTATGAACCCCTAGGTACATTTTGTGCGGAATTGTCCTTTAAGATTTCCAGGAAATCCCATGCAGATTGTGACCTTTTTCTCGATTTAGACCAAATTGACGCCTGAGTGTTTGGATCGCCACCACCAACGCTGCAGCAGCTGCGAAGACTTACCACGAGGAAACAATAAAATATCCCTCTCTCCCGAAACATTGTCAGGAATGCCTTTAATTGGACGTGTCTCAGTCTTGTTTGGTTCCACTCAAACCTCACGTCTTGTTGTGTCATATCCTTTCACTGAAATTAGAACAAGTTCGAGCTCATAATGCGGAACATATGAAAAGAGTGATTGCTGCTGGTGCAATGCATTGGGGTAAATAAGTGGATATTCAAGTAAAAATCATATTATGACATTTCTCATGCAAGTTTATGGTCCAAACATAGCCAATAATGGCAGCATCTGTCAGAGAGTTTTATTAACATGCCAGCAATCATTTATTTCACATTTTTCATTTAGTGACTAATTCATCCTGGACTTAAATGGCATCTAAAAGTCTCAAATTATTAACAAAGGAGGAAGAAACAGATATCATCCCAAGAAGGAAGGTGACAGCTCATATTATTGGTTACATTACATTGGTTTCTTCTTATATATATATTCGGAGAGCTCTATTTTATTTGTTTTTAAGACCCGTTCTCACTCCCATCTCATAAAATGCGGACGTTTGAGCTGTGGTGGTCCTCTAATGCAACGAATGAAGTCGTTGCTGGTCGGTCTTTCCTGAAGTAATGATTCCGGTTTGTTTGGAGGAGTGACAGGAATTTGTGGGCTACCACTTTAGCCACCTTGCCACTTTGTGACCAGGAACTCAGGCTCATTATACTTTTACAGGAAACCCAGTTTACAAAATGCACTTGACTCCACTCATAAAACCAAATTCTGTAAATGGGCACTTAAATAAAACACACACAAACACAAAGACTAAAAACTCTGAATGAAAAAAGACATATTGGAATATTGAATGAACAACAGCAAAAGCATGTCACATCTTGTCTTTATTTTAACGTTACATATTTAAAAGAAGACGCTTAAGGCTTCAAAACTTGCTAACAGGGGCGATTCCAGGATAATAATCAATACAGAATAGAAAATCTGCTTAGAAATTTAGGAAATATTGGATAGGATACAACTACACAATGTAATTCTGCTTAATGAAACATTCCATTCACTGTTAATTTCACTTGTTTTCATATTAAAACCTCTTTGCCAGCTTGGTCCCGCTAACAGGCCATTTTCTCCATTTTAGGAGAAAACGTTTTCTTCACTCATAAATTGCAAGCATTAAATCTTCATAAACACGCTCATACAGCACATCATTAGAAAGCTTATAGCGGTTATAATCATGTTTTGAAGTAAAAAAACAGAAGGATTCTGCGCCGATAGTGTCTAAAGTCGATCGTGCGTCCCTACCTTTCTCCTCGTGTCTTTATTCACAGCGGTAAAAGATCGTCATAAACTTTTTTTTCCCTACATCGCCAACAGTTCGAAGAATAAGTCCATCCAATCCTTTTAATCCAAAACGAGCTGGTCCCCTCACAATCTTGTAGATTCTGGCCAAGTTTCCTCGTAAACAAAGCTGAACAGTCCATCATTTATGGATTTTGATCGCTCCTGCCGTCTGCCCAGAGAACGCCACATTGTATCTTTGCATTCAGTCGGATTGTATGACGTCACAGTTTTCGATTGACAGCTTTTTTTCAGCCAATCCGTCTACTGTAACCTGAGTTAGCCCTTGTGGAAGCCAATCAAGTCGCAGGATTTACAGAGGGCAAAAGTGGGAAAGATTGACAGCTATTTCAACCAGTTAAAACCAATTGTTATGAAACCGACCTCCATGTGTAGCCAATAAGAAGACGAGTTGATTGATACCTAACTTGACCAGAAAATTTTAACCCTGTGATGGCTCCAGCTGTGTCAAAGCAAAAATAAGGCCTTAGTTATTGCATTTCACCACTTCATCAATTTATAATGACTTATTTCTATAAATGTATGCATGTAGTTATTTCTGATATGTGTGTGAGTGATGTGGATGTGTTTTTTAATTTGAGAAGTTTTGTATTTTGCACTTTTTGGGCTTTTTTTTCTGAAAGGAAATAAGAAAAACGCACAGACATATCTGAAGAAATAACTTCATGAAATAGCCATTTTCTGAGTCATTTTCTTCTGGATTTTTTTCTGTTTTAAGTTGAGACATGTGGCTAGGGTACTATTTTTGTATCCAGCCCATGTAATATGCTTCCAGTAGTGTTTTTTAATCATTTTACAGATGATTTACTTGGAAATAGAAATTCTCTATTCTAACCTCTTTAGCTCTGTGTCACACAGTGACACTAGAAACAACAAATTGAGAGTGTTAACTTCCCAATGACCTCAGGACCATCCCAGAAGGCCAAAGTATGTGGAAACTGCATCACTTTTTTTGGGGTAAAAATGTAGGCAAGAAAAGCATGTATTTTCAAGTGTTTTTAAACAAATTGTATATCCAAAAACAATACACAATTTCTATATAGAATTTTGAACTGGTCAAGGGATGGGATGATTCGCACAACAGGCAGCCAAGTGACAGTACGCTGATCCAAGGAAATCACAATTGCCAGATTGACAGCACTCTAGCCCAATGGACTCGGGGGGGGCACCAGGGGGGCCGGTGCCACCCTGTTGACCCCCTTCTAGCCCCGCCAGCTGTCAGTGAACATGGAAAGACACTTTTTCTCCATCTATAAAAAATACTTGGAGAGAAGGGCTTTTGGGTAAGGGACATTTAAGAAATGACTTTAAGTTAAAGTTAAAAGAGGAATCAAGAAGTTCAAAGAAATGTCACAACTCTTCGTCTCTGCTGCATCTTTCGCTCAGTATGCTTCTGACACAACATTTAGGAAGTGTGATATCATGAGAGGCTACACGGCTCTCGGCGGGGCAGTTCAGCAGTGCAAGGACACAAATGTAGAATGTAACAAAAGAGTTTTTAATAAAGTTCTTGGGAATCAACAAAAATGGTATGCCAAATACATAAACGATAACTCAGGATAAGGCCGATCTTGTAATAGTCCAAACTTAAACAATGTCTCTTCAAACTTCAACTCAAAAACCCGATTCCCTCAGGTAAATCTCTTCCTCCGAAACAAGTCTTTCAGCCTTACTTTTTAGACAGCGTTGCAGCCCGTGGCCAATCTGTCGGTAAGTATTCCAGTCTTCAGGTAAGTATTCCAGTCTTCAGGTAAGTATTCCAGTCTTTCAATCCTTCTCATGGAAAGTGCCGTTCCGATCCTCTGAGAGCACAAGTTGCTACTCTCCCCAACAACTCTCCTCTCAACAAGTGTGTCTGGGCCTTAAAAAGCCCTTCAGTTCATCAAGCCCTGATCGGTCTCAGGTGTGTTGGGATGCTGTGTGCCTGAGGGGTGGAGTTTCCAACTCCACCAGCAGATGGTGCCAAAGCTATCCGTGACTGCAGCCATCTCAGGGTACGTAGCGGCCCTCCAGAACGCAGCCTCTCGTGACATCACACATCCCCCTCGAGACCGACGTCCTCGTCGGGTGAAGGAGGCGAAGAAGGCGTCGCGCCGGGAAAGGGCATCCGCATTGCCGTGGCGCTTGCCCGCCCTGTGGACAACAGAGAAGTTAAACGCCTGTAAGCTCAAGAACCATCTGGTAACCCTCCTGTTAGTCTCCCTGTTCCTGGCCATCCACTGTAGAGGGGCATGATCGGACACCACCGTAAACCGTCGTCCCAGGAGGTAGAACCGCAGGGATTCCAGGGCCCAGGTTACCGCGAGGCACTCCTTTTCCACAGTGGAATAGTTCTTCTCCTTGGCAGTAGCTTCCTGCTGAGGTAGAGAACGGGATGTTCCTCACCGTCATGCGCCTGGGCGAGAACAGCACCCAGACCCACCTCCGAAGCGTCTGCCTGGACAATGAAGTCCTTCTCGAAGTCCGGCGCCACCAGGATTGGACCGGAACACAGGACTTGCTTCAGGTTGATGAAGGCCACCTCCGCCTCGGGATTCCACCTCACCATCCGTGAGTGGCGGTTGGTTGTCAGCTCTGTTAGAGGTGCAGCAATAGTAGCAAAATCCGTTATAAACCGTCTGTAATAGCCGGCTAGGCCCAAAAATGACCTCACCTGTTTTTTGGTGATGGGCCGTGGCCAGTCCTGTATGGCCCGCAACTTGGCTTCCTGAGGCTTGACCAACCCCGCCCAATGGTGTACCCCAGGTAGTTTGTCTCGCTGAAGGCCAGCCTACACTTCTCTGGGTTTGCCGTGAGCCCTGCTTCCCTGAGTGAATCTATCACAGCCTGTACTGGGGTAAGTGGCTGGCCCAATCAGGACTTTGTATGACTACATCGTCCAAATATGCTGCTGCGTACCTTTTGTGGGGTGCGAGGACGCGATCCATCAAACGCTGGAACGTGGCAGGCGCCCCATGGAGACCAAACGGGAGCCGGGTGTACTGGTAGAGCCCCTGGTGTGGCAAAGGCCGTCTTCTCCTTTGACGCCGGGGTCAGGGGCACCTGCCAGTATCCTTTGGTGAGGTCAAGGGTGGTTAGGAAGCGAGCATGCCCCAAAGAATCTATCAAGTCCTCCACACGAGGCATGGGGTATGCATCAAACTCAGACACTTCATTTAATTTCCGAAAGTCATTGCAAAATCGTGCCGACCCGTTTGGTTTGGGAACCAGTACAATGGGACTTGCCCAGGCGCTTTGGGACTCTTCGATCACCCCCAGCTCCAGCATCTTCCTTACCTCCTCCTGAATCACCCTTAAACGAGCCTCCGGCACGCGGTAAGGGCGCTGGTTCACCGTTTTGCCAGGCATGGTGCGGATCTCATGTTGTACCACCTCCGTGTGCCCAGGTAGGGAGGAGAAGACATCTCGGTTGCGATCCACCAACTCCAGGACCATCTGCCGTTGATGCGGGGACAGGCTTGGACCCACCTGAACCTCTTCTCTCCCGGGTTCCTTGGACTCTGTGGGGGGCAGACAACTGAACAACGCCTCCTGGCGTGCCACTTTTCAAAGGTTGACATGATATATCTGCTCGGGCTTTCTTTTATCTGGTTGCCTCACCTTGTAGTTTACGTCTCCCACCCGTTCAATGACCTCGTAGGGCCCCTGCCAGGTGGCCAGGAATTTGCACTCCACGGTGGGCACCAGGACCAGCACTCGGTCCCGGGCTTAAACTCTCTGGGTTGAGCAGATCTGTTGTAAGAAGCTTGCTGTTGCCGTTGAGCAGCCTCCATGTGTTCACGCATCATGGGATAGACAGCCTTCATTCTCTCTCTCATAGCCCCGACATGCTCGATCAGGGTCCGCTGTCGGCACGGTTGCTCCTCCCAGGCCTCCTTGGCGATGTCCAGCAGTCCTCGGGGCCTGTAAGATAGCAAGAGCTCAAAGGGTGAAAAACCAGTAGACGACTGAGGTACCTCTCTCACCGCAAACAGTAGGTACGGTAGCAGCTGATCCCAGTTGCGCCCATCCTCCTCGATCGCCTTCCGTAGCATGGCTTTTAGGGTTTTGTTAAAGCGTTCGACAAGCCCGTCTGTCTGGGGGTGGTAGACAGACGTTCTCAGCTGCTTGATTTTCAGCAGAGTACAGAGTTCTTTCATAACCTTGGACATGAACGGACTCCCTTGGTCTGTCAATATCTCCTTCGGGAGCCCCAGACTCGTTGACAGAAGGAACAGCTCCTTGGCGATCTGTTTGGACGTAGCCTTCCTCAGCGGGATGGCCTCAGGATATCGGGTTGCATAGTCCAGGATGACCAGAATGTACTGATGTCCCCTGGAACTCTTCGGTAAGGGCCCAACGATGTCCAGTCCGATCCTCTCGAACGGGGTCTTGATAATGGGCAAGGGAATGAGCGGGTTTCTATATGTGGGCTTAGGTGCCACCCTCTGACACTCAGGGCAACTACGACAGTAGTTCTCTATCTCTTTGTGCACCCCTGGCCAAAGAAGCGTCGCAAGATCCTTTCCTTCGTCTTCTCCACCCCTAGGTGGGCCCCTAGCGGGTGGGTGTGTGCCAGGTTGAGTACGGTGGTCCGGTGGGGCTGTGGTACGAGGAGCTGTTCCTGCACCTCTCCATCTTTCCGTACCACCTGATACACTAACCCCCGGTTTACTGCAAAATGGGGGTAGGTAGGGCTTGTCCTATCCCCTAACACCACGCCCTCTATCACCTGTACATTCCTCAAAGCATTTGCAAGAGTGGGATCTTGTAACTGGGCTGTACCATACTGGCCTGTGAGAGGGGGAAGCTCCTTGGGGCCTTGGACGTCTTCCTCGCTGGAGATTGGAGCGTTTCCTGGGACCAGGTTCTCTTCCTCCGTATCTGGATCAGACTCTGAAACAGCCTGGACACCTGCCATCCCTGCAAGAACACAGGCTGGAGTGAGTGGTTCTGAGGGTTGTGTTTGCGTATTCTCCGAGTACGTCCTACCTCTCCGCTTCCGGGGTACTCGGGCCAGTCTCTCCTGTGTCTCCCTCCACAGTGGGTAAAAGGCGGGGCAGTCTCGTCCAATTAGGACCGGAACGGGTAGGGAATCAACCACACCCGCTGTCGTGTGGATGGTTCCCCTGGTGGTGGTCATTGCGAGTTCAGTGGTGGGGTAGTCTCTGGTGTCTCCATGGACACAGGAGATCGGGAGGACTTTCCCTGAGGTCAGTCCGGATGGATCCACCAGATCCTTATGCACTAGGGTGGTCCGACTACCGGAATCTAGCAGAGCTTCTACATCATGGTGATTCACCGTCACCGGGCAGGTGGGGGGTCGGTCCTGGGCGCCATCTACAACTCCCACGAGCGAAGCAAAAAGGTGGGCGGGTGGTGCGCTGGAAGACCCAGCCGTGGGCATAGGCTCATCCGCTGGTTTCCCACACTGCCAGGAGAGGTGTCCCATCTCCCCACACCGGTAACACTGGCGCGTTTCGCTCTCCCGGTGTCCTCTTCCTGGTGCCGGCGGGGGTCGGGCTCCCCCTGGAGCCTGGACAGCTCCTAAAGTGGCTGGGTTGGGTCCCTTGGGGTTCTTTGGACGGGCTCCTCCTGTCTGTGGCGTGGACGCACCCTGGGGCTCCTTCCTGGAAGCCCGAAGCATCTCTGTTGTGGCTTGGTATCTTTCCACGGCTTCCACTGTCAGGTCCGCGGTGGTCAAGGCCTGTTGGCTAATGAGTCGTTTCGCCTCATAAGGCAGGGCCCGTAAGTATTTGTCCACCACAACGGCCTCCACTACTGCCGCCGCCGTACTCTTCTCCGGTACCAGCCATCTCCGCGTGATCCGGACAAGTTCGTGCATCTGGGCACGAGGAGGCTGGTCTGGTTGAAAGATCCAGCTGTGGAACCGCTGGGCCAGGCCAAACTTGGTGAGTCCACTTCTGCTGAGGATCTCTGCCTTCAGTGCATCGTAGTCAGTCGCCCTGTCGGAGGCCAGGTCCCGGACAGCGTTCAGCGATTCCCCGACAGAAAGGGGGCTAGCAGTCCAACCCACTGCCCCTTGGGCCATGCTTCCCTAGTGGCGGTAGCCAAGGCGTGCAGATATGCCTCAACATCATCGGTGTTCCCCATCTTGGATAGAAAGTCACTCGCCCGTATTGGGCGGACATTACGTTCGGCCAACTGTCTCTGCAATTGCAGTTCCTCCGCCTTCAGGTAGTTGGCTCTCTTTGCTCCTCCAGGAGAGCAATGTTCGCTTGCGTCTGGGCTTGCTGGCCGGCCACCAGGGCTTCCAACACGGCCTCCATCTTGTTTCTCGGGAGGGTTCTATGGCCAATTCAGAAAACCGGGATATCAAACGGTCTGTGTCCTTCTCCCACATGCACTGTTAGCGCCTGAACGTGCCCGCATTCTCCACCATATGTGATATCATGAGAGGCTACACGGCTCTCGGCGGGCAGTTCAGCAGTGCAAGGACACAAATGTAGAATGTAACAAAAGAGTTTTTAATAAAGTTCTTGGGAATCAACAAAAATGGTATGCCAAATACAAAACGATAACTCAGGATAAGGCCGATCTTGTAATAGTCCAAACTTAAACAATGTCTCTTCAAACTTCAACTCAAAACCCGATTCCCTCAGGTAAATCTCTTCCTCCGAAACAAGTCTTTCAGCCTTACTTTTTAGACAGCGTTGCAGCCCGTGGCCAATCTGTCGGTAAGTATTCCAGTCTTCAGGTAAGTATTCCAGTCTTCAGGTAAGTATTCCAGTCTTTCAATCCTTCTCATGGAAAGTGCCGTTCCGATCCTCTGAGAGCACAAGTTGCTACTCTCCCCAACAACTCTCCTCTCAACAAGTGTGTCTGGGCCTTAAAAAGCCCTTCAGTTCATCAAGCCCTGATCGGTCTCAGGTGTGTTGGGATGCTGTGTGCCTGAGGGGTGGAGTTTCCAACTCCACCAGCAGATGGTGCCAAAGCTATCCGTGACTGCAGCCATCTCAGGGGTACGTAGCGGCCCTCCAGAACGCAGCCTCTCGTGACATCACAGAAGTTATATCCCCCAAGTTTTCACCTTTAACTAAGTCAGCCAGTATATAAAGAAGAATCAGAGGTGACTTTCATGCCTACATAACCTTTTGCATATATCTTTGAATTACATCGTAGTCTTAGTAACTGTCTTCAATGACTTAATAACATTTCCATGTGCACCGAGGATTGTCCATCTCTTCTGCCCTGTCGAACATCTCATAACAAATCACCTGCAGGCAGTTTAATCCTGTAAAGCAATGTTCAGGGGTCACATAGCACACAGGCACGCTGGAGTGTCCTAATCCCCCATATGGAATCCGGGGAGGGGGGAGGCAAGACCTTAGATAAGACAGAGGGAGCACTTTAATGTCTCTCAAACTCTTCAGTATAATCTCTTGATCTATCCGTCTCTTGTTTGATCTTAGGCTTCGCCTCACTTTCTTCTAGGCCTGGGACCATGTGCTTTTGTACCGATTTGATTCTTTCACGATACAAAGGCGCCGATTGGATTAGTATTGCGATTCTAGAAATATGGTGATTCAATAGTATTGTGTATTGTGATTTTCTATTCCTTCCTTAACAAAAGCAAAAGTTGAATAATGCACTTCTAGAGGCAATCTATTGTGAGAGATTTCTAAAAACTAATGGTTTTCTAAGAAAAATGCACATCACAGTAAATGTCAGTCATCCAGTCTGACATTCATTTAATTCGTAAAGAAGTACATAACATAGATTTTCTGTATTCTTTTGCTTTTGCTCCGTTTTGCTGGAAACGGATATGATCAGTGTTGCCAGTTACTTTGAAAAAGTAACTTAGCTACTATACAGACTACTTGATTTTAAAAGTAATGAAGTTAGATCACAAGTTACTTTATTTTACATTCAGCAGCTGCTGACAACACCCCCGCCGCCTCAACCTAAGAATGACACAGTGTTTGAAATCCTAACTGAATCAAGTAGTAGTAGACTTTAAATGAAATATAGCGCAGTAGTAGTGCAGCAAGAACCGAGAGAGTATCCGAGCGAAAAAGGCACCTCTGATTCATAATTCAATCATTTAATAACCACAAAACACAGAAACTGACCGATTGTTGCAACTAAAAGCTAACGAGCTAGCGGTCACGACGGTCTCTTCGGGGTCTTTCTAGCCTCTACAGGTGACTTTCTATCCAGCCTGGAACTTGTGCCTTTTTCGGGGTCGTTGAGCATTACATACAAACTGTTACATCCAAGATTTATCCACTTACTGTCCATCAATCACATTTTCGCTCATTTCTGCCGCTAGCTCCATGCATTATATAGCTCTCCCATGAATCATTGCAAGTTTTTTTACGGAAATAAAGGCACACTATATGCCTTATATGGGCGACAGCGAGAGTGAAGAGTATAGTGGAAAAGATAGTAATCCTCCAAGTCAAACTAGTCTGTGATCAAAGATGTTATATAGCAGACAAGATAGATAACTACCATTTTACAGAGGAGAAGGGCGTCACTGGTTTGAGATTTGGCATCTATTTGGGTCTTTTTTGAAGAAATGTAAATAGTTTGGGCTTTATGTGAGTCATAATGTTCATTATGTTTATTTTTTGCATTTAAGAGAACTGTTTTAGACAACACAAATGCTTGTGTAGCACTGCTGTGGGTGTAATATCAATAAATATGACATTATTTTGTTGATTATTGGCATAAGTAAATGTCATAAGGGCAAAAGCGTCTGGACTTTTGAGAAAATGTATGTAGTTTGTCAACTGTATAAGTTATGATTCTTTCTTCAGTGTGACACCCCAAGACATATGAGAAGTGTTTTGGAGGAGATTGGCTTAGCTTGTACTGCTCTGTGTGTGATACCAATACATATCTGTAAGATTCATGTTCCCTTTTATTTATTTATTTGTCATTTTTAACATTCAAGTGACCTCACTGCAGCACAGATATTCCAGTTTGCCCTGAACAAAAATGTTCATATCTTGACTGTAGACAACAGGGTTGATGTTTTACAAGCTTTTTTATAAAATAAATCCAGACGGACAATAAACTGTAAAAATGGCCTTAGGGTTCAGAGGGTTAAAGTCAGAGATGGCAAAAGTACTCACTTCCCACACTCAAGAAGTACAGATAATTGTGTTAAAAAAATACTCTGGTAAAAGTAGAAGTACTGATTACTGATTGATCTTTACTCAAGTAAAAGTAACAAAGCAGAGGCTTGGAAATGTACTGAAAGTATAAAAGTAAAAGTAGCCTTGTGAATGACAAAGCTACCTGAGCCAGACAGATGTTACTAGAGAGCACGCTGAGAAACTACAGTGAACAAGGAGAAAAGGATCTTTATATGCCATTGGCTACATTTTAAATGGCTGTCTGCCAATAGGCCTAAAACATATAGCTTATTTATTGTGACAGAGACTAGGACTCCAGGTTAATAAGATCCTGACCGAGTAGCAAGATATGAATTCAAGTGTGATTTTTGTGAGAAGTCTGTGTATATTCCCATCCAATTAGATTCAATTTGGTAATGATGACACAAAAATAATAACTCCAATGAAATTATTTTAAACTTAGTGAGGACTAGAATGAAAGCTGATTCTGGTTTCCAACTTCAGCCCAGGTGTGTATGTTAAAACACAGACGGAGACAAATTCTCTCTGTTGATGCTTTATTACAATCAAGCATCAGGATAAACATGGGGGAAGCTCTGCTATGGCTGTTTGTGTGGTAATAAAAGAAATAAATAACATTGTAAAGTCTACCATACTCAATGCATAGGAATCAGGAATAGTAAATAATAACAAACCCACTATTACATTTAATGTGTGTATTTCTTCACCCCAGTCTGCATTGCCCAGTGCAAATTCACATCTCTTTTTTTGGTCCACTTGTCTTTGCAGCAACCTACCATGCTATCAGACCACCACTAACTTTGACTTTGCACAGTCTGAGCACACCTTTAGAGTGTTTTGCTTACGGTCTCGTTCTCTTCTTTCTCTTGCTCTCTACACTCTTGCATGATTTGCTGCTCTACCCAAATATCCCACATACATTCTCCAGCTGACTCTCTCTCTGTTTTTCTTTGTTTCAACATGTTCCTTAAAATCCACATTTGTTTGCACACCTTTATGTTCATGGCTTGTTGTAACTTTCAGTTTCTCTCTTTTGCATCTTCCTCTTGGTCGGTTCCTCTGGTCTCACTTCATCTCACTTTACACACACACACTTTCCGATTCCGAGCCACTACTTTTGTCTCTTCTTCCCTGTGAGGCTTAGACTTGTGAAGAGGGGGTGATAGTGAAAGAATGATAGGGAGAGACGGGCCTGTTTGAAGCATCGCAACGGAAATCCAGAGTCCTCATTCACTGTGTGAAGCATATGGAGAGCACATGGCGGGTTACTCTCTTACTCGGTTTCTCCTGCTTGCAGGGGTTTGAGCTGGGAGGGCTCTGCTCTGATGATGGTCCAAAACAATCTTCCTCTTCACTCTAGACATTAGTTATGAGGATTAGTTGTTTCCTTCTGCAGCACTGGCCCCATCAAAGGCGTTCTCAAACAATCCCGTCTATTTTTAGACCGTGATTCCCTTTTGGACTTCAGGCAGAAACGGATGTACAGTAGCATCTGCCAGCCTGTCAAAACCCTGACTGGTGGTTTTGATGCCAAAGGATAGACAGTAAACCTGAAAGAAGAAAAGGGGAAAGATAAAAGAGCTGGCAGAGGAAACAGAGGTTCAGTTACAAAACCATTTGAAATCGTTTAAAACATTGTGAGAAGTTGATTGCTGGCAACATTCATGATGTTTCTTGACCGGAGTTTGAACCCTCTTTGACTCTGCACAAGATTGCTCATTATACAGTATGTATGAGAAACTCACAGCTATGTAAAAAGAAAATATACATAAATTCTGAGCATTACTTCTAGTTACATGGAGACTTATATTAAATCCTGAGAAGTCCTCACAGTAGTGGGATTACTGCCTCTGTGTTGTGTATGTGTGCCAAGAGCTCATCGGGACCTAGCCACATTTTTATTATCAGGTCAATATTGGTAGAATACTCATTATTTGTGCCACCGGTGTGATATAGGAAAGATGTGGAGACGAATTAGACCAATGTTTACCCTGTGTATGTACAGTATATATATATATATATATATATATATATATATATATATATATATATATATTTTATTTTTATTTAATTTTTTTAAATGTACAGTATAAATATATTCCTTTTTTGATCATTTGTTATCGTGCTTAGTTGCTTAGTGAGAGATCACTGTTGTTTTGGTCTCGGTTTCTATATGCGACGATGCAGAGTACGAGAGAGCTTCAATAAGCTTTATTAACCAAAATAAACGAAGTCCAAAAAACTCACAATCCAATAAAAGTACAAAAAAAGTCCCAAAAAAGTATCCCAAAACGGTCCGGGGGGAAAGCAAAGCAGCAGCGGAAAAACTCATGGGTGAAGCTCCAAACAGGACAAAGAACAGACCGGCATCAAGGATCACGAGGACAGGACAACTCAACGAGACAAGTTAACAAGGTAACGACAGGCAGGTGACAAGAGGGCAGGGAAGCAGGTGGAAAACATCAGTTGACCCCAAGAGTGGGAAGACACAGGAAGTACAACTAAAGACAGGACCAGACAAAAACTGGACTTCACAATAAAACAGGAAACAGAACATACAAACACTCAGGGGAACACAAGACAAGACCAACAACACAAGACCGGGGAGAGAACAAGACACAAACACAAGACAGGATAAGAAAAACAAAAAAGGAGAAAAAGAACCCAAAGCAAAAAAAAACACTAACTATAAAAGGCAATACAAATATGAATGATAAAAAAAAAGAAATCCTGAGGTGTGGGAGCATGGGAAAACCCCTCATAGCTTTTTTTCTGCTGGCTGTGTAGAATTAGAGCCACTTAGTTTGGGAACCCACCAATACTGAGTGTCAGCCGTATTTTATTTAATATGTACTACATTTAGCTGTTTCTCGATTGCATACCTAATCGTGTACACAATGCATGTTGGTTATGGAAAAAATAACGAAAGAAATGAAAAGGTGAACATTTTTGGCCTGCTAAAAAAGATTAGGGAAAGACTAGGGCGATTTGGACATGGGAGAAGTTCATAATAAAAAGCATTACATGTAAATAAGAAATTAATTGACATTGATTCTTATTTTAGGTGCAGACCACACAAAATGTCGTTGAATCTGGATAAAGCATTATAATGCTAAATGGGTATATTAGTTTGAACAGTTAGTTAAGAACTGCATTTAATTAAGGACAAAGGTTTATGGATAGCCCCAGAAAATCTACGTTGAAGCTCTTTTCTGTTAAATTGAATGAGGCTATATTGTTTTGAATGAAAGAACTAATCTAAATATGTTAAACGTATAATTGAATTTGTGTGGATTGCAGGATAAGACGAAACACAAAAGTGGAGGTCGGCTAACTCTAGCTGGCGGATATGGACATGTTAGGTGACAATGCAAGTGAATGTTTGTGTTAGATACATACCCAGTTAGGGATGTGTGTGTGTGTGTGTTCTACTGTTGTGCGTATGTATAATTGTTGTGCTAGGGAGAGTCTGGTTATTAGAAAAACAGGAAGATAACAATTACCGTTGGAAACAATGATGGATCATTCTGAAATGCCAAGAAAAGGGCTGAAGATTAAACATCTGTAGCATCAAATGAATTGAAATCTCTGAAATATTAATGCTTAATCAATTGCACATTTTAGTTGTGTCAGAAACGCATCTGGACTCAACATTTGAGGATGCATCTTAAAATATACAGGGATACTGTCTCGTAAGGAGGGATAGAAATGCATTTGGTGGAGGAGTTGCTTTTTTTTTTAATTAGTATCACATACCAATTATAATTAGAAATGATAGATCTGAATATAGATTGGAATGCATTAGGTTGCTCAATGGGGAAAAAGGTTTCAGACTGTTACAGGTGTGGATTGTCACAGGTAATTAACCCATCAACCATCATGTTTTGCTTTTTCCGATGTTTTTCCTACACTTTTTTAATTCATAGCGTAGTTTTTATTTTACATTACATTATACAAAACCAATTTCTCTGGGTTTTTTTCAGCGCTTTTTGTCTCCAAGGTTTTGGTCACTTTTTTTGTTTTTTTTTACATGCCATAAAATTCCATAAAACAAACAAAATTCAATGAAAGTAATCATTCATTTTACCTGAAGAACATTGTATGGCATCCATGTTATTTTTAGGCAATTTGGTTGAAAGAAAGCCAAGTTCCTGATATTAAAAATAAAAAAACGAGTCAAATTGGCCCTGAGGACAACACAAGGGTTAAAAACTAGTGACAGCACAATTACTTCCACATGTATTGATCATAGTTTCACTAATGCAGTTGAGCTATGTTCAAAAACATTATATATACCTACTAGCTACAGTGATCACAATTCATTGGAGTTGTTAGAAGAGAAAAAGTAATCCAAAAGAGATCGTACAGATGGTTTGATCAGGACAGATTTAGAAATAATGCTAAAGATATGTGTTGGCCAGATGTATTACTGAAATACTGCAACAATTTTTATGCCAATAGTTGCAAAGTGAACAGAAATCAGACAAATCTATCATAAACTAAGAAATGGTATGGTTTGGGTGTAAGCTTTGTTTTTTTCCCTCCTTCTTTGGTTTTTGGGTTGTGTCTTGTCTCCTCGTGTTTGTGTCTTAGTTTCCTCCCCTGTCTTGTGTCCCCCTGAGTGAGTGAGTGTCTGTATGTTCTGTTTCCTGTTTTATTTTGAAGTCTGGTCTCTGTCTTGTCTCTAGTTTGACTTCTTACCTGCCTGATTGTCCTGCCCCGCCCTACTATGATTCACCTGTTCCTCGTTACCTCGTTACCTCTTGTATTTAACCTCGGTGTTCCCTTTGTCTTTAGTCAGATCGTTTTGCGTCTATTTGGGACAGAGTCTGGGGATTTCTCTGTGTGTGTTTTGGGACTTTGTTTTTCGTTCAGTGGATCTTGGTTTTCTGTAGATTTCTGCTGTTGGGTCCTTATTCCGCTTCACCGTAACAAGAAACTTTCTAACTAATTTAAATAGAAAAAGAAAATGTATTATAAAGCTGGGATGAATGATATTAAAAATGATAGTTAAAGATTATGGAATATGCTGAGCAGCTTAATGGGAAAGGGCACCAAACAAACTCGCAAACCACCTTAATTATTTTAATAATACAATAAAGGACTTAAGAAATAAGACAAAAATAGAGAAGGAGATATCTTAATTAAATAAAATGTCTTGAGAGGCAAATATTGTAATTTCAAATTTAGAGTAAATATCCATCCATCCATCCATCCATCCATCCATCTTCATCCGCTTATCCGGTATCGGGTCGCGGGGGCAGCAGCTCCAGTAGGGGACCCCAAACTTCCCTTTCCCGAGCCACATCAACCAGCTCCGACTGGGGGATCCCGAGCGTTCCCAGGCCAGGTTGGAGATATAATCTCTCCACCTAGTCCTGGGTCTTCCCGAGGCCTCCTCCCAGCTGGACGTGCCTGGAACACCTCCCTAGGAGGCGCCCTGGAGGCATCCTTACCAGATGCCCGAACCACCTCAACTGGCTCCTTTCGACGCGAAGGAGCAGCGGCTCTACTCCGAGCTTCTCTCGGATGACTGAGCTTCTCACCCTATCTCTAAGGGAGACGCCAGCCACCCTCCTGAGGAAACCCATTTCGCCGCTTGTACCCTGGACCTCGTTCTTTCGGTCATGACCCAGCCTTCATGACCATAGGTGAGGGTAGGAACGAAAATTGCCCGGTAGATCGAGAGCTTTGCCTTCTGGCTCAGCTCTCTTTTCAACGGTGCGATAAACTGAATGTAATACCGCACCAGCTGCTCCGATTCTCCGACCAATCTCACGCTCCATGGTCCCCTCACTCGCGAACAAGACCCCAAGGTACTTAAACTCCTTCACTTGGGGTAAGGACTCACTCCCTACCCGAAGAAAGCACTCCATCGGTTTCCTGCTGAGAACCATGGCCTCAGATTTAGAGGTGCTGATCCTCATCCCAGCCGCTTCACACTCGGCTGCGAACCGATCCAGTGAGTGCTGGAGGTCACAGGCCGATGACGCCATCAAGACCACATCATCTGAAAAAGCAGCGATGAGATCCCGAGCCCACCGAACTGCAACCCTCCCGCCCGACTACGCCTCGATATCCTGTCCATAAATATTACAAACAGGATTGGTGACAAAGCGCAGCCCTGGCGGAGGCCAACCCTCACCTGGAACGAGTCCGACTTACTGCCGAGAACCCGGACACAGCTCTCGCTTTGGTCATACAGAGATTGGATGGCCCTAAGAAGGGACCCTCACCCCATACTCCCGCAGCACCTCCCACAATTTCTCCCGGGGACCCGGTCATACGCCTTCTCCAGATCCACAAAACACATGTAGACTGGTTGGGCATACTCCCAGGCCCTCCAAGATCCTTGCGAGAGTGAAGATCTGATCCGTTGTTCCACGGCCAGGACGGAATCCACATTGTTCCTCTTCAATCCGAGGTTCGACTATCGGCCGAACCCTCCTTTCCAGCACCTTGGAGTAGACTTTACCAGGGAGGCTGAGAAGTGTGATACCCCTGTAATTGGCACACACCCTCTGGTCCCCCTTTTTGAATAGGGGAACCACCACCCCGGTCTGCCACTCCTTAGGCACCGTCCCAGACTTCCACGCAATGTTGAAGAGGCGTGTCAACCAAGACATCCCCTCCACACCCAGAGCTTTCAGCATTTCTGGACGGATCTCATCAATCCCTGGGGCTTTGCCGCTGTGGAGTTGTTTGACTACCTCAGAGTAAATATAATAAATATAATAGAAAATGTGTTAAACTATGAAAACTGTTTATGGAGAGTATAGTATTATGAGTGTGTGTATTTTGTTATGAGTTGTTATGAAATGATAGCATATGTTTAGTTTGTGTCTTATAATTTAGCTCATTCAGCTTCTAGGTTCCTAAATAACTAATTCATATTGAATAAGACCATGTATCTGGGAGTCGCATCTGAGTCCTGCAGACACTGGCTTTTAGTCTTTTTTTTAACAAAATCCATCTCTGTGACATAACATGTTCTGTCCCACCACCGAATTATAAGAAATATTGCTGAATTTATAATAAGCATTCATGCAAACATATTACATTTGGAAACAGTTTGACTTATTGGGAGACAATTTCAGCTGTTTTGTTTCCCTGAAAGTGGAACTCTGCTCTCAGTCGGCCAAGAACCCTATCTGACTCACACATCATCGCATGGCTGCATGGAGTCCCAAATGTAAACTACAATTACATCGCATTCCAGGTCAGTTTGTGGTAGTCCTAACACATTTATATTGCTTCAATTAACTTCCCCAGGCTTTAGACTTCAGGGATAAATTCACCCAAATGGACTTCTGGGCTGCTTGCGGTTTCAGAGCTATTTCATTTATTTATCGTCTCAGCATTGTTTGTGGCTTTGTGGTTTCAGCATTCCCGGAGTTGTCACTTGGACGTCCAACACAACATTCTGATGAAAAAACACGGCCCACATCACCAGGGACAGGCCTGGTCTCGTCTGTTTGCCAAGTAACACGCAGGAATGTTGTACTTAACGTTTTCAATGACACTGTACGTTCTCTAATTATCGCAGGTCAACACTGGGGTGACAAGAGACCTGCTCGTACTCAAGTATCCATCTACAAGGACACTGTTACTTCATGTCTGTTGTTTCCCCACAAAAAATGTCCAGCATTGTCACATGCTGACAGTCAGAACTATAATTAAGCGTGCAGTAATGTAGTTCATCTTGTCATGGACTGTGTTGGCAGATTCTTTGAGTTTTCCTGCAGTTTAAAAAGACGTTTTCATTGGTCAACGGTCCTTTTTAGTGGAAATGATGTGGAAGTTTTGTCAGACGGGTTTATTTCATACAATATTTATAGGCATGTTTGAGCTCTGCTGCTCTGTATGTCTCTCCCAAAGATGTACATTTGATGGCTTTTGACATCAAAACATGACTGTGGTTACATTCATGTCATGTATGAAGGAGTGGAAGACATGAATGATATTTTGTTGATACTACTTGGAAGCATTCACATGTTAACTATCTGGAATTCAATGATAATGATAGTTTGTGGATTTAGGGTAGCCATACTTCCAGGATCCATGGCGCCAATGTGGAAATATTTGAGCCAATTTCAAAAGTTCTACTTGCAGGCTGACAAGAGCCTTTTCTGCTCATGTTGTATTCTACAACAAATAGTCCTGGACTGGATGTGAAACCAGTTGCTAAGCGGAGAAAAAGCTTGCTCAGCAGCCCTTTACCTTATAAATAAAGGTTAAGAAATGATCCTATGAGTCCTGTATTTTAAAATTCATATCAATGAGATTCCCAGTAAACTCTCCTGGCTCTTCCTCTAGTTACTTCTGAATAATTCTCATTCCCAAATGACCTGACCCATTTTGACTAACTGGACTTACTGTTGGCAGATTAAATAATGTATTTGAAATTTCCCATCAAATATAATCTTCACAGAAATGTCCATTTTAAGATCTCTGTTACATCCTTAACCATCACTGAGCATGTGAAGTTTCAGCTACAGTAGCAATTCAAGTAAGAAACTTCTTTGCAGTGATAGTCAGAATTAATTTACGGGGGAGACTCAAAATACCAATACTGTGATTCCTCAGCTGCTCATAAAACATCTTTATTCTCTAATGGCCTGGCCCACTTTAGCCTGCCTAACTGGCCTTGAAATATGCTCTTTTATGTACTTCTTCTGGGGGCGGATTTACCTCGACCACCGGGTTTTGCTGAGTTCAGCTGCTCTGCCTGGGTCCCTCCGACTGTAACAGAGAGCATCAGGCTTTAGGAATGCCATAAGATCCAGGGGCAGGGGATCACTGACCTTGCGCCCTCCTATCTTTGGTCCTCCGTCCTGATTTACTGAAGCGGGCTAAACCCCCGCCACCTTGGAGGCTAGCAAAAGGTCTGGATAGGGTTTTCTGGAATGTCCTTTTTATCAGTTGCAGTTGCTCAAAGAAGCCATGCTGGACAATGTCCAAATGGATTTTCTCCACTTGAGTATTTGTCTATTCTGATAAGGCTTGAACGCATCTTCAGTTTTGGCCAGGAGTAATCACTTTTTTCCAATTTGTGCTGGTCAACACAACCTTTTACAATCACACTGTGAGCGGTCCCATTTTTATTCACTGGGGGCCACTGAGGAGCTGTTGTGGGGCAGTTTATGAAATTGTTAAAAGGTAAGATGTTTTAGCCATTCTTGTGGCATAGCTCAAGGGATGGCAATGTCAGTTTGTTGGTCCATGATCTCCCCCACACACAAAATTTAAATCTCAGCAAGTTGGATGGCTAGTCCAAAACCTTCTTACAGACATTAATGGTGCCCAAAGATTGTTTCATAATGACTCCTGACTCTCCTGGCATTTCCTCTAGCGCCACCAGTAGGTCAAAGTGTTAACTTCTTCAGTGAAATATCTCGACACCTTCCAAATGGACTGGGAGAAAATTTGGTTCAGACATTCATCTTCTTCTCAGGCTGAATTGTAAAAAATGTCTTGAGTGATCTTCTAAATTTTCCTGTATCAGGTCAAAAGTTTACCCCTATAGTCTTCACTTTTGTGTGTGTGTGTGTGTGTGTGTGTGTGTGTGTGTGGGTATGTTTCTTTGTAGGCGGGTCAAACTGACCCGAAGACCATATGAAGGATGTAAAAGTGTGGGGTATGGTAGCATGTGTGCGCCATTTGTTTTTTTTAGTTTACACATATTTATCACAGAAAACAAGGTAAGGCCATTGATTTTCAGGTAGAAAAAATTGATACATGTACCACCTTTCTTCTTGTAAAAAATTGAAACAGGTCAATTTGACCCGAAGCCCATACAAGGGTGAAGAGGTGCCCAAATTCTTTCATAGAAGGAGATGATGGAGATTAGACTCCATTGTTATACTAATAGTTTGTATATATATTTTAATTTATACTTTATTAATCCCACAAGGGGAAACTACATGTTACACTCTGTTATTACACACAGGCCTGAATTACACACACATGCTTAGGTCCTATACATGCACTAATGGAGAGATGTCAGAGTGGGGGGGCTGCCCATGGAAAGGCGCCCCGAGCAGTTGGGGACTCGGTGCCTTGCTCAAGAGCACCTTGGCAGTGCCCAGGAGGTGAAGTGGCATCTCTCCAGCTACCAGTCCACCACCATACTTTGGTCCATACAGGGACTTGAACAAGCAACCCTCCGGTTCCCAGCCGAACTCCCTACTGCCACCCCCATATAGGGGTAGAGAACCATCATAATCCCCCCCGGTGGAAGCTAGACACTGGGGGTGGCGACGATGGAGCCTGAAGACCAGGCCAAAGAAGGCTCCGGACCGGTCAGCTGGAGTAGATGGGGGAAACAGTGTAGACAGGACCCCCACCAACGACCCTGGGTTTAGGAGGGGGACGAGAGGGTGGGCACAGAGGACTCACCGACACAGGCTTAATCTGGGAAACATGAAAGGTAGGATGAATCCGTAGAGAGGCAGGGAGCTGGATTTTCACTGCACAGGGGTTAATGACGGACAGGATTTTAAACTGTCCGATAAAACAGGGTGCCATCTTCTTGGAATCCACTCTCAAAGGAATATCATGCGACTTAAGCCATACCTCTTGTCCAGGTGCATAAACGGGAGCCTGAGAACGGTGACGGTTGGATTGTCTCTGCATGTAGGCAGATGCACGAGCCAGCACTATTCTAGCCGTCCTCCAGACCTTGAAACACTGGCACATGTGTGACTACACCAAGGGAACTGCCAGTTTCCTCTCCCGGGAAGGAAACAAAGGTTGATAGATTAGCGCACACTGAAAAGGGGACAAACCAGAGGAAGGGGACCCCTGTCAGAGACAATGTCTGTAGGCAGACCATAAGCATGGAACACATGTTCCATCAGGATGTAAGCGGACTCTCTGGCAGTGGGAAGTTTGGGTAGGGCTAAAACATTAGCAAATTTGGAGAAACGATCAATGATTGTGAGTATGACAGACTTTCCTGAGGAGGGGGGAAGTCCAGAGATGAAATCCAAAGCGATGTGGGACCAAGGGCGGCTGGGTATTGGCAGCGCTGGGTTGAGTTCTTACTGCGTGCACATACCGGACAAGCAGCGATGAAAGTTCGTGTGTACTTCCATCCTGGGCCACCAGAACCGCCGATGCAGAAAATCCAAGGTACGGTTCACTCCAGGATGACAGGTAAGGGGAGAAGAGTGAGCCCACTGCAGAACCTGAGAGCAAACAAACTCGGGAAGAAACTGTTAGGAGGAACGCTACCTGGGTCAGCTTGAAGGGTTTGGGCCTGTCTAACCACCCTCTCAATGTCACAGGTAATGGCTGCAACGTGGCAGATGGAGGGCAAAATGGATTCAGGATTGCAACCAGTCTCTAGGACTGAATGAACACGAGACAGGGCATCAGGTTTAACGTTGCGTGACCCAGGCCGATAAGACAGGGAAAAGTTGAATTGTCCAAAAAAATAAGGGCTCACCTGGCTTGTCAGGAATTTAGCTGCTTAGCAGACTGGGTGTACACAAGATTTTTATGATCAGTCAAAATGACGAAAGGATGTTTCGCCCCCTCCAACCAATGACGCCACTCCTCAAGGGCCAGCTTCACAGCGAGCAACTCCCTATTGCCCACATCGTAGTTCCACTCTGCCTGAGAAAGTTTGAGAAAGAAAAGCACAAGGATGAATCTTATCAGTAGCACGTTGAGATAGTACTGCACCTTCTCCCATCAATGATGAGCCAGTCCTTTTCCCAAACGAACAGAGCAGGCAGAGACAAAATGTCCAGTCTCTCCACCATACAGACAAACTCGAGCCTGCATTCGGCATGCACGCTCCTCAGGGGACTACTGTGCACGTCCTACCTGCATGGCTTTGGGTTCCGCGCCCCTCATGGTCTCTGGAGAAGTCTCGCCCATCTCCATCGTGAAGCGGCGGAGAAGAGTTGGTTGACGATAAACAGGTGGTCTAGCGCTGTTGTTCCTCTCACAGCGGCGCTCCTGGACCCGGCTATCAACTCTGATAGCGAGCGAGACAAGTTTATCCAATGTCTCAGACTCCTCATGTGACACAAGTTCATCTTTAAGAGTATCCGATAAAGCATTTAAGAACACACCTTGCAATGCCTCATCATTCCAACCACTCACTGCTGCCAAGGTCCGAAACTCCACTGCCATCTCTGCCACACGGCGTGAACCCTGTCGAAGTGAACACAAACGTTTAGCAGCCTCGTACAGGGTGGTCGAATACCTTTCGCCTCTCTGCAGTGAAAAACTAAAGAACATTGTACCAAAAACTCCCCACAGGCACCCATATCGATAGTGCAACGCTCAGGAGCAGGAACAAACGGCTCTCTGAACTGAGAAGGTGGAGCGGAGAAAACGGGCGGAGAGGCGGCTGGAGTGCAGCATTGACTTGGGTGGAGAGGGCAGATACTTGGTCAGTGAGGAGTCGCACCTGGTGGAGCAACATCTGACTGAAACGGCTTTAAACAGGGAATCATGTTGACCGAGTAATATACCTTGAGTGGCTAAAGCAGTCCGTATCTGATTGATATCAGGTGTGGTCTCAACGTTACTGTCTGCTGGGTTCATGTTGTGGTCAGATCATGTTACGTGTGGAAACAGGTTGAACCCAAATCCAGACAATACGAAGACCAGAATGATAATGTAACAGGTTTATTTCCAGTGTCCAATGTTGGGATGCAATAGTGAAAAGCCAAGTCCAAAACTAACTAATAACTAACGTTGTCGTCTAAACTATGATCTGACAAGGAGTGGTGGGTTGACCAGGTAATTGAAACAGAGGTGATTGGGTCTGATGAGCTGCAGCTGGAATCCTGACTCCCGCACACCAGGCTTCACTCCTGCAATCAAGGACAGACCAGGGGAGGAGAGCAGAGACAGGGTGCAACCAGCAGCAGACCTAACACACTGAGCTACATTTCAATCAGGAGAGACTAGTTTGCAGATATGCAACAGTTCTATACAGCATGATTATAATGTACAGTTATTTGGAAAACAGCTGATTTGATTTAGCAGAGCATCGATTAACAGTTAGGTCTTCCTGAAAGAATTTACACTGTGCTACATGAGTTTAGTGCTAAGAACTTGCTAAATGTTAGCATGTAACATGTTGTGCCTAAGTGCAGCCATATTGATGTATGTATTCACCTATATTAGGAGACCACTGTGTGCCTTGCTCATGGAGTCGTTGGCCACAGCTGACGAGGAGAAACGTTCTTTAATCCCCTGATCCTCATTTTGCCATGCTTACATGAAGTTCCTCAATGTACTGTACGTTAGTTGAGGGACAGGCTGTGTCTGTGAAATTGGTACGCTGCCTCTCTCCATTTCCTCCGCAATCACTGACAATAGAACAATGTCCAAATATCTGCAGAACAACACCATCTCACTGCCAGCTGTACATTAGGTCTCAGTTTCTGGGAATGAGTCCTAATGTCAAGCTGGCACTGAAGGGCCTTCTCCACAGCTGCTCAGCTCCGCTTCCAATAAATGAAAACAGGAAAAATGAGGGATACAATGACACGCTGTATACCATATCTGTATTTCTGTCAACCTACTGTATCCATACACCCATCTATCCTGTGTATTAATCACATAACCTCTCTAGAAAACTTCATTTATAGCTAACTGCATTCTGACTGCTATAAAATGTGGCTTCTAGATTATGTATGGCATAACAGCCCCCCCGTTGTGGCACTAGCTCAATCCATAGAGACTACGGAGTATGGATTGGAAGCTGGAGCGGTGCCAGTTCATCTCCCGGGCTCTGAATCCCCGATTGCTTGGCAATAGGCACTGCAGTAACAAAGTCTTGTTTTTTTTTTTTTTCGGAGTTTCTCAGCCTCTGTTTTCGCATTACAGGAAAAAGTATGCCGCCCACTTCCTGTTCACAAACTCTTGTATAACTGCCAAACAGTGCACTAAAATGTGGGCCTGAAAACATTTTAGGCGAGTAGTACGTAATACAGTAACATAATCTTGGTTTATGTTTGATCAGCACTGTCTACAGTTTCATCTGAGTTTGGTTTGAGAGAGAGACAGAGGGGGGGGGCTGTCTCTTTCCATCTGCTTATATGTAGATAGGCTTTTTTATACATATATATACATTTTGGCACTATAATTTTTTCACATAGTAAGTCAGAGTTGTGTAATTGGGTTTAATTTTCCATAGCTGACTTAATTGACATCAGGTGTTTCTAATTATCTCAGTTGGTAAACTGATCACCAAAGACCAGTTAGTCTATACCAAGATGCGATCCAGAATCTAAAACTGATACACTAAAACTACATACACTGATAAAATGAGTAATATAGGCTAAGAGACGGTGGTTTTGCAGAATTAGTCTCGTATCGCCAGACCCCCAGCCCTGCAGGGGAGGGTCTGGCTAGTCAACACAGCATTCTGGGATGGGAGAAAAATGTGCTCTGGTTTATTGGCATCTCTTTTAAACCAATCACAATCACCTTGGGTGGTGGTAAGCGCCAGGCAGAGCCACAGCGCCTCTGCAAAATAGCCTCAGGAAGGAGCTGGTTTTGGTGGAACGAGTTTATTCAAAGGTTGTTTTAGTCGTGCAACAGAAAACTCAGATTGGACAGATAGTCTAGCTAACGGTCTGGATTTACCCTGCAGAGATCTGTAATCTCACCAATCTGTGAGAAAGAAATGCAGTAAACACATTCTTTCCAAATCTTTCCAATCATTCCCTGAGAGAACCAAGCCGACCTGTCTATCCTGGCAATGCACCTTCATTGATCCAGACTACACTTAACTAATCTAACAGCCCGGCTGCTTCTTCTTGTTCCATTGCTCCTTTCCAAAATAAAAGTTTGTGTTGTCCTTATGGGTTTTTTTACCCTTTTTTTAAAAAAATTTTTATTTCACTACCACCATTTTACTACCACTAGCTTCACACCACTTTTTGGAATCTATGGTCAGTAACCCTCATTTGTATAGAATTATACCTAATGTTTGAGCTAATAAAGCAGAAATTAGGAATTATTTTGACTAATAGTTAAGATCAGAGAAGCGTATGTGGAGGGGATGAGTTTGGTCAGGATGCTGATTTGAAACCATTTCAATTTACACTCGAAAGTGATTGTATTTGCAAAGAGCGTTGCATGGAATCAATCATTTTTGTGGTAATTTGGTTAAAAAGAATATTTCTGATATAGATTGTTAAAAAGGGTTAAATTTGACCCGAGGTCAACAGGAGGGTTAAGGATTATTTGTTACGGTATATGCTGCTAGAACAGCCTATTTCAGCAGAAGGTCAGCTCCCCCTTTAAAAGACCAATGTTCAATATTCTAAGTGTGAATCCAATATGCTTTTCAGCATCAAACTGAGCATCTGAGTGGCTTAAGTGCACTGCAGCTTCCTTGTACTTGTGTAATTTCCTTGTCAAGTGCTCTTAGGCAAATTTGAACCAAAGCAGTAGTGGTAGCAGCCTCAGTGAAACGTCTTATCTGCAGCCGTGGAGAGGAGGGAGGGAGAGAACGAGGGGGATGGATGAGAAAAGAGAAGAGATGAGAGTTTGGGGTTTCCTACTGTAGATCACAGGGTCACAGAGGGGCGGAAGCCTGGGAGGATATTTCTTCTCGGAGTAATGTTAGATGTCTATCCATTCCTGCCTTCATACATAATGTAACTTGGTCTTTTCGCCTATTCTGCAGATAGATTACCAAAGAATTCTGCTGCTGCGGTTACAATGAGTGTAAGCAACCCCATACTAGCCAAATCATTTCAGCACTGGATGAAATGTGTTCTCAATTGGCGTAGAAGAACAGCAGCTACCATGTAACTAGTTACATGCGCATTTTTCATGGGATCACAATAAGTATGTTAAATCGGGGATGCATATTTTTTTGGGATAAACTTATTGCTACCAAGAGTACAACGTTTTGCCGGGAGATATTTCATCATGCAATTTTGTCGTCCAGGGTTGCAGAGTATATGAAGCGAGGGAATAGAAGTGCAAAGATATATTTTCCTCACTGGCATCTCCATATGAAACTAAGAGGGATTGTCTTTGTGCTTTTTCTTGCCTCACTGTCTCTCATCCCATTTCTTTCTACCTTTTGCTGCTCTCTCTCTCCTGAAGTGGAAAATCTGAAGTAATTGGTTTCTGAATTAAAGAAAGCAAGCAGGGATGAAAACAGGCTCTAATTCATTTTGCTCTCTCTCTGGGAGAACGGGGTAGCGGGAGACTTTGGGGAATTCTGGCAAACGAGAATTCGCCCTCAATTTCCCTGCCACCAATCAGCAGCATCACTTAGGATCTGGGTGTTTCTATTAATAGAGCTCCGGGTCAGCGTTGGCATGCGGAGGCTTATTTTGATTAACCTCGCGCCTCTGCAGCCGTGGCAAACTCTGTGGCTCAATGCACTTCGGAGAAGGGGGTTCTAGACGAGGCGAGAGATGAGTTTGCTGAAAAAGGGTTTAAAAATACATAAAATTGGGTGGCTGTCAGGGGAATAGAGTGGCAGAGAATGATAATTGGGGAGAGAGAGAGAGAGAGCGAGCTTCCACTTAAACTACAAGAATACAAGAAGACATTTCTAACTCTGTGTCAGAGTCTGACACAAAGGCCCGATGGAGTGTACACCTGAAGTACACTGGCTCTGATAATGATCCATTACATCCATCCAGCATGATACTGTATGCCTAAAGGATTCAGGTAGCTGCTGTCCTCGGCATACTTACTCTACCACTGGAAGGCCCTGCTGTCTCAGTCTGTGGAGAATGTGACTCACTGAGGGTACACGGGTTTAAAGTTAAAGAGAACCTTTCAAGTTAAAGGAGCCTCCATCACAGTAGTTTGCACTGAAAATGGCTTCTTTACATGTATGATCAGAGGAACAGGGGAACAAACTGGGTGCAAGGTGACGATAATGGTGCCTGTAGCTTGCACCTTTTGTTAGTTTAAGACCGACACAGTTGTCAACCGCACACGTTGTTTAAAAAGCAAATGCACCTGCGCCCATCTGTGCGCTCATGGGCGTGCTGGTCTTACAGGGAGGTGTGTTCAGGTGCATTCTGGGCGTATTGCTATCTTGAGGCAACGGGAAGTGATCGCGCCATTGACCAACAAAAAACCTGGTCTAAAGTCAATAACGCAGCATTTCATTGTTATTTTAACAGCAAATTAGTAAAACGTGCCTAGGCTTATGGACAGCGCATGCACACTATGCTTGTTACACACACACAGGGACACAGCACCACACAAACACGCAAAAGATTACAAATAAAAATATGGTGCAAATCCACCATCACAATAGTAATGCGCCATGGTCCAAATGCACTTGGCTGTTAAAGGGAATGGGAGATGACCTCTAATTGGTTGATTTCATGTTACGCCCAAAACACACCTATGATTAATGAAGTACAACCCTTCAAAACCATATGCCCGGGGCACGGACCCTTTTTTCCATCATCAAACTAGTACAAGTGGATTTGGACACGACTTAAACTCACCTGCACCAGATTCTTCACGCCGTGCGCTTAGCTGATTAAAATAGGGCCCAATGAGTTAAACGCAACAACACCATGCTTAAGAATAAGTCATATATATATTCATGGGACATATAAAAACTTACTTGTGCACATACATTTGGGTATCTGGAGTGCCTACCAACCCAAAAAAAGAATTGGACAATCCAGTCAGTTTTTTTGTGGGCTACCTAACCGGATCAGTAAAATATACCGCCCCCTATCTGTGGATTTCTGCCCACAGCTTGAGAACTGTACTGTACCTTTGCAAAGATGTGTCATATTTGTCTCACAAACCAATAAGAGCAGTCTGGGCTTTTTTAGGGTGAGGGGGGCTTAAAGAGACTGGTGTTAAAATGGAACATGTCAGACAGAGGGGGAAAACAAGTTTTTCCAATGCCATCTAAGAAAACCCACATGCCCCTACTATTATGACCCCTTAACACTACTTTTTCTTTCTTGACCTCAGACATTAGTTTGACCAAAAGAAAAGGATGACAGCCAAGAAAGACAACTAAGGAAAACCATGCGTTTCAGTTGAAAGCAGCAGAAAAAGTACATAAGTGGAGTTTGAGATCATGATCATAGGAGATAATAAGCTAAGAATGAGGCTGTGAAGCATTAAAGCAGGTAAAATGTGTTCTTTCTGGGAAAAAAGCATAGGTGATTATTTGCATGACTAAAAGAGGTTAAACAGATGACCAGTGCTGCTGTTTTTCCATTTCGGAGCAATCTGTTATTAACAGCATAGTGGCTCTTCCATCAGGTCAGACACAAGAGCAGTTCTTCTCCATTGCATTGGTTAAACATTAAATGTTCCTATACGGGTAATAGATTGCATGTAGGTTTCCCTCCTCATTTTTCATGTCAGGAAAAGAAACAGTTTGCACCCATAGTGGTGACATCCCTTTCCTGTGGCCTGCCTCCATATTTTGAAGGATTACATACAGCGATGGGTTTCAGAGGAGCTGCCAGCTGGATCTTTTCGTATTTATATCTGATGTGTACAGCTCTATATGTGGGCTGTAATATTCTGTTAGTTGGTTTATTCATGGCAGCAGATGTGGTGACTTACGCGCCATCAAAGGGTTCGGCAATGCAAATAGATGTTGATGCAACAGCCTGTAGCGATGTTGTGGATCTGTGTAAATACAGAAGCAAAAGGAAACCTGAACGGAAATCCATAACCATCCACTGCTGCCACCTGCATCCCTCTGTGAATCAGTCTGTACATGCAGTTTACATACATGTTGAAATGATGAGCCACATAATGTTACTGCAATGGGTGCACGATACCTAAGAAAAGAAATGGCTTTCTAATGGCGAATGGAAAAACACTCAAATTAGTGATTGAATTCCTTCAATTAGGGTCTCATTTGTTAATTCAATAGTTCCTCTAATGCAGTGGTTCTCAAACCTTTTTTGTAATCTACCCCTTTGAAATATTTTTTTGGCCAAGTAGTCCCTAAATATGGCCCGGGTTGGCTCAGTTTGTAGAGCAGGTGCACATTTACATACAGGTGTATGCCTGGACGCAGAGGTCCAGGGTTCAAGTCCGACTTGTGACAATTTCCTGCGTGTCTCCCTCTCTCTCTCTCTCCCCCTTCTGACCTAGCTGTCTTGTCCATTAAAGGTGGAAAAGCCCAAACAAGTCTTTAAAAGTTGTCCCTGAAAAACAATCAGGGTAGAAAAACAGCCTGTTTATGATGATGAATAATTTTATTTTGGTTAACATACATGAAGGAAACAGTTATTTCCCACAATTAGCCATTGTAGCTACACCGAAAAAAAGCCAAAGCTTATTTTTGCCAATTCTTTAATCCCCATAAAATCACAGAGAAATCTATCTGACTAAATACTTGAGTACAATCCTTGTCATATAACATTTTAATTAAATTACATCTAAAAATACCTATTTAAACTGGCTTATTGTCTGATTACTGTATACATCTTCACATCAATTGCTGGTCTGATTTTATTTTTTTTTGCTTTGTAAATATGCCCTGTACCTTTTTTATGAGTGATTGTTGTAAAAAAAAAATATTTTTGTAAAGTTTTATTTGAAACTCAACATTATGTTGTGGTTTAGGCTAATACAACAACAACCATGTAACAACTAGATCTGGCTAGATTTTTGGTACAAAAACAATTTGATTTGGGATATTTCAGTTGCAAAACCAATTCTGCTTGAATATGAAAGAGACATTTTATTTAATCTGGAATAGGGAAGCACCAAATCCAGGATTTGTGTTCAGATTCGGCCGAATATTGGCCGTTTTGACAGGGTTTGGTTTCTGACAAATTATTTGCCACCAGACTGAACCCTACGCTTGCACTATGCTTGCTTTGCTGGGCGATGTACTGACGTTGCCATTGATTAGGGGAAGTTGCTCCTCGTTAGCTAATGTTAGCTTTCTAATTTCACCCCCCAACATGCCTTCATCATACACTGGTTACTCATCTGGCAATAGCAATGTGCTTTCCAACGATGTGAAAAGAGAGTGTGAACTCAACATTAAGTTGTTACATTGAACTATTTTAGAGGCCGTGGACGTGGTTGACTTCATTAATGTGTTTACTGCGTTAATGGACTGAGGATGGGAGGAGGATTCGGTATTCAGTTTTAGATTCGGCAGATTCTGAACCAGTGGATTCGCTATTCGGCCGAATCCCAAAAATCTGGATTCGGTGCGTCCCTAAATCTGGACACACCACAGCAGTCAACATAATAAAGTGCAGGGTTGGGTGACATTTCATTCAGATATCTTGAGATGATGGTCCAAGGGACCCCTTTTTAAAAAGCCACTGCCAGATTTTCCCTCGCCAAACTGTAGCCTATCATGAGAGTTATTTAAAACACCCTTCCTAACAAGCTAGCATGGCATAGTTGGTACCAATGGATCCCTTAGGTCTTCTTGTTTCATATGATACAGAAAGAAATGAAACTTGAATTTAATTGGAATATTGATTGTTTTAAACCCAGCCCTATGTTATACACACACTGCCGAAAAATGACGGTAATGCATACCTTGTGTTTCTAACCCAGGTTACAGATCAGCGTTAGACCCTCTGCAGGACATTTTCTGTTTCAGTGTCCACAGACCAGTGACTGTCCTGCACTTTGTGCTTGTCTTAGTATCTCAGCTGTCCCTTTTCACTGCCACCACACTGGGGGCTTTTGTCCCTTCAGGAGTGTGAGAAGTGTGGTAATGCCCTAAAAAAATGACATTAATGCATACCTTGTGTTTCTAACCCAGGTTACAGTTCAGCGTTTGATCCTCTGCAGGCTGAAGATCAATCAGGGAGCTATCAGTGACGTCACAGCGCTCTGAGCTCTGAGTGATGGATGTGGTGTGTGGTTTTCACACACTGTAGCCCCAGAATTGTGTGTCTTATGTGGTGGGAGCCGGGTCGGATAGAGTACTGCTTATGCCCCTATTGGTGTGTGTGTGTGTGAGTCTGGTATCATCATCCCTGCTCTTTACTCTCAGCAGATAACCTTTGATTTGTATGTGGGGGTTAATCCAGGGATGACGAGGCAACGTTCCCTTAAAGTGCTGCATCTGCAGCCTCTCAGTGTGAGGGGATTTGTCTGTCTGTCCAACAGTTCCAAACACAATGACCCGAATCACTCCCTGACCCCAAAAACCTCGTGAATCCCCACCCCCTGATCAGCAAACCCCATTCACTCAACTGCTGGATCACAACATAAAGGAGATCAATCCTTTTGAATGAATGAATCCCTTTCAGTGGATTTGACAAAGATCTGCTGGAGGCGTTTTGTTTTACTTTCAGTAATTAGTGTGTGTCACCACAACTGTGACAAGTTTTACATAAACTATATGGGATGTGTCATTTTGTGTTGCTGACAACCCAAATAGGACAATACTCCAAAATAAGTTGTTGTGTGAGCAACACTGTTTCTTTAATACAATGACATTTAGAGAACTGGAGGGCTAGTCATCAATGAATACCATTTATGTGTAATGTAACTATTATTAATGTGACATTTCGGAACCATGGGCATTTATTTCCATTCATTAAAGGGCTCTCTGGCACTAAAACTATAAATATACTTCAAAATTGTAGAAACATAGCTTGAACATGAACATATACAAACCCAACATGCTTCTCTTTAAGCCTTCCTTAACCTTGGTAGCAACATGACAAATAGGATTTGATATGGAAAACAGGACGGAAACTCTGACAGTGAAATATAATGTAGAAGGGCGAGGGGGGGGGGGTCCTTGATCATTGGTTCCGCTCCAGAGCAAGTAAATAGAAAATGAATGGATCAGCCTATGTAAACAGTGTGATTGGGTTACTTTAATTTAAAATATGTTTAATACTCTGCCCATGCAAACTAAGTACAGTCAAGGTTTAACCATTTCTTTCAACAGAATGCATATTTGACTGTACATGTGGTACTCCGAAAAGAAATCTAAGAAAGTTTGAACAACTGGAATTACTCAAATAGAAACAGATCTAATCAGGATCCACTAATGTCTCATAAGCTTGTTTTTAACACAACATACATACCTACATTCATAGTGGCGGTCAGCGTCTAAAGGGAGGAAAAACGTATTTATATACGTATAAGTGTTTAATGTACTGGGGGATAGGAGCAGCTACACAGGGTTTAGCGAAATTCTGGGACTTTCACCCAGGAGACCGGGGTTCGTTTTCCGCGTGGCACCTTTCCTAAAGTCGTTTTCTTCTTAAACCGGCCTGTTATTCCCGCGTGTCACAGAAACCTGAGCCCACCCACGAGCTTTTCCTTAACATAACAGCGTCAAATGGGACGCCAATAGTCCCGATCCAAGCACGTTTAGATAAGACGCTAAAGGAGACTTTTATCATCTGTATTTTACGAGATGGGAGTGACAACGTGTTGGTATATCTCCTTCCTGCACCGTCTCCTAAAAGCCACGTCCCCATGCAACTAAATTGAATTTTCAATTATGTTCCGAGGGAAACGTCATTTATTTGTATTTGCTTTCCACGTAACTTAAATGTGTTTCCAATCAAAGCCCGCTTTCAAAGTCCACTTAGGGACAACGTTGGGCTGGATGGATGGGTCAAATGGACAAGGGATCTTTACCCAGAAGACCACTGCTTGTGTTAACGTTGTTGTTATTGCTGCTTATATATATAAGTTAATTCACTTAATGTAATGCACAAATCACTTAACAGTAACAAACCCAAAACATGATCTTGAACAAGACAGGGCTGCTCTTTAATACCATCATCCCTTCCTTTTTAGATGAAAATGATGGTGGATTGGAATGAATTTCTACATGTCTCCTTTAAGATAACAGGTTAAACACAGGTTAAACAGCGTGCAGATATGATCTAACAGCCCTCGTTGGTGAAGAAGAATAGCCATATTTCCTTTTTAAACATCAGAAATGTCTCCTAGGTTACAAAGAAAAGCACTTGTGGAGAGTGAAAGCGTTGGAAAGGAACAGGCCTTGAAGGCCCACACACAGACATGGACACAAAATCCTACCCAATCATCATCACACTTACACGACATTTGGCCTCATTTCTTAACATTTCTAATGTGTTTGTTTAAAGTTTGTAATCATGTCTTTCAGCACCTTGTAAAGAGCTATTTTTTTTTTTTTTTTTTTTTAAAGCACTTTCTGATTAAATGTGTGTTGACTGGAAGTAGGTCAGAAGTACTTTGTTCCTCTTCAGCCTCTTGTGTTGTCTGACACTCTCGCTCGCTATCACCACATGACAGGCCTGATTGATGGAACATGCACTGCAGATTAGAGCTGAATTGTTTGGATACAGTTTGCCTGATGGAGCACTTACGCAAGGCTCCACTTGTGTTTTCCTACGTGTCTGCTGACAAGTCGGGGATTGTAGCGGCGAGGTGAGGGACGCCGTGTTGGGCAAGGCTGACTGCTGCAACAACATGGCTTTGTTATCAAAGAAAACAGCATGAGATTAAATAAAGACGATGTTTTGTAGGCACTTAGATTTTTTTGATAGCAAACTTAGGAATGACGGGAAACTGGAAGCTCTCCACTACATATACTTTTACACTTATGCTTGTTGTAGCTTGACAGTAAGTGTAAGCCGTCTGTGAGTTATTGTAACTCTGCAACCAGCTCTCTTTCTTTGCAGTTGTTGGTTGTATACAAAAAAAAAATCTGTTTCTATGTTGTAATTTTACTTTGGCTACTTCTGGCGATCCTGGAAAAACATTATACTTTCCCAATTCTTTTTATTAATGGTGTTTTTTTTTGTGTCTCTGTTTCATGGCAGTGTGTGCAGACGAACGCCGCAACACACAGTTTCAGAGCATTGGAGGTCCGCCCAATCCACCGGATAAAGAAAAAGTTGTCATTTGCGGCACTAAAACTGCAGCCAAACACTGTTTATTTCCCCACACGGCCGTGACACAGAGCTGGTATTCAACAGTATCTCTGTTAAGCAGTGGCTGAAATAGGCTGGTACTCACCAGTACTGAGCATTTCAAATTTCTTCTACATGAGTTCCCTTACTTCAAATTGTTTTTAACAGTCAGATTTTTATACCCAAAAATGTCTATACATCATAATTACATAATACATAATTCATTGGGAAAAAACAAGTAATTCTATGTAAAGTCAAAGATTTATCGATTAGTTATTCAACTATTGTATTAATCGATACATTTTTGATAATTGATTAATTGGTTTGAAATTCTCTAACTGCAGCTTCAGTAAACTGAAGTTGTGTGTGTGTGTGTGTGTGTATCCATGGACAGAACTGGTAACATGTTTTATGATGTACCAAAACTGATTTTGCACTAACTTACATATAAAAGTTGCAGTAATATATTTAATATTTTTTTTTCTAGGTTCACTATCAAACTTATTTAAAAAAAAAAAAACACATAAAGAGGGATGTTTCAATTACAGAACTGCGGAACATATAAATAAATGATATCTGATTACATAAAAAAGAGATATTGTTACTGTAGGTCTGTGGTTTCTGGCTTTGAGAGTAATTCATGTTAATATTCATTTGACTCTCTTCTACATGAGCCTAACTTATAGAGCTTCTCCAATGACAGATGAGCCAATGAATAAGACATCACTGTGTTGGGATCCATGGAGCTCTATGTGACACCCCCGGCATTATATCTCCTTGTTCCCAGATAGAGAGGCTTACATTAGGAGAGAGCTAGGTCCCTGATGCCCTTAAATTCCCACGACACTCTGTAGTAAAGAAGCAAAAATAATTTGTTTCAAATGTTTTGAGAAGATCTAGGTCAAATACGACTTCCATGGGATTCTTCAACAATATGCAAATATTTCTACCATAGTACAGGGGTTTCTATTAATGATCGACTGATTAATTCATTAGTTGGACAAACTAGAGAATTAATCACTTACTGTATATTGTTTGACTATTTATTTTTGTAATTTAGAATGTCATACACCACACCTCGTCAAAGGTGAGAAGTTTGAGGATTTTGTTTTGTGTTCATCAGACAAATTAATAAAGACACATGTATATAGATTATATCATCATATCATTTGTTCCTTTAACACATGTTAAGGAAAATGATACTTGTCGTGCGCTAACGAAGATAAAGAATTATGAACAGTTTCTCCTGTACGGCTAAACATAAAATCCTACCGATTTAATAATTTAATAACCCAAAAATAACATGGATTCCACACATCGTGCTTTGCAACTACAACAAAACATAGGATCTCTACTTTCATTGACTTTTGGGTGTTTTATATTAAAAAAGAAAATTGCATTTGAAAAAAAACATACCCTTCTGTAATTATCAGTCTAAAAATGATTCTATTAGTCTAAATAATTCATTCAATTTATTATTTTTACTTAAAATTAGGTATAATTAACTATACATGAGGTTTATTGACCATGAATTCCAAAAATGTAATAAATGTAATATTGGTAATGCACTCATGCGTGAGGCAAGCCGTCACTGGTCGTCATAGCAGGAAACTGCCGTGAGCTAACGTGACACACACACACACACACACACACACACACATAACGTCGAAGATGTGTTGTTTTTGATTCCCAGCGTGTTGCCACAGCCAGAAGCAAATGACTTTCTAATGAACCTGGAGGCAGCAAACCCCCCCCCCCCCACCCCCCGTCTGTCTCTAGCCTCGCTTGAAACCTCGACTGAGGTACACTGTAACAAATTTGACAGAAAATTTACCAAAATTGCCAAATGTTTAGCAAGTTACTGTGAATTATTTTTACAGTAAAGGTACTGTACTTCCATTTAGAGTATTTTATGTATTCACTGTAAAATACAACATAAGATAAACAAGTAAAAATACATTAGTTTACTTTACAGTACTATAGTGGTTGTATTGTGATTTTTTTTTTTTTTTTTTTTTTACAGAAATACTTAGACTACTGTGATTTCAACTGTAATACTTAGACTACTGTGATTTTGTCATGTCGACAAGGTTGTAAGTAACTTTACAGCATTCTACTGTAAAAGTCATACACAGTAGTGTTACTGTGAAGTCAAAAGGAAATAACTGGAGATTTCACAGCCATTACTTACAGTGTAGTACTACAAAAAGTACCTGTTATTAGGTAACAGAGACTTTTTTTTGGTAATGGAAAACCAAAAAAGGCAAGTAGAGTCGAAGCGAGTCGAGTAGATATCACGCAGTGGAAAAACTTCATATGCACTTACCGTTCCTAGGAGCAGCAGATCCCCTTGGCAACGTGCAACGCTCGGAACTGCCGTTATGCGCTTAAAGTTCATATTATTTCAACTTTGACGCTGAGCTTGCAATGTGCAACCAACTCAAAAATGTTCCAGTGCTGAGTGGTAGTGTTAATAATAATAATAGTACTACTACTATTACTACTAATATTAATAATAATTACATTTATATAGCGCTTCGGGGGGACTACTACTCTCTGCCACCACTAACGATAGGTGTCAGTGTCCTACTGTCCCAATTTCCTGAGCATTTTGGATGATATTCACAATGCTCATGTCAGAATATGATATTCCTAGAGATTTTGCCATAACTGAACTCTTGAGTAACAATAACAATTAGCTTTCATGTCCACTTTGAGCATGCATTTCCTGTGAGCGTTTTGATTAAGATATGCGCTGTAGAGTTTTGACTTAATTAAGGCATCTCCCTACACACCAGTTAAGTTATCTATTTGGCTTTCTCTCCCGCGCTGGGCCTCATTGTCCTCCTTGCAACAGTTCGCTCTGCAAGGCTGAAGTGGTGCCAACATTGCTACTTACTGTATTGTCATGGCAGTTATTGGATTTCCATACACAGTGCATTTTATTTCCAGGGTCTTGGGAACTGATTTTGTTCCATATTTTCATCTTTATTTACCCCAGATCTTTTGTAGAGCCACTGTGCCCTTTAAACATCCCACAGAATGCTTCTGATTGGCTGAAGGCAGGTTGAAAAGACACAATCTGATGACTGCTGGAAGGGAATACCAGCAGAAAGGGTTAGGTGAACCGAGACTATTTTGCAGAGGCCCCATGGCTCCGTCTGGCACTTAACGCCGTCCAAGACGATTGTGATTGGTTTAAAGAAATGCCAATAAACCAGAGCACCTTTTTCTCCCATCGCGAAATGCTGTGTGGTCTAGCCAGACCTTCCCTCTGCAACGCTGTGGTGGAAGGTCGGGTGTGTGAGACACAGTGAATGCTGATCTGATGTTGCGGTCTATCAGATTATTCAGCCAGTGTGTTTCAAAGGCGGTATAGACGGTAAAGCAGGCTTGTTGATCCTTGAGAAACTCCTTATCTGGTCTTTGTTGGCTCTGCGTACATTGATCACACCCATTGTTGTGCTTGTCCCATTGAGGCCAGAGTGAATGAGCCTGCTGCGTAACAGCTTTATGCCTCCCCCGAAATGAAGACGTTCCCACCATAGAGACCTGACACAGAGTGAGACGTCAGCCTGCCAGGAGACTTCATACAACACTTAATTTACTGCACTAGTTACATTTAGTGACTTTTATTTTTTTTTAACCATAACCTTTTCACACCGATTAACACCAAAATATTATACAGACCTTGTATTCCAAAGTTGTTTTTGTACCACTTTACTTAACAGCCGTTAAATACTACATTTTCTAAATGAGCCATGACACAGAGAGACATCATCAGGGTATTCTGCTTTATGTTGTGTCTGCTATAGCCCTGACCTCATTTGTCTCAGCTGGATTTCATTCATATGCTCTTCTCCTCATATGTTTTAACTCTAAATGTTAAGCTGTCCAGCTGTATAATGTTGGGTTTTCAAAATAAAGACATTCCCTCCAAAAACAAAATCCCAGCAAATATGCCAAAGAGAATCCTCCAGTGAAACTGCTCGTACTTCTTGGCTGCCTTCTACTTCATGGCAACTTAAACACAATATTTACTTTAGTCTCATTTTCTTTTAATGACCGTTTTCCCATCCCTTTTTTTTGTCCTGCTTTACAATTATTGTCTTTTCATATAAAACTTTTTCTACTGGCCAAGAAAAGTTGTTGGCAAGATCTCATTATTATATGCAATTATATTAAAATATATATATATATATATATATATATGCAGGTGGTGTGACATATTTATAGAAAAATCACTTAAACCACTTTCTTTCACTTTCACTTAATTAGTTTTAATGAAATCAGAAATGACTTTGTCTTTGTGTTGCTATAAAGAGAAACTCTATTCATCATATACACACACACACAGTTTCCTCCCTATAGCTAATTGTGTAGCCTCATACAGTGTGTGTAGCACCTCTTGCAGCCCTGCCTGTTATGTGGCTGTGGTGTGGGTGTGGTGATTTTCTTTGGAGTGTTTGGAGCAGTGTGTTGTTTGCGTTGGCATGTGTCAACCAGACGGGGTGTGACTCAAGTGCCCTCTACTGGTGGAGGCGGGTCCCTGTGTGAGACATGTGCCCCGAGGTGTCTGAACTGGAATGTTTTTTTTTTTTTTTGAGCACTCATGCAGAGAAAGAAAGGTAAAATCAGAGAAAAGGATCTTTACGTTATCGATTGTCAACATTGCTTCTGCGTTCTGCTTCTTATTGGTTCTCAGCCTCTCTGCAGGCTTGATTCCTGACAAACACAGCGGGCCTGTGTGCTATATAACAACGTGTTGAACCAGGAGAGTTTTGGAATGACAGAGAAGAGTTGGAATGTTAGTTTCATACAACTGACTCTTAGTTATTATCTCCTCTACTTACATTGGTATGTGGAAGTAGGAGTGAGTGAGCAGGTTTAGGCAATGATTTGCTCAATGTCTTCACCTGGTTAGTCCAAACCAGTATCATAGGCTGAAGTCCTAAAAGTAGTACCAGTAGGCTGGAGTCCTAAAACCAACACAATAGTCAAGATTTCTGCAAAAATGCTGAGGTCACGAGTCTCACATCCCAGTTTTCATGTGCATGATTTTGTGCAATTCATGTCTTTGTCAAGCTTTTTGATGAATGTGGTTTACAAAACAGCAGCGTGTCTCTTTGTTCCCACAACGCTCTAAATCCTGTTCCCCACAAACTTGTACTAGTTTGCCAGGAATATTCTGTTTTGTTCTTGATTCCTGTCTTTTTATTTCCCTGGGGCTAATGTGATCTGCTCTTGAAGTTTCTAAAACACCTAAAATCTCTGCAGTAGGGGGAAATAACAATAATGGGGACATGATCTTAGAAACCAAGACGACAGGTGCAAGGCACAACAGGACTACAAAAACAGTAAAAAGCAACACTCACATCTGTTGGAGGGAACAACAGGTTGGAACCAAGCCTGCAGAACTCCACACAGAAACATTTCTCTGGCTACTGATGAATGTCAAAATGCCATCTCATACTGACACTGTGTTTGCCATTGTTAGCACTAGGACTGGGCAATATATCGATGGTATATCCATATCGAGATGATTATTGTTTACATGATGCTGAGCCGGTGCATCGAGTCATACAGCGATGTGTTTTCAGTGTAGTGTCCAAAATCTCATTTGGTTGTTCCCTATAAAGTCTCGCTTAGCCAGTCTGGATAGGCCACACAGCATTCTGGGATGGGAGCCTCGAGAAGGAACTTGATTTGGTGGAACGTGTGTACGTTCAAAAGTTGTTTTAGTCGAGCAACGGAAGTCTGAATTTACCCCGCAGAGATCTGAGGAGCAGGTAACCATAAACCATCACAAAGAAAGCGGAAGATAATGGACATCCGGCAGAATTTCAGGCAGCAACTGATCTATCCCAGAAGTAGAAAGCCGTAGATATAGAATAGAACAGAATGCCTTTATTGTCATTAGAAGTGCAGTACATGTGCAACGAGATTGAAGCAATCCCTTTACAGTGTCAACATAAAATATAAAAAAATATAAAGTGTAAGTAGTGCAGAAGAAGAAAAAAAAGAGGAGGGAATGGGGTGCATAGTTCCTGAGAGCAACTATATACATATAATATAAAATGGTAAGAAAGATAAAGGGTTTGTATACACATTATGCAAATAATAGTTATTGGATGGTCTTGGAAGTCCTGAGTATTAAATATTGCACTGTAATGAAATTAAATGGTTAAATACTAAATATTGCACTGTAATGAAATTGCACAAAATTACAGTATATTTATATAGACTACTCACTGCATAGCTCACCATTTATTACACTATATAGGGAATAGTGTATGTGTGTGTGTGTGTGTGTGTGTGTGTGTGTTCAAACACAGCTAGAGAGTTTAGAGAGGGCCACTTTGTCTTTGAGAGTGCAGCACTCTGCAGTGCTGTACCGTATGAGAGAGGCGGATTCGACACCATGGCTCCCCTTTGCTTATCTTTCTCATTATAGCGCGTCTCACGCTGCTAGGGCCGGCCCCGGCCCTCCTTCTAGCCCTGCCTGGCTATTCTGCCGCTTCAATAGCTCTGTTTGACTCCCCCGATCTGAGCCCTGAGTTGTCTGAGGGCAAGCAGTAGAGTCCCTCTTCTCTCTGGGACCCCCTCTATCTTTCCCTCACCCCCCGCTATCAGTCCAGCAAAAAAAAAAAAAAAAAAAAACAGAGCCACAGGCTGAGTGGCGGAGAACAGGGCTCGGTTCACGCCCCCTCGCTAAATAGCTCCAAGACAAAGGCAAAAAAAAAAAAAAAAAACGCTAGCCCTGTTTGTGTGACAGCAGGATTTATGGCAGAGCTTGAGATACAGCTGGAGCCAAGCTAAGAGTTTACACACACTGAACAGTTCCCAAGGACAGGCCTTTAGACAGGGAGGCCGAGGACGTGTTGGAAGGGAGGGTGAGGAAGAAAGGAAGGGAGGTGGAAAGATAGGGAGGCAGGAAGACAAAAACCGAGAAAATATTATAGTAACAGAAGATGGGAAATGACAGGAGTAGCGAAAAGCAAAGAAACGCAGAGGTAAAGGAGAGTGTGAATAAAGAAACGACAAGATAGATAATGGAAGATATACTTTACTGTCCCCCGAAGGGAAATTAGTTTTGGACTCTGTCCGTTCCGCAGCTTACAAAGACTACACAAAATACAGAAAATAGACCTCTCCACACAAGCTCTCATGCAACACAACACATGCTTTCATATACATTAGACAGGTACCTATAAGAACATTGACTCCCTCTTCCAATTTTCCCTTCTCCGCAATTAGTATAGCACAGCCCTTACACAATGAGATATTGCACAACCCTAATAGCCTACTTACTGCCCAAATGACATATTGAACAATCCAACAGCCCATGTATTGCAGCACCAACATATTGCATAGCCCCAATAACCTACTAATTGCACGATTGCACCACCCAGCCAAGCTACATGTTACTCTTAATAAACTTAATGGACATAGGCACACAAGACTTGAAGTAAGAAACTGGCAGATTGAGAGAGAAAGACAAAGACAGGGGAATAGAGATCAAAATAGAGTCCACTGCATTGCAACATATTTAGAATTTTCGAGAAATACCTGCACAGTCGGGGACCTTATTGCATGTCAGCCCCTCAGCCTCCAAATTTGTAGTTGAAAAGAATCTTCAAAATTTTGAGCTGGTATCAGAGTTACTGGTGCCCCCTTGAATATATTATCTTTGTGAAGACAGTTGATGGAAACTTGCTTAAAGGATAACGTTGCTGCTAGTTTATATTATAATGTGTTAGTCTGTTTCTCTTTCTAACTTCCCTTCCCTGTCTGTGACACTAAGGCCTATGCCCATTCATTCCAACTGACGGAATTCTTTAAAAATGTGAAAATATAGGTTTCGATTCTTTCATGTCCCAAAACAAAAATCACAAACCCTTTTTTTGCTTTTTAGCAAACTAAAGTGCTAGTGATTACACACAGCTTCAGGACAGTGTGTCATTGAGCCAGAATAACACTATGTGTGTGTGTGTGTGTGTGTGTGTGTGTGTGTGTGTGTGTGTGTGTGTGTGTGTGTTTTCATGGTAATGAAGGAGCATCGTCAACCAGCCCAACAGCGTGTCTCCTTGATGTGTTTTTAATAGTTGTTGGAATACAATGGACCTCTGTGGTGAAGAGGAAGAAGATGTATCAGACTTTGCACACACACATACACACACAATGCTTGTTAGTGGATACATTCATTCTTGGTTTGGATGTTTTCATGGGATTTGTTGAAAAGAAAAATATAGAACTTGCACACCATGTTATAGGGTAACCAGAGGGTAAGTAGTGTTTTCAACCTGGAGCCTATTTTCCTGTTTCTGTGTCTAATAGACTGACGGTATTGAGTGAGATCGCATTGACATAGTTACCCTTTAAGCATGACTACAATGACCAGCAGCCACAGTCCAGGCTGCAATGTGAAACAATGGGGCAAATGTGCATCGTCAATTTGGTCCGCTAAAATGACGTTCATTTACATGGAGTCTGGTGGCGTTTGTGAACGCCGTTTTGTGGATTTTATGTTTAAGAAAAGTATCTTATTCTTTAACGGGAAGGTCGACCTCCTTAGAAATCCTTTCCATAATGCTGTCACACGCTTAGAATATGATTCTGAGCCTGTCGGCGGCAAAACAAGCACTTTTGTGAACGTGAAACAAGCTGGACAATTGTCCTATTAACTTACACTGTAGCTTGTTTCGCTGACTGACAACCACAGTGATCTTGCTTCATACTGGACCAATGTCAAAGATCCTTCCCATCAGTCCCGTCAGACACAAAAACATATGGGAATAGGGTCCGGGTTGACCCTTTAATGGATAGATGACTGATGATGGACACAAATGACTTTAATTTGTTGGAGATCTGTGCAGGGTATCAGGCTAACACAAAAGACGATGAAATGAGACATGAAAGGAGAAAAGACAAAGTGATTGAGAGTGGCAGACTGTGAGAGGAAGAGAGAGAGAGAGAGAGAGAGAGAGAGAGAGAAGTGGGGTTGAATGGGGAGATTGGGTGCACGCAGGGTGTGAGATATCAGTGGAATTACCGTACGCCTGGCTTGCTTGCAGTTGCCATGGACACCTGGCAGAGAGAGCGAGAGAGAGAGGGATGAGGTATCCTGGGGAGTTTCTAGATGTCTTCGGAGAGAATTTGTCAAATGACGTTGTTACCGGTTATATCCGTGGTGACAGCTCTCACATCAGACACGTCTCACAAGTGGAGCTGTTGTTGTTGTCTGCTTGTAGAGTGGACTGCCGTGCACACACACACACACACACACACACACACACACACACAAGCACACTCACTCCCGCCAGTGACACCTCAGTGAGACATTTTCACTGTCTCTTCGGCCTCCACGCTTCTTTCTGTGTAAATTATTTATGCCTTTTGGTAATTTTATAATTCACTCAATGCAGACTATATTTCAAGGAGGAGAGAATACATTCATCTTAGAGTTTCAAAGGGTCAAAAAATGTGGGCAGAATTATTTTGGGGAATGTAAAGACTGGGAAAAAATCTCTCTCAGCACGGATAAATATTTGGATTAATCCTGGTTTTCTCATGCAAAGTGAGGCCTTAGCGATACCTTCAGCAGAGCACTGGCTCCTGGATGAGTTAAGTAAGCCCCAACAGCTTAAAGAGATCAATTGGAATCCTCACCCCCCCCCCCCACCCCCCTTCATTTCTCCTTCTGCCCATTCAAATAGTAGCCAACAGCGTGAGATGGAGGCACACTCATGTGTGAAATAGACTCTTCATGAGGACGCTGGTCTTTGGCTGCCTCGTATTTGGGACCTCCGTCTTAATCCCCCCCCCCCCCTCCGGATTCTCGGTGGAGGGAAGGCGAAGACAAGGCCTTTTTCTTTAGGAACAGAGGGCGAGGGGCGGGGCAGGGGGAGAGGCCGATGAGTCCATTGACAACAGTTGTGTATCTGTGGAGATTTAGGTGATGATTTCATAAGAAATGGTCGACTGAGCAGCAATGGCCACCCCAGCTCTTAGGAAAAAACACCCTCAGCTCTTCCTCTCTGCTGATGTGTGAAGTTTTCCTTTAATACAAACAATGGGGCTGACCCACCCTGATATATATATATATATATATATATATGCAAAAGGCAATATTTTTTTATTTGTGCATGTTTCAGGCTGTAGCGCCTAGTGTCATAACGTCTTTCCCCTGAGTGTGTAAAGTGAGATGTGAACAATAAACAATAAATTCTTCATCATCTCCAGACTCCAATATGGAACTTGTAATCAAAATAAGACAACCAGCTATAAAACTGAAAATGAAGCATCTCTTATTTATGAAAGTGCAAATTACATGGAATAATAACAAAAAATATGTGGACGGGAAGGCACGTTGTAACTAGGTACATGCAGCAAATACTTAAAGCACTATTTGTATCTAAAGGCTGGTTAAGCACTGTTTTGTCTCTTCCAGTGATTGGTTCATCTGGGTGATGGTGTCGGATATGCGTTAGCATGTTAGATGTATTTCCTCTCGCATACCCAACAACTGCTGAACAACGCCGACACGCAGTCCTCGTCTAATCCACCACTCTCTTACCTGTACTACTGAAACTGATGGGAGGGCATGAGACAAGAGGGCATGACACGGGAGGCTCCAAGCTGCAGCCATACAGTCAAGAAGTAATCCCAAAGTAGCAATCTTAATGTAATGTTGTTCAACCTTATTCTTCTGTGCTAACTGTGCATTTTAACATCATTTTTGACCTTCACCGTCACCTTCCTCTTTGTGTCGGCATTCTAAACTTCGGCTGATTACCTGCTCCTCAGATCTCTGCAGGGTAAATCCAGACAGCTAGCTAGACTATCTGTCCAATCTGAATTTTCTGTTGCACAACTCAAACAACCTTTGAAGTTACACTCCACCAAAACAAGCTCCTTCCCGAGGCTATTTTGCAGAGGCAACATCCGTCTGGTGCCTAGCGCCGCCCAAGACAACTGACAGAAAGCTCAGATTGGACAGATAGTCCAGATAGCTGTCTTATGGAGCTTATGGAGTTTAAATTACAACACAAAGAAAGCGGAAGGAGATAGACATCCGGCCGAATAGAGGGACATCCGGCGGGATTTCCGATGACACTGGAGGAATCCTGGAAGTGGAACGTCGTGGATTTAAACTACAAGATGACAGGATATAAGAAAACATATTATTTCCTTTTAAATAGAGTTATTGGGTGATTTTACTTCTTTAGATTCTCTTAAACATATTTAAATGAAACAAAAGGATAGAAAATCCATCTTTGGTTGAACTGGTCCCCACAAATAGACTTGTGAGAAACAGTCCCAAGTAGACATTGCTTTATTTAATGGGGTCAAGACTGGGAGGCACTGCATGAAGAATTTAAAGGGGGGGTTTAACACCTGAAAGGCCGAACCAAGGTTCATGTTTTTGCATTTCATCTGTAAGTTTTGATTTCACACTGCAGTTATGGAAGCGCACTAAAGATCTATACGTGACAAAACTACATCCTGCCATCATCCTAGACGGGAGCTGCGTCTGCTCGGTACATAAATTTACACGGAGAATACATGGTATAAAAATAAATAAAACTTGCGTGCAAATTAATTAATGCTTCCCCGTCCTCTTGCGTCAGAGTATTTGACAGCTGCCCCACCCTACCCCAACTTTTGTTTTGTTGCGATGTTGAGAAGCGAGACACGGGGACTTTCTTTCTCGAGCATTTATTCAGAGAAGAACGGAAACCTACACTGTACATTTCCTACCACTTAACAAGTAAACTGCTGATGTATTCTCAGCTCTGATAGCCGACAGCTGTCTGCTCTGAGCGCATTCACCGTCACACACTCTGTTACGTACACACTATGCACTGAGCTATTCCTCAGAGGAGCTTTCCCGGTCTCATAACACGATGATAGGCTGCCAGAGCTTCTTGCATTTGGCCCGAAACAAAGGACAAAGCAAGGTAGGTGTGAAAGCCCCCTAAGTTGGCATGAAGTAAACCCATAGACTGTCAACATCAATGGACAGAGCATGTGTGACGTCACCCATTATGTCTAGGAGTCGATGAGTTTACGGGCGCAGCCATCCTGGTTGGGGAAGTGATGATTTTAGACAAGAGGGAGGAGGGAGGGAGGAGCTGCTTACACTCTACGTTACACACTTTAACTGGCAATCACATCATAGCCACGTCCTAAAACACCCCCCTCCCAATTTTAAAATCAAGGAGACCATTATTCAAAAAGTGAACATCATTCTGTGTTGCAGAAGACTTCAAACTAACGATTGAGACCATAAACTCATTATGAAAATGTTTACTAAGGTAATACATCAAGTGAGAAGTGGGTCACTTTCTCATAGACAGAAACAGACCTCATTTTTGCAGCCGCACGTGTTGCCCCCTGCTAGAATTCAGATTCAGGTTTAAGGAGTCTCCCCCTGCTGCAATTCAGGTGCAGGTTTAAGGATCTCCACCTGCAGGAATTCAGATAGAATGCAAGTTTAGGGCACTTCCGCATTTGCAGCTCTTTGCCGAACTGGATGTGTTGTCCATTAATATTAACAGTCTATGAGTAAACCCCTGTGTTAAGGCTGGGGATATGACATATATATATATATATATATATATATATATATATATATATATATATATATATATATATATATATATATATATATATATATATATTTACCAGCTTCAGAATTGTAGAAACATAGCCTGAACATGAACATAAACCAACCCAACATGCTTCTCTTTAAGCCTTCCTTAACCTTGGTAGCAACATGACAAATAGGTATTGATATGGAAAACAGGACTTTAACTCTGACAGTGAAATGTAATGTAGAGGGGCGAGGGGGTCCTTGATCATTGGTTCCGCTCCAGAGCAAGTAAATAGAAAATGAATGGATTAGCCTATGTAAACAGTGTGATTGAGTTACTTTAATTGAAACAAAGCTTTATGTTGTGAGCTTCCACACTATGTTCATTTTGCACTACAATTCTTAATAAAACCACAATATAGAAAGTATAAGATTTTGGCCATATGGCCTGTGTGCGTTATATCCTTGTGAATCTTGTTTGTATAAAAACAAAGATGTGTGTTTGTATGTTTTGTGAGGTTAATTTGTGCATTGTATGGTTGTGGTGAGTATTTGTGTGTGTACATTAGGGGTGGAACGCTACATGTATCTGTATTGAACCGAAACGGTACGGACGTCTCATTTCGGTACATGAATTTGAACGGAGAATACATGGTATAAAAATAAATAAAACTTGCGTGCAAATTAATTAATATAATGCAGATCTTTTCTTTTAAAGATTATTTTTTGGGGCTTTTCTTCCCTTTATTTTTTAGGGTTACAGTGATAGACAGGATAGGTGGGAGCTAGATGGGGGATGACACTCAGCAAAGGGCCGCATTCTAACCCGGGCTGCTCCAAAGGCCTCAGTCTACATGGGGCGCACGCTCTTACTGGGTGAGCTAGAGGCCGCCCCATAATGCAGATCTAATGTAAAGCAGAACTACTGTTAGATAAGCAGGTTCCAGGGACACCCAATCTGTAACGCAAGGAAAGGCAAGGCAGCTTTATTTGTAGAGCACATTTCAGCAACAGGGCAATTCAAAGTGCTTTACACAAAAACAGTTAAAAAAAATAAAAACAGTTAAAAAAACTAAAATAAAAAATAAATAAAAACAGATAAAACACAGAAGAAACAGTTAAAAATAAAAAAGAAATTAAATATTAAAGAAATGAACATCATTAAAGGCAACATCAAAAAGAAATGTCTTCAGCATTGATTTAAAAGAACTGAGAGTAGCAGCGGACTTGCAGGTTTCTGGAAGTTTGTTCCAGATATGAGGAGCATAGAAACTGAACGCTGCTTCCCCTTGTTTAGTTCTGACTCTAGGAACAGAAAGTAGACCTGTCCCAGATGACCTGAGAGGTCTGGGGGGGTCGTAGAAGATCAGAAATGTATTTTGGCCCTAAACCGTTTAGTGATTTATAAATTAGCAAAAGTATTGTGAAATCAGTTCTTTGAGGGACTGGAAGCCAGTGTAAAGACTTCAGAACTGGAGTGATGTGATCCAGTCTCTTGGTCTTAGTGAGGACTCGAGCAGCAGCGTTCTGAATCAGCTGCAGCTGTCTGATTGAGTTTTTAGGGAGACCTGTAAAGACCCCGTTACAGTAGTCAAGTCTACTGAAGATGAAAGCATGGACAAGTTTTTCCAAATCCTGTTGACACATAAGTCCTTTAACCCTTGATATATTCTTAAGGTGATAATGGGCTGACTTTGTAATTGTCTTAATGTGGCTGTTAAAATTCAGGTCAGAGTCCATGACTACACCAAGATTTCTGGCTTTGTCTGTTGCTTTTAACATTGTTGTTTGAAGCTGAGCGCAGACTTTTAATTGTTCCTCTTTTTTTCCAAAAACAACCACCTCAGTTTTTCCCTTATTTAATTTCAGAAAGTTCTGGCACATCCAGCAGTTAATTTGTTCAATGCACTTAGTCAGTTTTTGTATTGGACTATAGTCCCCTGGCGATAAGGATATGTAAATTTGTGTGTCGTCCGCATAACTATGATAAATTATTTTGTTGTTTTCCATAATCTGAGCCAGTGGAAGCATGTAGATGTTAAACAGAAGAGGCCCCAGAATGGAGCCTTGGGGAACTCCGCACGTCATATTTGTACGCTCAGATGTATAATTACCTATTGACACAAAGTAATCCCTATTCTGTAAGTAGGATTCAAACCAGTTTAGTACTGAGCCAGAAAGGCCAACCCAGTTTTCCAATCGGTCTAGTAATGTGTCATGGTCAACTGTAGCTCCGCCTTAGCTCTGAGGCTAGCCGAGCTCCACGCAGTTTTTTTGTCAGGTCGATGGTCCAGTGAGTGAGTCAGGGACAGCAGCACTAAGAACGAGTATGGTGAGTGGTGGCGACCCACAAGAGTTAAAGGACCCGCCGGCCTCTTTAAAAGGGTGCCAGCCACCCCTAAAGCTCTGATCCTGGTCTGCTGCACAGACCTCTTTTATCTGATAATGAAGAGTTTCATGGCTTCTGTGCTCCACAAAGCAGACAGCTGATAAATGTTATGTGGTCGTAGTAACAGATGCTTTCACCACCATGGCGTCCTCTTTAGCCCCCCCCCCAAAGTATAATGAAGCTCTGTCTCCGTCTCTCTGACTGGCTCATCAACTCTGCTTCCACTAAGTAATTATCCAAGCTCTGCAAAGTCCTCAGCTCAGTCCGTGCTAATGTCTAAGGATTCATTATAGTGTAAAATAAGATAAAAATTCAATTATTTCCTCCTGGGTACATGCATTAGTCTGGATTGTCCTTCTTCTGTTGAGCTTATAGTCTCATTGGCTGTGGTATTAACACTACATCACAACCTGTTGGCTAATACAGCATTTCTGGTTAAACAGATAGAAATTAATTGAATGGAAAAAAACAACTTTTAAGTACATTTGCGTCAAACATTTTTTCTAAAAAAGAGGGAAAAGTTCCCCCGGTCATCGTGAATGTCTTTACAGTCTGTTCTCTGTTTGCAAAGTCATAATGTTTTAATGAGTGTATGGTTGAGATAATAATTACATGAGGAAAACTATATTCATAATAATGTTCACCCCAGTCAGTCACAATGTTCTACTATACTAACTAACTAGTGCTGTTTACACTATGTATAAATCAACTGCTTGTGTCATTCATGTTTATGCTCATGAAAGATTTAATTAATTCTTATATATATTTAAATACATTTACAAAAAATGTATTTACAGTGTTTGTATAGTTAACTATTTATCTATTTGTCTTTAAACAGTCGGTTCTTGCATATGTATGTAACTATTTACATCAGCAGTTAAGAATCTACTGTACCTCTGGGTCTTCTTCACATTTACCTGAATCTAAGTTCTGCCAGCATCTGATTGGTTAGTTCAGCAACATGTGATTAAAACAAGGAAGTGTTGTTGTTGTTGTTGTTGTTAGCAAGGGGGTAAGCCTCTCTGTCACTGACCAATGTGAGTCCAGTGCAGATGTGAGTCGCGCATGCTCAGATTTAAAAGGTTTATGGCATAACATGTCATACTGAAATTTGTGAAATCCATGAAATAATAAACTTTTCTCATTACAAATAATAACCAACCAACCAACTTGGTTAAGTAGGTCCAACTTTCAAAAGTTAACAATTTGAAGGCCCCTCTGCAGTGACTCTGAAGGACCCCCCTGCCCACGATCTCTTACACTATTACAATCAATGAGCATGTTATGGGTTAAATAAACAAGCTGCTGGAACTGCTACATGAGCATCCTGCAGGTTATAGTCCTCACAGGAGCAACAACACACACATTTAGAACTCACTAATTTGTTTCCTCGTTTATCACTTAATTAACTTCCAGCATTGCAGCAGCAAGTCTTGACGATCAATATAAATCACTACTACGGACGGAGACCCGCTAATGAGATCAGATTAAGGAACGGAATTACATCCGCTGCCGCCACGAATGATTAGAAATCACTAATTAGCCCTCTGTGCTATTAAAAGGCCATTTAAACAGCGTATTTCTGTCTGTGGCAGTGCTGTAATTACATTATGTCGGACACGGATGAATGGCTACCTCCCCCTATCTCCTCCTGCCCTCCCGCTTTCTGCTCTCCTATTCACTGTGTAGTTCACCCTAACACAGTGTGCGATGATCATTTTTTGTTCACAAGTTTTACACTTACGACAGCAGCCAGCCGGTGTTCGTGACGCGTACAGTGGCAATCGTGTTTCTAATAGAGGCTGAAACCTATAGTGTGTTACAAGATGGCTTTAAGCTTGTTTTAGCCACAGGTAGATTTGAAAGACAGCACAATCACTACATTTACACAATCATTAGCTTGATTAAGCTAATAAAAACATATATGGACATCATTTACACCCCCCTCGCCACAGTTCAGTGCCGAAGGAAAGCTGCTATAAACAGATACACCTTTAATACTGGGAGGATAACAAACAACTATCCGAAAAAGTAAAGTGGACAACCATCTGTTCAACACGCTGAGCTGTGACTGTTGAAATGACACAGTATACAGTATATGTAACTTATTTTGACACTAGAGCTATGATAAAATCTGTCACACTGTACAAAGAGCAGTTGTAGAACAGAGAGGCAATGAAGAACGAGTCCTCCGAACAGAATCGAAATACCTGAAACAATAGGAAACTACAGGCCATGTTTCGGAAGCAGGACTGCAGTTATCTCTCTGTGTTGCCAGTTGAAGGAATCCATTTGTTTCTCTTTGCGTCTCTGTAAAAATATGTACCTGAATCTATATTATTTTGCACCATTTTATCCTGTTTTTTAATGTTTTTTATCCCACCAGTAGATGCAATGCCTTACTTTCTATTTGGTTGCAATATTTGACATCATTCATTGAACAAATGCTCTAAATTAAATGACAAAAAAACAATGTTTTTGCCCTCCAGAGCGACACTTAGAAGCGTCCTTTTGTCTGCAGGACGACATCATGTGTCAGTGCCTTACGGATCGCTATTGGCCACAGAAGGAAAAGCACAGGTGTGAAAAAGGAATGATGGCTGAATTCCATGTAGCTGCTTGGATTTCAGGTCCCTCTCACTGGAGCACTGGAGCCATCGCTAGTGTTATTAGTAACACCTGTGCTTTTCCCATCAAGTCAAAAGGTCGGCTGGGAGGAAGGCAATTACTAATCGTGAGATATAATATATATTTCTGAACTGACACCACTGCACTGTGTTTTCTTGGCTCGTTTACGCTGTCACACTGTTTCCTCCTTTTGTCCAGACAGACAAGAGTCTCACAAGGCTTTCCTGGAAGGATGTGTGGAAGCATGTTGGGTATGTGTAATTAACAGACTGCAGCTTCATGTAAGTTCTGGCACTCAATCTTCCTCCTAGCACAGGAATACTTTCATAATGTAAAATCAGACCCACTAAACTGAGCATCTAAGCAAAAGATAGTTTATGATCTTACAGGAGAGATCCATATGGAGTCAAAGCTACCTGCTAGTGCAAACTTGTGTTTGGTTTTAATGGGAATAAATGTAAACATGGTGCGAAACGGATCTCTTCCAGTGTTTTGAACAAACTTTATTGGCATTGGGGGTCCAAGAGGAGACAAAGTCAGTAGAGGACAAAGAGGAAAATGTGCCAATATGTGTGTTCTTTTTCCCACTGAGGCCTTTCATACTTCGGACTTGAGGGTTCAATGTACATATACAGAGGTTTACTCCTCGACGCAGTCTAGCTGTGTTCAGTCACCATAGAGCTCTGTGACGCCAAGCGGCAGTTGCTGGCCAAGTGGTAGTTGCTAGCCGAGCAGCAGTTGCTAGCTGTGTTTAGCCGCAATAGAGCTCCATTACGCAGGCTACAGAGCTCCGTAGTATCAGCGGCAGTCGGTAATTGAGTAACCCGAGAAAAGGGGGCTTTGAGCCAGGTACAGAGCACCGCGAGCTGTCGGCCGTTTCGGCGGACATTATGGTTAAGTTCAGGCGACAAAAAGTGGGCGTCATGCGGTCAACGACAGTTAAGTTTAGGCAACAAAACTAGTTAAGTTAAGAAAAACAAGACTGTGTTTTGGATTAAAACACTCCCAAGGAACACACATTTTTCCTGGGTGAAAGTCCTTTGTTTTACCCAGGAATGAACTCCCCGACCTGAAAGCCCTGTGTTTTATGATCCACCACCCATCCACTGTGACCCCCCCTCCTTACACGGCTCACAGCATTCCTATACAGCAGCAGTTGTTGTGGTGCATACAAAAAGGTGGAATGCTTACGGATTTCAGTGTTTCTGTAGCTATATGGTTCATGAGGACAGCCTGTACGTATAGTTTTGTCATGTTATTTTCTGACTTCATACAAGCCTATATGAAAGCAGTCAGAGTCAGACATTGGGACATTGTTCGACCTGTGAAGACCTTCAGAAGGTGATTTACACCCAGCCAGGGAGTGGGAGAGGTGGTGATGCACATCTGTTGAGCAGGAAACCCGGCCGCCCGCTAAACATCCTGCCCCCACATTATTAGAGATCACCTCGTACACATTGTATCGACCATCACACCACGCCGAGGCCTCTCTGACCTTGTGTCTCCGTCAGCCTCCTTTTCCGGCTCCAGGTAAGGAGAGCAGTTGTGGACGGACGCCAGGAAATGAGAGGGGAAGTTCTCACGTAGATAAGAAAATTTACTTTGGGAAGAAATGTTTTTATTGACATCAAAACGAGAAAGATGGGGCTCTCGGCTGCAATTAAAAAAGAGTGAAAACAAACACAGTTATGCGGACTGAGATGCTGCAGAGGTTAAGGGCCGTGTTTCTGAAACCACATCACTTGATATTCCCCTACAGCCCTCTGTCTGTCCAAAATCTCTCTGAAACTAAACACACCCAAACATTCACACACTTAGTATCTATGAGACTCAATATTTTTAGGCCTATAGCAATTAATAATAAAAGCACACATAAAGTACTATGGGCTTCACAATCAACCCAGCTGAACACCAATGGGAGATTTTGGAGCAATGTAGAGTAGAGTTCCATCTCCCCAGCACTAAGCTCAGGACGCAGCAACGGTGGCTCTGCTAAAGTGTCAGGAAGTCTTGTTTTGGTGGAACATTTGCTTTAAAGTCTAAGATTCTATTTTTTTTTTTTTTTTAAAGATTGCTTTTTGGGCTTTTCCGCCTTTAATTTTTGACTGGACAGTTACGTGAGAAGACACACAGTAAATCATCACAGGTCAGATTCAAACCCTGGACCTCTGCATCAAGGCATAAACCTCTCAGTATACAATATGTGCACCTGCGCTACCACTGAGCCAACCTGGCTACAAATTCTAAGATTCATTTTAATGTGTATTTTCAGACATTTAAATTTTTTAACATAAATTGGACCCCAGGACCCCTTGTTGAATATCTCTGCTCTGCAGTGCAACAAAAGACATGAAGCTCATTGTCTGTGTGCGAGAAGTCACGGATGAGTCCTGATCTATCACAGAGCTTCCTGCCAAAGTGTTGGAGGGTAGAGGGAGGGAAACACGGCTTGGCTGTAAGGACTAAAGAAACCCTGCAGTATCTCAGCTCCTCTCTGGCGTCCGAGCCCCGAGACAGCTCCATCCCTGGCATCCGGACTCAGTACCTGGCTTTATAAGGCCTTGAGCCATGCCAGAATCAGGCTATTCCTGGAGACGGTTCCTCAGTGCTACATACCCAGAGAGCTTTGTTTGGACTGAAACAGAGGAGGAGGTGTACTGCCGCCACCACTGCTGCCACACAGACACCCCCCCCACCCCCAACTTCAACTGTTAAATCTTTATTATCCACACAGTCCAGTGCAGGGGGTGGGAAGAGGACACATTTTTCATTTTGATTTATTTTCCTGTGATGAGGACAAAGACAGTGTGGAAGATTACCAGTACAGAACGTTCCTGTTCTCTGGGTTCGGAAAGAAGCTGTAAATAATTTGGATGGTTTGTTTAAATCTGCATGGACACTAGGGGGTGGGAATCATCAGAGGCCTCACGATACGAAATCATTGAGATACTTGTGTCACGATACGTTCTTATTGCGATTTTAAACATGTTCTGCGTAATATATCACAATTTATTGATAAGTCAACATCTGTTTCATCTAAAAAGATACATTTCTCTGTTGGTTCATCTCACTTGTCAAGCAGACGACCAACACGGACTGTATATAAAAATAGATCGATGCTTGGCGTCTGTGTATCGATACAGTATTCCCACTGAAAATGTTGCAATACTATGCTGATTTTTCCCCCCCCAGCCCTAATGGCTACAGTTTACTAAATCTGCTAAGTCTAGATGGATATAGTCCCTAAAAAGCTGAATATTTTCAGTTTAGGTTCTTTGCTGCTAAATATGACTAACACAACATGCCAGACACGCTCACCGACACACATGAGACTTAGACCACGCATCAATTGTACATTAGGAAACAGTGTTTTTAAATTTCAAGCTCCTGACAGATGGAACTGGCTTCAGGATTCTCTCAAATTAGAACAACTCATTTCCAAGATGGTTGTTGAAAATGTGTTCTATAGGGACTGCTTGTTGCGGTATGGCATGGTGTTGATGGTTAGATTTTTGGTCTGGTTATTTTGAAGTCTGGCGTCTCTGTCTCGTCTTGTCTTTAGTTTTACTTCCTGTGTTTTCCCGCTCCCGTGATTACCTGATGTTATCCACCTGTTTCCCAGCCGTTACCCTCTGTATTTAGTCTTTGTGCTTCCCTCATCCTGCGTCAGATCATTGCAGTGCCATCAGACTATACAACTCCTCACTCAGGGGGAGGAGGAAATAGGGCAGAGGGGACAATACATATACATACACACACACACACACACATACCCAGACTTGCACTGACACTTTTTGACTATAATATTTACGGTTAATGTCCTTTTACAGCAGAATGTTCCTTATTGTTATTAATATTACTGTTATTGTTTTTCTCTACACTGTCTTTTACTGTTTTTTCTTGCAAAAACTGATGCTGGAATTTCAATTTCCTTGCGGGAGTCATCCCAAAAGGATTAATAAAGAGAAGTCTAAGTCTAAGTCTATCTCCCTATGGCAATTTTGTTCTGGGGCCTGTTGCACGAAACCAGGTTGAATTAAACCCAGCCAAGTAACCATGGAGATTTATTCTTTGCGGCTAGCCTGGTCCAGAGCAGGCTAACAGCCGGGCTAAGATAAATCCTGGAGTCTCATGTGTTAAATCAGCTGCCGCTCTGATCCAAAATAAACGTGTTTAACAGTTATTCCGTTGTCTTCTGCATGTGTTCTGCTTTATTTTTTATTAACATACATTATTTGTATAATGTGCAGCTTCAGGTTTATACAGGACGCGCTCCGGAGATTAAGTGGGACAATGGGGCGATATTCCCAGATATGATATTAATGGCAGACTGGTCAGAGACCAATACATTCATGATTTCATTTTTTTGTTGCTTGTCCCTCTCTAATAAAGGACAGTTTGTGTTACTTCGTAATGTAATATGTAGGCTGATATTTTTTTATTATAGCTCACTTTGATTTCATAACCTTCTCAATAAGTCTCACATTCCTGGACCAATAATGTGGCCTATATACATATATAATGGAGTTTACAATATTTAATATATTTAATTTTATGCTGTTACTTGTCAGAAGAATAAAAAAAAAAACATGAATATTTTTTTACACATTGCTCACAGCGTGTATTGAAGTCACTTACTTCTTTTTCTATTTTTTGTCCCTTTCTGATTGGTCTGTATGAACATTAATTGTACAAAGATATTTAGAATTAGACATCGCTTATAGAGATTTGTGCATATGGTTGTAAAACATGTTCTCGCGTTGTGAATAAGGGTTTGAAATTTAGCCTAGAGTGCTTAGGGTACATCTCTCGAGGAACATTAATTCCCTCTGCTCACTTTTAAGGCAAAGTAGGCTAAATAATAATACATTTTATTCATATTGTGCTTTACATGGTGGGCTACTCAAAAACACTTTACGGTAAAACCAGCACATTTATCACATAAAAACGAAACATGAAACAAGCATATTTAAAGCAATTAAAACACAGTGTAGCCTACAACTTTGTAAAATAAAAAAGTAGAGTGACTAGTCGGCTAAGTAGATATTTTTACATCCTTACGCATTCAGTCAGTCCGCTATAGTCTGTTGGGCTTTCTCTCTCCGTTTGATAACAGCCGTATTTCCCTTTCTGCATATTATATGCTTCACCTCCTCGTTACTTTCCATTAGAAGCTGCTGCTTATTGGGTGAAACATATGCCGCATGCGTCGTCTCCATTTCTGCATCAGTAAATCTGTGATCGATACCGTGGTCTGGTTAAGAAAGCCGTGAACGTGCACTTATCCCAGCTATCTACACCTGGCTGGACATAGCTCCACCTGTTCATCCTGGCTCGGCAAACGTGCAACCGATTAAGCCGCGATGAGCAGATCACACTAAGTCAAGCGGCGCTTTTTCACTTATCCTGGATATCTTTATTCTACTTTTGTGCAACAGGCCCCTGGTTCCTTGATACCTGGATTTTTGCACCCTGGATTTAGTTTTTGCCTGTGCCTCTCAGGACTTCCTTTGTTTGTTTGTACTTTGCTTTTTATTTTAATAAACCCTTTAGCTCAGCTTTTTCCTCCTCCTCTCTGTACTTGGGTCCACCGTTCCATGCACTTCTTGACACTGCTCTTGTTTTTATAAGCCCTCTTATTCACCTACATCACTGATTCTCATTTGTTTTTGTTGTTTAAATGTACTGTCATCTTGTGTTTGTTTATTTTTTACATATTCAAATTATTTTTTTGATCCAATTTTTATATTTATTTGCACTGTAAATGAAGGAGGTAATTGGAAAAGAGCTTGCGCCCAATTTTTTATTTTTTTTTATTAATCCCACAAGGGGAAACTACACTTTAGACTCTGTTGTTGTTACACACAGGCCGTGACGCTCAGGTCCTATACATGCACTAATGGAGAGATCTCAGAGTGGGGGGGCTGCCCATGGAAAGGCGCCCCGAGCAGTTGGGGGTTTGGTGCCTTGCTCAATAGCTCCTTGGCAGTGCCCAGGAGGTGAACTGGCACCTCTCCAGCTTCCAGTCTACCACCATACTTTGGTATGGTGGTATGGACTTGAACCAGCAACCCTCCGGTTCCCAGCCCAATTCCCTACGGACTGAGCTACTGCCATCCCAATGGCCCTCCCTGAAAAAATAAGGATTATAATATGATAAGGTCATTGTTTTTTTTTACCCAGATTTTGTAAACAAGCACATTATTTTAAATGTTTACCCAGATTGTATGTTTCCACATATTCAATAGTTTTCTCATTCAAAAAGAAACTCTATGCAGTGTAGAGTAAATAATGTGCACCAGAGTTGTCATAGTGAAAAAATCCTGCATCCTCATAATTACACATATCAGTTGTATTTTCCTGATCAACTTTTTGGGTTATTGGTTTATAATTGTTAATTTCTATGTATCCAAAATAACTATTGAACATGTTTTGCTTTTAAAAAAAAACAAAATACATTCATAAGTGAGTATCTATGTTATATTAAAAAAAATGACCCAAAGATATGTTTTACCTTTTGTTCTTCTCATTGTTTTTAATCTCATTAATGTGGTTCATACTGTGTGTAGAATACAAGTAAACCCATGAAAAGTACTTGAAAACGGGACAAAATAATCTTAACCAGTTAGCGGTCCTTGAGGTGAGATTTAAAATTGTGTCAAATTACTATTTCCAAGATCAATTAATGAAAAATGAGAGTTAATCATATTCAGGTTTTTTGTTTGTTTCTCTGTTTTTAATTGTCAAAATTGAAGCAGAAGAGGCTGAGAGATCCTGACTTTGGGTCAAGCTCCAAAAACACTGGACCCTACAAATTCCCATCATGCAATTTCAATATATAGACCCCCGCTGCCTGGTAAATGCCCACACTGACAGTCATTTTTATTACACACATCCATTTAAACTTTCAGGCTCAGCGTGCCAGTAGTTTAGAGTTTGTGCATGTATACACCAAATTAATTATTTTATACATTTCTGAAATGTATAAAATGATAGGGACCATGGGGTCAACCTACCCAACGAGCACTAATATCAAACATAACAGCCATGTATGCACCTATAACATTTTACTCCACAAAAGCTTGCCTAAACTCAAAGTTGTTGTTGTTGTGTGTGTGTGTGTGTGTGTGTGTGTGTGTGTGTGTGTGTGTGTGTGTGTGTGTGTGTGTGTGTGTGTGTTGACAGCAATACACCAACATTATTCACAAGGTTTAAATCATAAACCATGCCAGGTTAATTGACTCAAACAATGGCAGGATCTTTCCTTTCGTCTTGCTGTCTCATTGCTGCCAGTTGTTTTATCTTCTTCGTTCTCCCCGTGGTTATCTCGTGGTTATTTTTTGTTGTGACCTTTGACCAGGTGGTCAACTGCTGTTAGAACCTTGCAAAAAACAAAAAAGTGGCAGTCTGAAGGTCAAGGATGTGTAAAACATGTAATCATTTTAATTGTGGTTATACTAGAATACAACTTAGTTTCAAAGTTGAAAAAAAATTAAACACACACACAGCTGTGAATCACTTTGATAAAGGGATTTGCCACTGAAATATGAATAAAATATGTTACAACATCTGAACGACTTTAATTTCTCAGTTTTTCTTGGAAAGAAACTTATTAAGAATTGAAATGTTTCCAGACAATATAACTACTTGGTCAAGTTCTATGAATATTTTCATTATTTTCCCAATCCCCTGTCTGATGGTATTTATCGTCAGACTTATTCTGCACTAGACATTAAGTGTATTTACATTTAACTACCTCACTATATAGTAGTGTGTGTGTGTGTGGGGGGGGGTGTACTTTATTTCTGCACATGCACAGTTGTACATCATTCCCAGGGCATGACTGTACCAGTGTAAGAACACACTTTAACAACATATTAGTCTATCTCAAAGCCCATATCAAAGCTTTACCAGTTGTCCTAGAAAGGACCAGTGTTTGCATGTTAAAGGGACAGCTCACTCCAAAATAAAATAAAAAAAACATTTTCTCCTCTTCCCCGTAGTGCTATTTATCAATCTAGGTTGTTTTGGTACAAATTGCCCACTGTTGGAGATAAAGAACAGAAAGATGGTAGACTGGCTCCGCCCTCTTAATTACTTCTGCTCAATTTGCATTTTCCTTCAGTACACCGTCTGGGTTTGCTGTATATTCTTGGGTTTTCTTGACCAAACATTAGTGATTGGTTATGGTAGATCCAGAGTAGCTCTGGGCTGATCCAATAGTTTTAAACTTCAACAGAGGACCCGCCTTCAAGGAAGTTAGCACTTGTCAGTGGAGAGTGGCCAGAGTCTGGACTAATGAAATGGACCAGAGTCTGGTAGAACCAGGCTAATGAACCAGAGTCTGGTAGGACCGGGCTAATGGACCAGAGTCTGGTAGGACCGGGCTAATGGACCAGAGTCTGGTAGGACCAGGCTAGTGTACCAGAGTCTGGTAGAACCAGGCTAATGGACCAGAGTCTGGTAGGAACAGGCTAGTTTACCAGAGTCTGGTAGAACCAGGCTAATGGACCAGTCTGGTTGGACCAGGCTAATGTGCCAGAGTCTGGTAGGACTAGGCTAATGGACCAGAGTCTGGTAGGACCAGGCGAATGGACCAGAGTCTGGTAGGACCAGGCGAATGGACCAGAGTCTGGTAGGACCAGGCGAATGGACCAGAGTCTGGTAGGACCAGGCAAATGGACCAGAGTCTGGTAGGACCAGGCTAATGGACCAGAGTCTGGTAGGACCAGGCTAGAGAGATAGCTGCCTTCATCGAAAACTTCAATATATTGGAACTAGATGGCACTCGGCTTGTGGTGATCAAAGAGCCAAAAGTTACGTATGAAAGACTCAGGTCTCTCGACAGTTAAAAAGCACTACAGGTTAGGTTAGGAAAAATATGTATTTTTGATTTTAGGGTAAAATATCCCTACCCACCTGTCGAGAGACTCCCACGTCGTTTCGTAGCTTTGTGACAAAGTGCTCGCAGTTGCTAGTCGAGAGCGAGTACCACCGCTCCTGACCCACCATGCTGATGGCCTCCTTCACGATGATGTCAATCTCACGAGGCGGGTACTTGTCATCTAGGGAGTTGTTGACGTTGAACTTATCATTGCCCACCACTTTCCAGATGTTCTCACGCTTCACCTTTCCCCAGCCCGCCAAGGCAATATCACCATCTATGTGTGTGTTATGGAAGAGACAGACAGGAAAGGAGTTAGGATATAAAGAAAAGAGACATAGAGATATAAAGATATAGAGGGGCAAACAATATGTTGCCATTCATCAGGTCTTAGTCTTTTCTATTATTTTACATTTACACGCATTAAAGTAAATGCAACATTTCACTCACCTCCAGCAGTAAAATGTACAACTTCCATTTCACCGATGTAGAGGGCCCAGTGCTGGTAAAATCCACGGAAGATCTCGATCAGGTCTCCGGGCTTTGCATCAAACTAAAATCATGAGAAAAACAATCATAATGTACAAATCATAAAAGGAGTTTTTGACCATGTGTACAAGCATGTGGGTGATTGAGTTATACCCATTTCACCAAACTCAGATTCTATAGGAAGGTTTTTCAAACAGGTGAACCCACGAAAATAGCCAATCGACTCCTTTCCTATTGCCAGTAGACAAGTATCCCGGTCTGCTTTTGTTATCTGTGAGTCACATTCGACATCAGCAACGTGGCAGAAAACATATGTTAACTTTTTCTGCTACAGCTTTCTAATACAGCTTGCTAGATGGCGCTCTATGTTCAAAGAAAAAGGTTAAAGGAATGGCAATTCAGTGTGTTTTCAACCCTTTTCTTGAACAGAGCGCGCCATCTAGTGAGCTCACAAAATAAAGACAGTGGTTCGCGATGCTTCATTTGACCATCACTACCAATTGCTGCTGGGTGGGGAGGAGGGGTGGGACTGTTGAGCTGTGTTCATGCTGCCTTTCTATAGTGGTGGTGAACACGCTTAACTCTGAGTGAACCTACTCAGCTGTTCTGGAACTGAAAACTCAGTTTCCCATCTCAGAGTAAATCACTCAGAGATCAGGGTCAGACTCAGAGTTTGTTAAACCTCCTTCCTGAAACGGGCCCATGGCATCATTGGGTGTTTGTGTGTGTGTGTGTGTGTGTGTGTGTGTGTGTGTGTGTGTGTGTGTGAAGATAACAGTTTTCTGCAACATGAAGACACCCCCTGCGAGAGTAGGATAAACGTGGAGGAACAGAACAGAGTTCATCTTCAGAAAAAAATTTGGCATTAGACCAAGGTTATTATAGTTTTGTATTTTTCATATTTTTTATTTTTATTTTCTTATAACTTTTTGTTTTCAAACTCAGTTTAGTTTAAATTAGTTTTAAAGCAGGTTTGCTAGTTTAGTTTATTTTTTGATTTTTTGAAAATGCTTAGTTTTAGTTTTTATTAGTTTTATTTTTTTGTAATATGGGTTATTTGTCAGGGGCAAGATTTTCAAAAGGTCAGAAAAAGTATTGCGTAATATGAACTCAACAACAACATCTTACACTTTTAGAAATATGTTTTCAACAGTGTATTCAGCAATAACATCAGTACAGTGTAAAGTAAAGAGTAAAGTGGTGAACTTTTTGAAGTCAATCGACTCACATAGTTGTGTAGACATCCCAGTATTAATCCACATATTAACCCACATTCCCCCGCTTTTGGTGTTCCTGCTAATCAGCTATCGGGTAGGCCAGTGTTCTCTGTCCTACTGTTGTCTCCGTCATGCTGCCTGGCCCTGTACCCAGACATCCACGCCCTGTACCCAGACATCCACGCCCTGTACCCAGACATCCACGCCCTGTACCCAGACATCCATGCCCTGTACCCATACATCCACGCCCTGTACCCAGACATCCACGCTCCTGTACCCAGACATCCACGCCCTGTACCCAGACATCCACGCCCTGTACCCAGACATCCACGCCCTGTACCCAGACATCCACGCCCTGTACCCAGACATCCATGCCCTGTACCCATACATCCACGCCCTGTACCCAGACATCCACGCCCTGTACCCAGACATCCATGCCCTGTACCCAGACATCCATGCCCTGTACCCATACATCCACGCCCTGTACCCAGACATCCATGCCCTGTACCCATACATCCACGCCCTGTACCCAGACATCCACGCCCTGTACCCAGACATCCACGCCCCTGTACCCAGACATCCACGGCCCTGTACCCAGACATCCAGGGCCCTGTACCCAGGCATCCACGCCCTGTACCCAGACATCCACGCCCCTGTACCCAGACATCCACGCCCCTGTACCCAGACATCCACGCCCTGTACCCAGACATCCATGCCCTGTACCCATACATCCACGCCCTGTACCCAGACATCCACGCCCCTGTACCCAGACATCCATGCCCCTGTACCCAGACATCCACGCCCTGTACCCAGACATCCACGCCCCTGTACCCAGACATCCACGCCCCTGTACCCAGACATCCACGGCCCTGTACCCAGACATCCAGGGCCCTGTACCCAGGCATCCACGCCCTGTACCCAGACATCCATGCCCCTGTACCCAGACATCCATGCCCATACATCCACGCCCTGTACCCATACATCCATGCCCTGTACCCAGACATCCACGCCCTGTACCCAGACATCCACGCCATGTACAATCAACTGCTGCTCTTTTCAAAAAACAATAAATGTGTCAAGGCATTAACCTTAAAACAAGCAGCTCAAAGAAAGGCCCAGTATTTCAGAAACCTGGCATGACATGCTGTGGTAGATACAATTAGTCAACAGTGGGAGATTTTACTTCCAGCAAGTTGGATTTTAAAAAAATATTAAAACACATTGCTTTTCAGGGGCCTACTCAAAGTAAAGCATGTGGGAGCCATTTATTGTATGCATTGTAATCCTTGGATACTTAGCTCATTAACTAAATATAATTTATATTTTAGTACTTGAAGTAGTGAGTAACTGTTGAGTAACGTCTGATTTATTTCTTAACACATCAAGCATCAATCAGACAGACAAAAATACGAACAAATCATCTTTAGGCAAATTATAGTTCATCCAATGTAGCTGCTGTTTCGTACTTTTCACATTCATGTTTAGTATGTTTGTTTGTTATGAATGCGCCAATCAAGTGTAATGGTTGCCAATGAAAAACAACATGTTGGGTTTAAACTGAAGCAGCTTTAAATGTACACTAACTTATCAGTGACAGCAGACCTCGGTAGACAGGAGACTTACCTTTGTTGGATCCATCTCTTCAGTTCTTCTTCTATCTGTAGGAGTAGCACCAACCTGCTGCCGGAGACAGAAACCTTAAGTGACTTAAGTTACAGTTATAGCTCAGAAACGAATGTGCTCACCTGATAACGGGTGTCAAACACAAGATGCAAACAGACAGATTATAAGCAAAAAGTACACATTACCAGTTGTACCAGTTGTATGTGAGGAACTGTTAGGTGGTGCTAAGTGCAATAAACCAACAAAGGCTGAATCCCATTTCTCTTTCTCACCCCTTTCCCTTATCCCAAATCGCTATCTTGCTAATCGCTAACCGCTAACGTTGATTTGCACAACAGTCCTGCATTTCTCTGCCTTGAATAGACTGTATACATGGCATAGACTGTATATATATTAATAGTAACAGTCTATGATACATCGCTACGTGCTTTACATATACCGCCCATTATCACACAGGAGCACACAGCAGCTGAACCACTTTCGGGCTGAAAACGAGCAGAAGTCTCTTAAATCATGTGTTCATGTTGTACCCATTCATTATTGCATTGGTACTGTGTTATTGTAATCATTTGTAATTAACTCCTTTTCATGCACTTGCAGAGCTGCCAACTTTTCCAAAAACCTTGAGATTTGGTGGGGCCAACCTATATTTTTTGTCGCGTTCAAAACAAAATAAACCATTAAATGGCACTTTCTGGAGAGTTTTGTGCAAAAAAAATGGAGAAATCAAGTCTTACATGGTATGTGCAAATGTAGAGTTAAGAGTTGTAGTATCAACAGCTATTAGGGCATTTAGCATTTATATTAATGTTAATCAGTCATCACTTGATTACACATTGTATTACCTTCTTATGATATAAGAAGTGACCCAGACAATGTGCCAGTAACATCTGAGAAGATTTGGGTCTGTGGTGAACAGGTCCACCTCACACAAATTTCCTTCTCCCATTCTCTCTCTTGACTACCACACACACACACACACACGCACATGGTTCTCAGTGTTGGGACCAGGGACCCAAAGTTAAATTAATGTTGGTCTATCAGAGGGATCAACAAGGACCACTGAAATTCTAAAGAATGAGAACCACTGATTTACATAAATTCTAATCCTTTAACCTTTGTGCCAAGGCTCAATAATGTTTGGATTTTCTCTCTTTTTTTCAGGGTGATGAGCACAAATTTTAAACTAATGTATTTTAATGGGAAGCTTCTGTAGCGAGTGATATTGAAAAACCGAAAATCCGTGTAAGGAGGTTTTGAGTTAAGAAACTTCTGATGGCTTTCAGCCCGAAAGTGGATCAGCTGCCGGGTTTCCTCCGGCGTCCCTGTGTGATACAGGACGGTATATGTAAAGCACATATCAATGTCTCCAAAGCAAGGAGTGTTATGCAGTGATAACAGCGTGGGTGGGCCAGGTAGGGGCCCCTCAAAAGCCGCCGATCACTATCTATCTTTATTTTTTCACATGGTTATTTCATTCTTGAGTCAGTATGACAGTATAACCTCCAAATGCATAATGCAATCCCTTCTATCTGCTTTTTAGTTGTAGCTTTTTAGTTATTTCCACAAATTAGACAATATTTATCCAGGGAGTATAGTTAGATGATGGCAGTGCCATAGTAAGGCATCTATATGTTCAGCGCAGTGAGCGCCATGCCAAGTTACCCCTTAGTTACTGTTGCTAGGTCCAAACTTGTTGTATTTAGTTACTGCTGCTAAGGCCAAGCTTCTCCTACTTAGCAACAGTGAGGTGAATGTACAATGTAAACGTTATGTAGGCTACTTTCCTGATAGCACTTATGAAAATAGTTACGAAAATGGAGAGAAAATATAAATGTGTGTGATATTATCGTGGGCTCCTCTCACATCGAGAACACTGCCAGAAGTATGGCCAGAGAAAACGACGCAGACACCGAGTTTGTGGAGCAGAGTTCGCAAGAGAAGAAGTTATTTTGACGAGGACTCAGAGGATGACCAGATCGAGGACTAAAAGCAGATGTTTATTTTTACATTTTGATGTTTTTGTGGGGCCGTTTCAAAGTCAGTTTCTTTTAGACTTTTGGCAAAAAAATTGCCAAGCTGTTCACAGTACTATGCCCATTGATTGAGCACCCTGATGCTGAGGGAAAATGCTTGAGCTGGCCCGTTTCTACTTAGAAGACCGGTCCAAGACCGTGGTAGAGTTGGTTTTGTATTGTCCGTTGGATATTTGACACATTTGAAAAATCTAAATTATTATTAAATCTATTATGCTTGACCTTTTGACCTATCCATGTCAAAACACTTCTGGTGGACTCAGCTTACGGCCCTACACATAACACAAAGCTTCTTTTAAAAAAAACTTTGATTTTATAAATATTTTTTACTCTTGATCCATGATTATAAAATCAAAGGGTGTGTAGGGCAGTAAGCTGAGCACCAGAAGTGACATGGATAGGTCAAAAGGTGAAGCTGCATTATAGATTTTTCGAACGTGTCAAATAGCCAACGTCCAATATAAAACCAACTTTACCACGGTATGCACAAGCCAGAAGAAGCTGTGGAGGAGTTTTACTGTTTTCGTGCATTTTATTCGGAGTTAAATATGGATCTCACCACGGACGCCGTCCTGCCATTCCTCATTGCCCACGACATGGATCGAGCCTACCCACACCTGAAAAGCCTTCCCTTCAGCAGAGCCAGTGCCGAACGAAGTTTCACCTGCCTGCAGCTCATTAATTTTAATTTAATCTATTTATTAATCCCCAGTGGGAAAATTACAATTTTCCACTCTGTGTACACTTTTTGTTAATATTCACACACAGGCCTAAAGTACACACACATGCTCAGGACCTATTCATGCACAAATGGAGAGGTGTCAGAGTGAGTGGGATGCCAGCTGGACCAGCGCCCTGAGCAGTTGGGGGGGATACGATGCCTTGCTTAAGAGCACCTGGAGGCCTAGGAGGTGAAGTGGCATCTCTCCAGCCACCAATCCACACTCCGTACTTTGGTCCGCATGGGGACTTCAACCGGCGACCCTCCAGTTCCCAACCCAACTCCCTACAGACTGAGCTACTGCCACATAACATAACATCAATGACATTCGAAATGTGTGCATGAATTAGACCAGACTATCACCTTAAATTTTAAAATGACTTGGTAGGAGAGGGCCCATGATGAAGCTCCGCCCCCACTGTACTGAGAGTCTAGCTCCGCCCCTGACTGATATCAAACAAATTTTGCAGCTAATGGAGTTTACTTAAAACTATAGACATGCATGGAGTCCGTCCAATGCTAGTCAGAGAAAGAGGCTGTTGTCTAAATTAAAACCTTTCAAGTAAGAGCATGGTTGAAAATATTTGTGTACAGGATTGTGTAGAGCACAAAACAAGACTTTTGTCATTTTTAAATCAATTATTTACGCTGAAAAGACTCTCTGGATAATCTGACCATCATTGTTGCCGGGTGCGCAGTGTATTCTGCGTACCCCTTGGTTTCAAGTAAGCTCGCTTAAATGCTTGGTTTTAAGGGTTATCTAACTCTTCTCCTTAGCCCTACCCCTCCATCAAAGTTACACCACTGAACACACTGTAAAAAAACATCTCACTATCTGCTAGCTGCCTGTCCCCAGAACACACTGTAAAAAAACATCTCCTCACTATCTGCTAGCTGCCTGTCCCCTGAACACACTGTAAAAAACATCTCCTCACTATCTGCTAGCTGCCTGTCCCCAGAACACACTGTAAAAAACATCTCCTCACTATCTGCTATCTGCCTGTCCCCTGAACACACTGTAAAAAACATCTCCTCACTATCTGCTAGCTGCCTGTTCCCTGAACACACTGTAAAAAACATCTCCTCACTATCTGCTAGATGCCTGTTCCCTGGACACACTGTAAAAAAACATCTCCTCACTATCTGCTAGCTGCCTGTTCCCTGAACACACTGTAAAAAACATCTCCTCACTATCTGCTAGCTGTCTGTCCCCTGAACACACTGTAAAAAAAACATCTCCTCACTATCTGCTAGCTACCTGTCCCCAATACACACTGTAAAAAACATCTCCTTACTATCTGCTAGCTGCCTGTCCCCTGAACACACTCTAAAAAAACATCTCCTCACTATTTGCTAGCTGCCTGTCCCCTGAACACACTCTAAAAAAACATCTCCTCACTATCTGCTAGCTGCCTGTCCCCTGAACACACTGTAAAAAACATCTCCTCACTATCTGCTAGCTGCCTGTCCCCAGAACACACTGTAAAAAACATCTCCTCACTATCTGCTAGCTGCCTGTTCCCTGAACACACTGTAAAAAACATCTCCTCACTATCTGCTAGCTGCCTGTTCCCTGAACACACTGTAAAAAACATCTCCTCACTGTCTGCTAGCTGTTTGTCCCCAGAACACACTGTAAAAAACATCTCCTCACTATCTGCTAGCTGCCTGTCCCCTGAACACACTGTAAAAAACATCTCCTCACTATCTGCTAGCTGCCTGTCCCCTGAACACACTGTAAAAAACATCTCCTCACTATCTGCTAGCTGTCTGTCCCCAATACACACTGTAAAAAACATCTCCTTACTATCTGCTAGCTGCCTGTCCCCTGAACACACTCTAAAAAAACATCTCCTCACTATTTGCTAGCTGCCTGTCCCCTGAACACACTCTAAAAAAACATCTCCTCACTATCTGCTAGCTGCCTGTCCCCTGAACACACTGTTAAAAAATGCACCTTTAGAATCTTTAACCACCTAACCTTTAAACAGAAACGTAAGAGATGGCCTAAAGCTAGTTATGGCCAAATGATGCTTGGTGAACCAGTGTCTTTATTTTCTGAGCCCACTAAATGGCGTTCTCTGTTCAATAAAGAATTGAGAATACACTGAATTGCAATGGCCTTTCTCTTAAAACCAAGACCGCCATCTGGTGGGCTCAGAAAATACAGACACTGGTTCATGAAGCTTCATTTGGCCGTCACTACCTAAAGCAAACCATACTCACAATCATGCTTATACCATATAGTTTCTGGCACTGCCTTTACGTCATTGTCTTCATATATGCTACTTTTTTAATGTTTTATGTATTTGTGGTGTATTGTATTTCTAATGTTGCTGTGAATGTTCTAAGGTATCCACATCATCGTAATCCAGAGACATGCCCAGGGATGACTAACTCTGACGCATTCACATTCAAATTTTAATTACAGTTATTACTGCCCCTCCCTGGGAAATGAATAGAAACATAAAAGACTACTGTGTTTGTGCAAGGTTGTTGCAGTGACCTGATCTTCATGTTAAAAGCATATCTAACCAGGTCATTGTTAAAAATCTGCTGCTAATTTTTTTTTTAGAATTTTAGAAGAAGAGCTCTTCACACTATTTCCCTTTTGCTGATACAGAGTCAAAGATGGAAAAGTTAGTTAATGAAACGTCCCACTGAAGTGAATTAATTTGGAAATAAGATGGCTCACAATGAACCACTTCAGGGCAAACAAGGCGACATTGCTTTGCAAATAACTTAATACTGTTCACTCCTCACACTTGATTTTCCCCTAAAACCTTCTTTCTGTCTAAAATCTCTCTGACACTAAACACACTAACATTCAAACACTAAGTATCTATGAATATATGAATTTAATTTCAGTTAGAGTAGTTTCACATTGCCAGACCTTTCACTACAGCGCTGCCGAGGAGGGTCTGGCTAGTCTACACAGCATTCTGGGATAGGCTCTGGTTCATTGGCACTTCTAAAAACCAATTTCATTCATCTTGGGCGGTGCGAAGAGCCGGACAGAGCCACGGTGCCACTCCTAAATAGCCTCAGGAAGGAACTTGTTTTAGTCATGTAACAGAAAACTCAGATTGGACAGATAGTCTAGCTAGCTGTCTAGATCTACCCTGCAGAGATCTGAGAAGCAGTTAAACCCAATCCGAGATAACTGTTGACATCACATTCATCATTTTCTCAAACTTTAAAAAACTCCCTGGAGCCACAAAAGCCCTTAACCCTTAAATACCCCTAACCATCAAAGGCTTGATAAGTAGACTAAACGTCATGTGTAAATCATTCCCTTCACTCTAACGTTCTTATTTTTAGATCCCTTATTTCTTTACATTAACAACGTTTTCATTTCCAAGATTTGTGTTGGCGTTCTAACCTCCGGTGGATTTCTGAGGACTATGGTTACCTGCTCCTCAGATCTCTGCAGGGTAAATCCAGACAGCTAGCTAGACTATCTGTCCAACCGGAGTTTTCTGTTGACGACAAAAACTACTTTTGGACGTACACATGTCCATCCAGAGGCTATTTATCAGAGGCGCCTGCTCCGGATGGTGCTTAGCGCCGCCTAGACAATTGTGATTGGTTTAAATAAATAAATGCCAATAAACTAGATCATCTCGGAATGCTAAGTGGACTAGCCAGATCTTCATCCACAGGGACGTGGAGGACGGTCTGGCAATGCAAAACTATTATTTCTGAGACTTAAGAAAGGATCCTAAAGGATGCGAGGATAAAGGACAGCAAGCCCAAACATCCTGTCTAACCTGTCTTTACAATATTTGCTTTATCGTTATCACGATAAGCCTATTAGCTTACCATTTGCAACATTTACCAAATAAACATTTTTTAAGGCTCCTCCAGATGTCCATTGCAGATCTGCATGATGACACTCCATCTTTCATACACACGAATGTGTTGATTTCAAAAGAAGAAATGTGATGGATTATCCGTCGGGCTCACAGAAGCTGGTTTCTGGAGATCTCCAACGTGGGATGGGATGGGACGGGCCTGGGCTCAGCCTCTGTTCAACTTCAGCTGTTGGATGGCAGGATGGGATGGCCGCCGGCCAAACAAAATGTTTACACTAACACGCACAACTGTTTGGCACGTAGTCACGGCCAAATAACAATCCTGCTGTGCTGCTGTGATTTTAGCGAGACAGGTGCTTGGTGCAGCAAGGGGAAACAGGGAGGTGGGAAGACAGGGGGGGGGCAGGATGGGACCTGAACTAGCCCTTGGGATCTACATTGGGTTGCCACAATTGTAATAAAAACACACAGTCACTACAGGCCCTGGTGAATATATTTTACAGCGGTGGTCTGCTCTGTCAAGCCCAATAAAGAGTCTCACATGGAGCGTTCTTTACTTGGTGTAACTTTGGGTTCAACATTGGGGTGGGGGGGTTGAGATCTCTAGGCTAGGGAGGTCCCAGGACATGTCTGCATGTGTTGAGGAAAGCAGAAACAGAAACATTTTTGAAAACCACTCAAAAAAAGCAACAAAAAGCCTGAAAAGTCAACACAAACTTTAAAAAAAAACCTTTTAAAAAAAAACTTAAAAAAGGCAACAAAATGTTGACAAAATTGTCCAAAAACCTTCTGAAAAAGACCAGTTTTGATTTTTGAGGGGTTGTAACCCTCCTACCCCCCTTGTAAATTACACGTCAGCTTACAGCCATTGTCACTGCCCAATGTGAGGAGAGTGCAGATTTGAGTCGCGCATGCGTCACTTTACGACAAGTAGTTAGCATCTTTAACTGTCTACGGTTAGCATATAAGATGCTAATGAGAGACTTCTGTAATGTCTATACAGTAAAAATGGACCTACTTAACGAAGTTGTTTCACTGCTAGCTTAGCTACAAGTTAGCATCAAACACAACAAAGGCTGTCACTTGAGTGTTTTGAGCTAACGTTAGCTATCAAACAATTATAGATAGCTTCAACGTTTTTGAAATTACTGCTAGCTTTGCTACAAGCTAGCAATCAAACACAACAAAGGCAGTTACTGGAATGGTGTTTTGAGCTAACGTTAGCAATCATAGCTAGATAGCTAAAGCATTTTAAAATGATTCCCATGTTCTGTTATTGTTTGTAATGAGAAAAGTTTATTATTTCATGGATTTTACAAATTTCAGTATGACATGTTATGTCGTAAACCGTTTACATCTGCGCATGTAGGCACTGTCCTCACATTGGGCAGGCTTTTTGTAGCTGAATATTCATTGGATGTGTCTAAATATGAATGTGGATAACGTTAGGGAAACTAAGTGCTACAGTTGCTTTTCTAGTAATGAATTGCAAAAACGTTTTATTTCTCTCATTCGCTGCTTTGTTCACTCCCTCTCTTCGGCCACTCTCTAGCTCACTCGACCACGTACCATGCTTGCCGTGACATAAAAACATGAAGGGCCCCGTTTTAACAATGTGAGGTGCGTTTAGGGCGTGTCCACATCCACTTTTGTTAGTCTGACAGTGGAAAAAATGGTCCGTGCGCCAGGCGCATGGTTCTGATGGGTTGTACTTAGTGTCGTCATTAATCATAGGTGTGTTCTGGGCGTAACATGCAATCAACCAATCAGAGGTCATCTTCCATTCCCTTTAACAGCCAAGCGCGTTTGGACCTTGGTGCATTGCTATTATGATGGAGGATTTGCACATGATATTATTATTTGTAATCTTTAGCATGTGTGTGTGCTGCTGCCCCTTCCTGTGTGTGTGTGTGTGTGTGTGTGTGTGTGTGTGTGTGTGTGTGTGTGTGTGTGTAACAAGCATAGTGGGTCTCTGTGTGTAACAAGCATAGTGGGTCTCTGTGTGTAACAAGCATAGTGTGTGTCCCTGTGTGTGTAACAAGCATAGTGTGTGTCCCTGTGTGTGTGTGTGTGTGTGTGTGTGTGTGTGTAACAAGCACAGTGTGCGTCCCTGTGTGTGTGTGTGTGTGTAACAAGCACAGTGTGCGTCCCTGTATGTGTGTAACAAGCACAGCGTACGTCTCTTGTGTGTGTGTAACAAGCACAGCGTACGTCCCTTGTGTGTGTGTGTAACAAGCACAGCGTACGTCCCTGTGTGTGTAACAAGCACAGTGTACGTCCCTGTGTGTGTAACAAGCACAGTGTGCGTCCCTGTATGTGTGTAACAAGCACAGCGTACGTCTCTTGTGTGTGTGTAACAAGCACAGCGTACGTCTCTTGTGTGTGTGTAACAAGCACAGCGTACGTCCCTTGTGTGTGTGTAACAAGCACAGTGTACGTCCCTGTGTGTGTAACAAGCACAGTGTGTGTCCCTGTGTGTGTCACAAGCATAGTGTGCGTCCCTGTGTGTGTAACAAGCATAGTGTGCGTCCCTGAACATACCTCCCTGTAAGACCAGCACACCCGCGGGCGCAGGTGCATTTGCTATTTAAACGACGTGGGCGGTCTTAAAATAGCAAAGACACTTTGGGCGTTGCGCAAGGTAGGGCACAAAATGGATTATAGATCATTTTATTTCTACAGTTTGTAACTGACTTTTACAAGCTGACATCGTTATCTATTGGCTGTTTATGTTCTAAAACCAGCCGCTGGAGACTTGACAATCTGAGTCGCAGTGACACCATCAGCTGGGAGGGAGATTTTTGCGTGGGTGTTTGACGCTAAGGGCCGCTGACCTAGGCTCAGTTAGCACTGTACTCACAAGACAACAGTACTGTATTTTATGGACAATAAGGCACACTTTTTTTCATAGTTTGGCTGTTCATGCAACTTATAGTCAGATGCGTCTTATATATGAAAATATATAATTTAACATGTTAAGTCATACTGAATGACATGAACCAAGCAGTAAACATTCCCGCCTCAGCCGCAAGATGGCGCTCTAGGCTTTGTGACAACTATATGCTGCTCAGAAGATTCAAGATTTCTTTGTTTGTCATTCCACAGTACACTGTAGTACGAAATTACGTGCAAAGTTCACAGCTTAAAAAAAAAAATACAGCACAGAAACAATTAAAATCACCGTAGTAAAGTCGAGATATTAGCTATATACATGAAAATAAATAAATGCTTATATATGTGCAAAACCTGTAGAGTGATAAATATAAATATACCAAATGTAAAAAAAAAGAAAAAAAGAAAAAGCAACACCGAGGATGAAGAATTCAATGGATTCATTGATGTGGAATGAGATCGGGAGCTTGGGAAACTTGCTTACCAGTAATTTTCTTGTTCAAATTGCTGGCTTGCTATGTTCATTTAGCCTTTTCATCCTCCCAGGTATGTTCTTTATTCTATTGTGTAGCTGAATAATTGTTACTGGGTTGCGTTTACATACCGGACACCTGTCCAGCCTGTTGTTCTGTGTATAGTTGAATAACTTGCCTTTCCAGACTAAATGTATGTTCTTGGTCTTGGATTTTGTGAAATCACTTCATAAATAAACGCAATTTATAGTCCTAACTTTTTTTTTCCTCATCATGACGCATTTGTTGACTGATGCGACATACACGTATACCTGACTTATAGTCTGTCCCACTGCCAAAAATCAGTTATTGCTTCATTTGCTTAATGAAACTTGATAGGGTATGTATTTGTGGACATGATTGTGTGCTCTGAACTCTGACTCATGCTGCAGGTGAGAGAACATGGCTGTGAAACAGACGTGGTTGAAATATGAAAAAAGGTTTTGTTTTTTTCCCATGGTGCCGCAGCAGGGGATGCTGGCTCCCGGTGACGTGTGTCTGCTCTCTGTCACAGCCACCTAAAAGCTTATGAAAGAGAGAACGGCAAACAGGAGCGCAGAGCTCTGCCCCGCAGCCACTTCCTTTCTCAGTCTGTCTTCTCGTTTGCTTTGAGCTGGATGTTATTCTCTTTCTCCGCCACAGGTGTTCGATTAAATGTCAAAATTAATGTATGCAGTTCTGTCTCAGGCTACGTTTACATTGCTATGTTTCAGTTTTCAAGCAGAGATTTGAGCCAAAAACACTCTCCATGCACACAAGTGTTTTTTAGCTCCAGTAGAAGAACTAATCTCCGTTTAACCCTTGGGTTGTCTTCCCGGGTCAAAAAAGACATTTTTGTCCCTTTGCAGTCTTTTTTTTTAGGTTTCACTAACACCACCTTACTACCACTAGTTTTACACTACTTTTTGGAATTCATGTCATGTCAAATAATCCTCATTTATATAGAATTATACCTAATATTTGAGTTAAAAAAGCAGAAATTATGAGTTGTTTTGACTAATAGTGGACAACAGTAGGGTTAAACTAACCAAAATAAATGAGGTATAATTCCATACTAATTAGGTTTATTAACCATGGATGGACACTACCAACACTAACAACTTGTTCCTGCTAGTGTTACATTTATTTTTGGGATCCATGGTCAATAAACCTCATTTATATAAAATTATACAAAATATTTGATTAAAAAAAGCAGAAATTATGAATTATTTTGACTAATGATTAAGACTTTTACATTCGTGTATACGGGGCATGTCCGTGCCGGGGTAAACAGGAGGCAGCATGTATACTGCACCTGTTGCTGGTAGTTCCACCCTAACCCTGACCTTACCCTCCCAAAACCAATAAGACCCAATCAGACGCCGACACATTGTTGGTGTTGCCAAAGGTCTCCCCTTGCGGCATTTGAGACTACAACCCCACCCTGCAGATTCCAAACCAAAACGGGTCGGAAGTGTTTTCAATTGTCTCCGGTTTAGGGTGCTCGGAAACTCCAGAGCAGTGTCAGTGAGAGGTGAAAACCAAAACGTAGCAATGTAGATGTAGCCTCTCACAATCTCTCAGACACAAGGCTGCAGCGGCAGCGTCTCCAGCCCGTCTACTGTATCGATCAGCATGAGGAGGAAGCAGCTAATGAGCACAGGGTCGTTGGTTCAGGTCTCCAGAGAGCCTCCGCCGCTGTAATACATTCGGCACTTAACCTACATCTTAACCTCAACCGCCTCATTAAACATCCAGCTGTACAAATGGGGGGAAAAAAAGGGGTTGAGAATGTTTTCCGTGCTGGGATTTTCCTTTTAGGAAAGCGCCTGCAAGGCAAAGAGGCATTAAAAAGGATTTGGTTCCTGTGACTTTGGGGGACCAATCTGGCTTTCATCTCTCCTCACTCTCTTCCACAGGCAAGTGCTTTTGTGTTGGAGATCCCTCTTTCCTTCTCTGGCATCCGAAAGCAGCTTATGAATCCAGCGTAGTGGGAACGATTTTGTCAGTGTTCGTCGTTGTCATCGCCGTTGAGCTTGACAGAAAAGAGCAACAAACGCCACCTTTCACGGCTCATTTAGCATACCACGTTAAACTTTTCAGATATTTTCTTTTGGAGTTTGCATATTACATGTGCTTCCCAAATGTAAGCCAAGGAATCATTACATTACAGTCAGAGCAGAAACAAAATAGCAGCTTTGTGCTTTGTAAAAAATGTTTCTCCAGGTTGGAGGCGGACCAGATAAGCTTATGAAAAAGGGAAATGAAAAGAGAAGATAGCCACACTTTCTGTAGCCTCTCTGGTAAAAACAAAGCGTGTGTAGGAGCACCGGTTTGTGACCTTTATCACAGAATAAGAAAAGGCTCGCCCACTTTTCGCTGACCCTGCTTTCAAAGGCTAGCTTGTTTTTCATAGATAAACTCTGAACAGAGCTATTATTGTGCAGTAACAACAATAAAATAAAAAAAGGTACTCTTGGAAAACAGAAGCTAATGAAAAAGTGCAGCAGCAGCAGCAGCTTGTTTTCTCCACCCGGCCCAAAACCATCTCACCACCAAACCACAACAACCGCTCTCTGTTGGCCTTTACTCCTCCTCCCCAGGAAGTGTGTTTTCAGCCTTTATCGATTTAACCCTGCTGTTGTCCTCGCGTCTAATCTGACCCCTTTTTGAAGTTTTTCTATCAGAAATATGGGTTTGTTGCTCCAAATTAACATGGATGTATCTTCGCAGGTAAAATGTATGATTGCTTCCTTTTGAATCTTTGGGTGTTTTATTCAATTTTATGGCATTCAATAAAAAAGCTTAAATGGTTTCATAACAGTGTCCTGACTAAACTTTGACATACACCAGTCTGTGATCCACTCAGCACCCTCTGATCTTAATCATTAGTCAAAATAATTCTTAATTTCTGCCTTTTTTGAAGTAATAAATGAGGTACAATTCCATACTAATTAGATTTATTGCCCATGGATTTAACCCTTGTCTTGTCCTCCCGTCTGTAGCTTTTCTTCACTACCACCACTAACTACATTTATTTTTGGAATGTGTGGTCAATAAACCTCATTTATGTGAAATAATAGGAAATATTTGAGTAAAAAAGCAGAAATTATGAATTATTTGGACTAATGATAATAACTTGAGGATTGTATGTCACAGACCTTTTATTCGTCAAGGTTTAGTCAAGATAAAAATTTTGAAACAATTTTTTTCTTTTTAAATGCAAATTTAAATAAATACATTTAAATACAATTCAATAAAAGTAGTGAACTGATCATTTTTACATACATATATATATCTAATAATAATCGAATGTAGATTATGTAGCAAATCTGTAAAGTTGCCAAATGTTGACTAACAGTGTATTCCATGTGTTTTGTCCCCTTTCTACATTATCCATACTTTGGGAAATAAAGCATAATATTGTTAGACAGTCACAGCACTTTTGGAAACTGCAAAATTATGGAAGCAATAAGCAAAGTCAACAGTGACTTCAAGCACGAAACAGGACATTTTTACTTTATTAACACTTAATAATAAGTGCTGTTGTTGCCTAAGATGCAAACCCTCTCTCTGGTATCAAAGTCCCTTGCTATTTATTCCCACCATCCATCCTGATCACCTCCCTATAACACTGTTTTCTTTGAAACCAGTAAAAAAAAAAAAAAAATCAAAGTATTTTCACTTTGAACTGAGAGCCAACTTGCTGCTTCTGTTTTCCAGAACCCTTTCAACAACTCTTTGAATTAGGTGTTGGAGACCTACAGTACAACACATTGCCTTAGCCTTTTTATTTCCTCAGATATATTTACATTTCACCTGTTTTTCCAGATTAAGCCATATTGTATGCCAGCCCTCTGATCGGTCTGTTTGCCCACGGGAGACATCCCTCTCCATGCCCATTCCAACTCAATAAGCCTGTTGAGCATTGCCCAGAACCAATTGTGTAAGCTGCCATGGTGAGGCAATTTGACAATGGAGTTCAACCAGTGATTAAGGCAGCAGTGTCAACTCATTTTCACCAAGGGCCACAATGGAAAATGAAAATCACATCCTTGGCCAGACATGTGTGGTTTATTAAAGGTGCACTATCAGTTCCTGCATGGTCTCTTCTGTTGACGTTCCTTGTAAATTCCCAAAAAAAAACCAACTGACTAAAGCATCCAGTATACTAGCCGCGCCAATGTGACATCAAAATGACATAGATTTTGAGTGTTTTTTCAGCGGCGCATGACAAAGCAGAAACAGGAAGCCTGAAGGAGCTCAAGGGTAACCGGATGATAGGACTCTGAGTGACTGCAGGTCTTTTTGGTAAACTTCTTGGGTTAAGATGAGTTATTTTATGGTGAATGAAAGGCTTGACTACAGCTAGTGTCGCGACCACCCGCAGGAGTAGAAAAAGTTACGGCGTTCTCATGGCGTCATATTTGCGCACGCCAGCTCGGCTGCAGCTACTGTAAAACAAGCTTTACTGTCACTAAGCCCCCCCCCCTCCCTTCCCCCAACTATATTGTCAGTGATTGGTTGGAATGTTTTGTTGTATTTTGGTGCCCAGGCTGTTTGGGTTTGGCAGGATTAAAAAATATTGTGCTAGGGGCCGGGTTTGTCCCTCGGGCCTTAAGTTTGACACGTGTTTAAGAACTAAGTGCCTTGCTCAGGGGCACTTCTGCGGCACTGAAGTTGTTGCAGTGGGCGACCCAAGTGATTTAGTGGGGGGTCAATGTGCTCGGCCAATGCCCCCTGCTCTCTGCAGCTGTCCATGCTGGCAGCGGATGCCACCAGGCCCTGCCAGTCAACAGCACTGTCAGATCAAGTCAGTAATGATCTCCTGGAAGCCGTTCAACAAGCCAAAGCCATCAGTCAGGCAAACAAAGGCCCGCCCACAGCATGCTCTGGCCCAGAATGCAGCCATTCATCGCGAGGGAGAAGCCAGAGAGGCGGCCAAGCCTTTCATGGGCAGGGGGAAAAGGGATCTGTAACAAAACCATGCTCAGTTAAGGCTCTGATTCGCCAGGGGAGATAACGCATAATCAATCATCGGTGGCCAGGCCTTGTGCAAACAATGTCAGGATGTGTCAGTCCGCCCAGAGCTGGGCCAGAGTCAGCTGACGTGTGAGGGCTGGGCCTGTCAGACGCTTTCACACAGAGCTGCTGTGTCAGAAAACAGCTCTAAGCGCTCTGGGCCGACCCCTTTGGGTGAGCGCCGGCTTATCATCAGCTCATGTACAAGTGGTCATGAATATACAGTAGACTGACATTTACTCTCTTATCTAGACAAAACTATCTAGCGCTCATACCTCATGTGTGCAGACATGGGAACCGTTTCCATCAGCAGAAGCAGCCAGCGATGTTTTCTAGAATCACTCGCTGACAACCTCCATCTGCAATGTAGCTGAGATATGTATTGTTTATTCAATAGCTCCACCCCTGGAGAGCTTTATGATACAATGACGATGAGCTAATTCTATTTCTGAAGAGGCTTAGACAGCTCTAAACCTGCACAATTATCCGCAGGTTAGGAAAAACAGCCATCTGGATATTAAATGATTGCGTCACAATCAATTATTTCTCCCATCTTCCACCATATAACTGCTCGTCTGAGTTCAAGTATATTAAGGTACAGAAACAAAGAATATATATAAATATATACACGTGTGTGTGTGTGTGTGTGTGTGTATATAGAACTTCTGGTGTTTGACTCTGGGAGCGATGGTTCATATAAACCAGTCGCATCTGATCCCAATGTGGGCGAGTGGAGAGCGTGAAACAAGTAGGCCACATACTGTCGAGAGGAAATGGAAATAACTTGATACAGGGCATGAGAAAGTCTCAACAAAGCTGAACAACCATAAAAGCAAAGATTAAAATATATCAAAGTAAGTAACACCAAAAAAAATTTGTTCATGTATTCCTAATTAATTGTATCAGGATTGTCTAAAATCTTAAAACTAAACTTGAGCTTGGAAAGCATATCTAATGGCATATTGAAGGTTTCGGAGAGGCTTGTGTTGATGCAAATGATACATAAAAAACTGCTTCACTGTTATTGATGTAGTACAAGTACATATATATATATATTTTTATATAACAGCCCAGTTATACTTCATACTTAGATGGTACCTAAATTATGGTTTCAGCTGTCACCGTGGTCTTGCTCCGCGCCCTGCTACACCCTGCTACGCCCTGCTACATCCTGAAGTGCCCTGCTACGTCCTGCTGCGCCCTGCTTTGCCCTGCAACACCCTGCAACACCATGCAGTGCCGTGCCACGTCCTGCTACGCCCTGTCATGCCCTGCTACACCCTGCAACACCCTGCAGTTCCCTGCCACGTCCTGCTACGCCCTGCTATGCCCTCCTACACCCTGCAGTTCCCTGCTACGTCCTGTTACGCCCTGCTACACCCTGGAACATCCTGCAGTGCCCTGCCACGTCCTGCTATGCCCTGCAACACTCCGCGGTGCCCTGCTACATCCTGCGACACCCTGTAACGCCCTGCTGTGCCCTGCTACGCCATGAATTACTATTTCTAGTCATACTTTCTAGTTTCACATCTTTATTGCTACTATCATTGCCACTGTTCATCACACCCCCAACCAGCCCCGTCAGACACCGCCTACCAAGAGTCTGGGTCTGTCCCAGGTTTCTCCCTTTAAAAGGGAGTTTTTCCTCGCCACTGTTGCACTAAATGCTTGCTCCTGGGGGAATTATTGGAATTGTTGGGTCTTTGTAAATTATAGCCTGTCGTCTAGACCTACTCTATCTGTAAAGTGTCTTGAGATAACTCTTGTTATGAGTTGATATATCTAAAAAAAAATTGAATTGAAAATTCCCTGACTTTTTTATATCACTCTAATGGATCCAGATCAGTAAAGCTGGTCTCCATCCTTGCTGGTACTGCTCATTGCTGTGGTGTTATTAGGCTGTGCTGTAATGTCTTTTTCAGCGAGGCGTGACTCTCCGGGGATGGTGCTCTTTTCCTGTTTTCCTGTCTTCTAACTCTTGGTTGCTATCACTTCTCATGCAAACTTCTTCTTCTCTTTATTCCGAGCAAACCAGACATGTCAAGTGTCTACATGTTCGGGGCGACGGAAGGATTTTTCTGGGAAAGAGCTACCAGACGTTGCGTGTTCAGGCCACAAATGTAAAAAGCTTTCATGAACTGACTGCAGGTTGAATCACTGGAAACTTTATTTATATAAACCTGTCGTGCATTATTACTTTTACTGTTATAAAGTTGAAAAAGCCCCAGCATTTATTTTTTTCTTCACTGCTCCTTCTTCTTCTGTTCACATAGGCATGATTTCCAACCCAACAGATGCGTAGACGCAGTATGTTTTGAATGAGTCACCGGCAGTTGGGCACCTTTTCAACTGTTGCCTGCTGGTTAAAATATCCACCGTTTGTTTCTGTCACATGGGTGAGATCTCAGAGGAGACCACAGCGAGCGAGCAGAAGGCGGCGTCTTCTCTCTGTGAATCATCATCCTCCTTCTGCCTGCTGATTCTGACACTCAACTCTGAAGAGTTTGTTTCCTCCATCTCTCTTTTCCAGCACAGACTCATAAAACAGTAAGGGTGTGATTTGCTGAGGGGGATGCGTGGGATTTCCTCTTTATTTTGGGCTACATATCCCCTGTGTATATGTCTGCACACATACAGCAAAACAAATCAGAGAAATCAATTTACTGACTGAGGCCACAGCTTACAGAGGGAGGTCAGGACTGCATTCGGGGTCAGATCAGTTCCTGCCGTTGTCGGGTACACTGTGTTATGAGTTGTCTTGGCTGATTGGCCCGGAGCAGGAAGTCTGCACAGGGGACCAAGAACCCTTTTCACATCAGCCATCATCCCATGCTGCTAGCTGCTATGAGTCTTACTGGCCAGAGAAGCCGTTGGCTTGTCATCTGAGTTTCAGAAATGACAACTCTACAGTAGCTGGCTTCTTTTCGCCTTCTCTTTTCTCTTCACGTGTCCTCTCAGAGAAATTCTTGGCTGGGAAAAAAGATCCAGAGGAATGGAATGAACTAAATCAGCTTGCACAGATAACAAGAAGCTGTTACTTTTACTGTTGCTGAATGTGGGCTTGCTGCCACTACTGCTGCACGTCTGAGCACACATTTGGGGGAATATGTAGTTATGCTTGTAAACAAAATGCATCAGAAAATTTCTCGATCGAGCTGTTTTCTAGTGTTAGCACTCAATCACAGCAGCATTTAAAATGGAGCAGTTTCGGACTGAAATGAATTGAATTGCTGCTGCAATCAGAGGACAGAAGAAGTTTAGATTTGGTGATCTTTGACACAAATATGGACGGTTGACCAACTGCTAACTTTATAACTGTGCTGATCTTTGAGGGAAAGAAAAACGGGAGAGTTAAAATGTAGAAAAAGCTATTACCTAACTCATTTTTGGTAAGTAGCAAGGTGAAATCCTGTCCACCCGAACACCAAAATTCAAAATATGTTGATGTTGGAACTCGGGGAAAACCTCTAGCACTTTAAAGTGCTGATGGCTCGTGGCAGAAGGCAGAATACGGGCTGTGTGCATTTCTCTGTGTATTGATCATTCACAGTGTTTATAAAGCACTTTGACTGGCTATTTTAATAAATAAAAACAGAAATCTTGGAAACATGGAAATCTCACTATTTTTTTCACCTCTACTTTACTTGTGCCATTGTTCTCATTTTGGTGTTTAAACTGTAATTATGCCACCACTACAGTCTTAAGGAACTCAGACTTGAACTCTGCCACCCCCACTATCTCCTGTGCTGACCAGTGGCTTTTTCGAAAAGAGCAAAAAAAAAGAACAGTTGTATATTTGCTGTAAGCGCTGTGAAAACACATCTTTCATACGATGCCAGAGAGCCTGCATGGCTTTGTCCTCTATACAAATATGAGTGGCAGCTTCTTTGCTAGCCCTAAGCAAACATCCCAGGCCTCATCCTCCTCCTCATCGCTCGCTGGGCTGAAGGTACCGTGGGACTGCTCTCTGTAGACACAGGGTAAGAAAGGACCGGTGGCACTGGGATTGATCGAGCTTTAATTAACTATTGTAGGATGATCCACGACTTCTGCCAAACAGCCGGCATGATTAACGGCCCGCCTGTGGTTGAATGTGGTGCAGGAGGTGGCTTCAGCTGGGCCTGTTCTGCTCTAGGCTCAGTAGCGCCACAGACATTGATCTGATATCTAAGACACCAAATAGAGACATTTTCATTCCCATAAAATCTGCAGGATATTTTCTCCATACAATGTTATTTTTTTATCAAACAAGAAACAAACTTAGCCAGGTACCTTTCAAACTGTCTTCCAGTCTGTGATAAATCATACTTTATTGTTGGATATGATGGACTTAGTGATGTTAATTAATGATGGGGGACTGAGTACACAGGGCCACCATGTGAGGAGGGCCCAAAAAGATGCTGGAATGAATAGCTGTGGATATGGGGAGGGGCCCAGAGACAACACCTTTCTACAGGGCCCAGATTATTGTGCTCTGTTAACGCCCCTTAATGAAGTCATAAAACTAAACTTACATGTTGTTCTCTTGCTCTATGTGGCCTCGAGTCATTCAGGTCTCTTGAAAAACACTTTTGTTGATGCTTTTTATCAATGTTTTAAACTTTTTCTTATGTTTTTGTCCCTTTTTTCAACACTTTTGACACTTTTTTTCAACGTTTGTCACTTATTTGAACTTTTAACACTAACTTATTAAATTAGTTTTACAGTTATTTTTGGAATTTATGGTCAATAAACCTCATTTATAGGAAATTATACCTAATGTTTGAGTTAGAAAAGCAGAAATTAGGAATTATTTAGACTAAGTATGGCAACTTTTACTCAATACTATTTCAAAACCACTTCAATTTGTTTTTCAAATGCTATAAAATTTAATAAGAAACCCCAAAATTAATGAAAGTAGAGATTTGTACTTGCCAAAGAGCATTGTGTGGAATCAATCATGTTATTTTGGGTAGTTAAAAAGAACACTGATATAGGAAAACGGGTCAGTTTGACCCAAGGACAACATGAGGCTTAAAAACTCACTTTTATGTGTACTTACCTTGAGCCTTTGTAAAAAAGGGACAACTCTCTCTGAGTGACTGTCCCTCTGTCAGCCGGTTAACCAATCCCCTGTCACTACTACAGATTCCTAAATATGCATTGTTTTCAGCTGATTGAAGTGGTTTCTTCTTCCAGGCCATGGTGAAGGAAGCAGAGTGCAAATCACTGACGAAGCAGAATGCTCTAAACAACATCTTAGCATACCAGGCCGAGGATCACGCCGCGCTCGCATCTCTACCAGTGGACACAATCAAAAGACATGTAAAAGAGGAAGGTATTAGCATATCAAAGGCCAACATCAGACACAGCCCTGCCTGTCTGCTTGAGCCTACAGTAAGTGGGGTGCAGAAGAATGGGAAGGTTTGACTCTAGGAGGAGGAGGAGATGGGAAAAGTGAATGTCCGCCGGTCGAAGCTCAGCCAGGGTTTTACCACTGCTCGTCAGTCACATGAGGAGACTGTGAAGGGAAATGTCCAACCTAGTCTCAAATGTTCACGTAATTTGATCTATTGATTCATGTACACGGACAATGGGAAGCATCTTTCATATTTACAAGATCTTATCATGGTTCATATGTATTACTTTGAATGTAATAATTTCAGTCTTATTGCCAGGGAAGCTGGATTGCTTAGTTTATTGATTTTCTTTTTTTTAAATACAACACTACATCATTTATTTAGATGATATCATGGTATTTATTTCTTTATTTTATTTTGGTCTTATTACTGGGGAAAAATTACAGTATGCTGTAAGACAGAACACCACGATATGGGCCGAGCTGGACGCATTCAAAGCCCACAATGCAATGCAGGCATTCATATCATTTGTTTGATTGTTTTTTGGGCATTTTCAGCTTTTATTTTTAACAGGACAGCTAAAGACATGAAAGGGGAGAGAGAGAGAGAGAGGGGGGATGACATGGAGCAAAGGGCCGCAGGTCGGAGTCGAAGCTTGGGCCTTTGGGCTGCTGCGAGGAGATATATACGGGCACCCGCTCTACCAGCTGAGCTATCTGGGCACACGATCAGCAGGTCTTTAACGACAGTATTACTTCAATGTACATATTTAATCAGTGGTGTTGTCACCAGCAACAACATGATGCTCTGCTTTGTTCCATTAAGTTATGCACCTTACTAATGTAAAAATCATGCAGAATACTCCAGATAGTGACACGAAGAGAGGAGGTCGGGGACGATAGGTGGGTCCTAAAACACAGGGCTTCAAGCGAGGGAGCGGAGTTTGTGGCCTGGAAGAAGTTAAGGGGAAATCCCAAAACATTCCCCCAGGAAACGGGTGTTTGTAACCCAGCAGTACTACTTAAGGGGGTTGGTGTTTTGAACCCAAACCACAATCTTTTAACTAGTCGTTTTGATGCCCACACTTAAATGTCATCGTCGCATGGTGGTCACCTTCAGTTTGCCGTAATTAGGATATCATACAAATTGTCGTGCGTACATTTTTGTGCAATATCATACAAACCTGTTCATGAGAACGCGTTGGGTTTTAAACAAATTCTCAATGTTGTTTGGTTAGGTTTAGGCACAAAAATACTCGGTTAGGTTTAGAAAAAGATTGTGGTTTGAGTTTAATTTAGTACATGTTACGCTCACTTTACGTAAAAGTAACAGGACACTGGAATCTGTGCAGTTTCATACAGTGCAATATTTAATATATTAACCATTCCGTTTCATTACTGTGCAATATTTATTTATTTGTTAATACTTATCTGCGTTCACACAATGTGTATTCGAGCTATTTTAAATATGTATACAGTTGCTCTCCGGACTCAGGACTGGGCACCACCCCCTACACTGTAGATTCTATATTGTTATCTTATTTCTTATATTTTTTTTGTGTCAACACTGAAAAGGGATGGCTCCAATTTCATCGCACAGGTACTGTGTAGTTGTGTATAATGACAATAAAGGCATTCTATTCTATTCTATCCCAAGTTGTTTTCCTTTATATTGGTAGTTTAATTTAAAAGAAACATAGACACTTTATGATCCACCTCTGTGTAAAACGGCAGAACACACTCATAAAAAATATAAGAAGACCTCTTTTTGTCCTCTATATCCGCTTATAGAGCAGATCTCCGCGGAGCCGATGCACAACTAAGCGCTGCTCTCGTGCCTGGTGTAGCCAGTTTTATTGACTATGGTGAAAGTGTAGTGTTGGAATGTAGCCAGCCTGTTTCACTTCATCACCTTACTTCCTGCTTTGCTTCTCATGCTTCCATCATAATTACTAAGGCCATTAGAGCGCGCCACCACTCTAAACGTTAACATGAGTCGCAATTGCTGTCGACCTATGGGGGCGTTTTTCAGGGGAGAACAGTCTTTTATATAGATCCTTCAAGTATACAGTCTTAAGTGCAATACTTGCACTGAAGTGGCTTATTCTGATGCTCTGAAAGAGAAATAAATGAAAAGAGGGAACGGTAGGCCTATACAATGTCGAGAGGCCGGGTGAAGCAGCGGGCAGGTGACGACATATATGGCACACAGTTCAACAGGTGCTGTTGTAAAAGGCAACGCTGACAGACAGGAAGAGAGATGAATGCTTGGTGTCAAATCCCTCCTCTGGCTTCTGTCCGCTGTCAGTGAGGTGAAGACAACCAGAAGAGAGCAGAACACTGAAGAGAAAATACAGAGAGAGAAAAAAAGTAAAGAAGAAAAAAAAAAAAGATTCTTGGCTGGGATGCAGGACTTACTGTATTTCATCTGTATTTAATAAAAGGCTCAGCAGCATTGATCTGAGTGTGGGGAATTTCTCCAAACATCCTGCAGAGCTAAAAGGCCAGTGGGACCCCTGTGCTGGTCTGATTGAGGACTTCCTGTTTTAAGTACTTAATGAGGACCTGGGGAGAAATTACACTTCCAGGTCTTCCAGCTTGGACGCTTTCCTGCAAATAATTTATCCGGTTCGCTCTGTCTATTACCAACATTCACCTGCCACTGCTACAGTACATTTGTGCAAGTGTATTAGATTTTAAAGCTGCTTTGATAGATTTTGGCCTCTAGGAGGAAGAGGAACTGCAAAACAAGAAAATAGACCAACAGATGTGACATATTACATTATCAAGTTGTAATAAGCAGATTGTTGCCTCTACTGTACTTTTCTTTCAGCATTATATTAATATATATTACCCAACCCTATTTATGACCCTCAACCAAGTTTTTTAATCATTTAGTGTCATTTGTCTTTAAGCAATGATCTGATTGATTATATTTAAACCAAAATAACTGTTCATAATGAGAGCACCTTTATTTTTATCCCTGTAACAACTTGGATATTAGATTAAGTGTAGAATTTATAAAAATAAAAAAAGATTCTATATTTCTTGCTGTGTGATCAATGTGAGAGGAGCACACAATGCTACCACACTTCTCCTACTATCTCGTTCTTTTCTTTTTAAAGATCCCATGACATGGTGCTCTTTGGAGGCTTTTATATAGACCTTAGTGGTCCCCTAATACTGTATCTGAAGTCTCTTTATATAGACCTTAGTGGTCCCCTAATATTGTATCTGAAGTCTCTTTATATAGACCTTAGTGGACCCCAAATACTGTATCTGAAGTATCTTTTATATAGACCTTAGTGGTCCCCTAATACTGTATCTGAAGTATCTTTTATATAGACCTTAGTGGTCCCCTAATACTGTATCTGAAGTCTCTTTTATATAGACCTTAGTGGGCCCCTAATACTGTATCTGAAGTCTCTTTTATATAGACCTTAGTGGTCCCCTAATACTGTATCTAAAGTCTCTTTTATATAGACAGGCTTAACCAACTATCACTTTGCTGGTTTGAAAGCCATGATATCTCTCTCTCTCACATGGGTGGGCCAAATTCTCTGGCAAAGCAAAGAAAGGGGAGGTAATTTTCATGCCATGGGACCTTTAATGCGCCAGATTTATATTTTCTCACCATTTTTGTAACTATTCTCTTAAGTGCTATCAGGAAAGTAGCCTACATAACGTTTGCATTATACATTCACCTTATTGTTGCTAAGTAGAAGAAGCTTGACCTTAGTAACAGTAACTAAGGGGGGACTTGGCATGGCACTCGCAGGGCTGCACATGTACCTAGATAGATGGTGCATTGGCCTCTGTATATCTAGCTATGTTGCTGCCACCATCTAACTATATAAATATTGTCTAATTTTTAGAAATAACAAAAAAGCTACTTGTGAAAAAAGCAGATAGATGGGCTTGCGTTATGGATTTGAAGGTTATACGGTCAAACTGACTCAAGAATGAAATAACGCTGTGAAAAAATAAAGATAGCTAGTGTGGCTCATTGGCTGGTCAATTCCCATGATGCAAGGCGGTAAATAGAGTAGTGTTCATTTTCTGATAAATTTGCCATTTGTTAGAAATACAAATAACTTAATGAATTTAGTTTTTTAATGTGTCTGCTTAGAATGTAGCGTTGTGTTGCCTGGTAACTGTCATTGTTGTGCTGGTTTACCAGTGTAGCCGTGATTTAGGTGACTGTTACATTTGATAAGAAGAGCTGGATTATATTAGGATTAACATAATGTCATACAGTAACTACCTTCATTCAGTGTATAATCTGCAATGTGACACCTGGCGATGGGCTTGTTCTAGTCAAGTGACGCAATATCGGTGGCTTTTGAGGGGCCCCTACCTGGCACGGGGCCCTGGGGCAGCCGCACCCAAACACCCACGCACCCACGCTGATATCACTGCGTAACACTCCTCGGCAGAATCGCATATAAGGGCACACAGCCGATTACATCTTTCAAAATAACCAGTTTGGCTTCAAATTACACTGTGTACAAGCGAGCACTGATAGCAGCTAAATCTGCCATATACACATATACTACTACACTCCAAAACTGACTTCATGTGTTAAATGTGTATTTACCAAAGTGTTAAAAACGTACAAATTAAAATGAAAATTTGTTAAAATGACAAATGAAAAATAAAGAAATATTAATAAACCATGTTATGTTTTCATTTATTTTGCAATGCAAGTAATACACTTAACACTCGCAGTACACTTGTGAATACATATTTCTAAAAATGTATGATGTTGTTGTGGAGTTATTATTACACAATACTTTTTCTGACCTTTTGAGAATCTTGCCCCTAGAATAACCCATATTATTAAAAAAAGACTAAAACTAATAATAAAACTAATAAAAACTAAACTAAAACTAAGCATTTTCAAAAAATAAAAACTATTTTAAACTAGCTAACCCGCTTGAAAAACTAAAACTAAACTGAATTTGAAAACAAAAAAGTCATAACAAAATAAAAAATTAATGAAAAATGCATAACTATAATAACCTTGGTCTGATGCCAGATTTTTTCTGAAGATGAACTCTGTTCTGTTCCTCCACGTTTATCCTACTCTCGCAGGGGGTGTCTTCATGGTGCAGAAAACTGTTATCTTCACACACACACACACACACACACACACACACACACACACACACACACACACACACACACACACACACACTGATGCCATGAACATATATTTCATTTAAAAAGCAACACAGCAGCTGCTACAAAAGAGAGAGAATTTGCGTGGAGAAGAAAAGAAAATTGATGCACAACTTCTAAATTTAGGATCCCCAAATCACAGATTAATACGCTTCAAAAAACGAACAATGATCTAACCAACAACATGAACAAGAATAAACTTTAGATAGCCCTAGTTGTATATGATTTAACAGGAGTTAGGAGGTTAATATGTAAGTTTCTGTTTGGATCATAGTATAGAATGACAGGTATTTTATCTGCTGAAACGGCAAAAAAAAAAATAATAATACCTGATTTAATTGACAAGGCATATCATGGCTACAATTTTTTGTCATTTGTTCAAAATATAACAAGCAATTTGTTGTATTTTAGCAAAATACCAAAAGCAGCAAAAATGCAGAACTGAGTATGCTATATTTTAATACCTTAATCTGAAGTTTATATATATATATATATATATATATATATATCAATATTGCGATAGTCAACATTAGGGCATATCGCATATTTTCCTTATATCGTGCAGCACCAATAACTGAAATTATGTTGTAGCATTTTCATCGGAATCATCTTTTAGTCTAATTTGTTTAATATGCAAATAGTTATTTCCTTCTAAATGATCTAATTATGTTATATAGTTGTTGTTTTCACTTTCATTTGACTAGCTTGACCTTAAACCAACTGGGTAGCTGGCTCTGACTGAGAAGCCTGTTTGCCCAAATTGGCTTAGTCATGCAAAGGCCTGAGTGCACCAACTGAACAGCTCCCAAGAAGTGAAACTAAACCTTGGTTGCCTTATTGCACTTAGCACCGCCTACATAGTTTCTGATGTAAACTGGTACAACTGGTTATATAATGTGAACTTCGGGTTTATAATCTGCGTTTGACACAACTGGCAACTCTAACCGATAGAAGAACTGAAGAGATGGATCCAACAGAGGTAAGTCTCCTGTCTACCGAGCTCTGCCGTCACTGATAAGTAAGTGTATATTTAACCCTCATGTTGTCCTCGAGTCAAATTTGACCCGTTTTCATTTTTTTATCATAAAAAATGGGCCTTCGAAATAAGCGTTCAAAATGTCAACATTAGTAATATCAAATAACTTTGGAAAAAACATCAAAAAAAGCACCCACAACACTGAAAAAGTGACAAAAATGTCAGAAAAAGCGATAATAATGTTTCATGGTTGACAGGAAGACAACACAAGGGTTAAAGCTGCTTCAGTTTAAACCCAACATGTAGAGTTTGCAATTTTCTCCACTGTATTAGAAAGCTGTAGCAGAAAAAGTTAGCATATGTTTTCTGCCACGTTCCTGTTGTCGAATGTGACCGAAAAGTAGACCGGGATACTCGTCTACTGGCAATAGGAAAGGAGTCTATTGGCTATTTTCGTGGGTTCACCTGTTTGAAAATCCTTCCTATAGAATGTCATTTTGGTGAAATAATGGGTATAACTGTCAATCACCCACATGCTCGTACACATGGTCAAAAACTCCAGGGGGTACCTGCGGTACTGACTACACGTTGTGTTTATTAGTTGTATGATTTGTACATTATTGTTTTTCTTATGATTTTAGATTGATGGAAAACCCGGAGACCTGATCGAGATCTTCCGTGGATTTTACCAGCACTGGGCCCTCTACATCGGTGGAATGGAAGTCGTACATTTTACTGCTGGAGGTGAGTGAAATGTTAAAGTTTGTTGGTAATTATGTTGTTTTTACATGCATGTAAATGTAAAATAATAGAAAAGACAAAAACTTGATGAATGGCAACTCATATTTTTATTCTAACTTCTTTCCTGTCTGTCTCTTCCATAAAACACACATAGATGGTGATATCGCTCTGGAGACCATAGGAAAGGTGAAGCGTGAAAAGATCTATAAAGTGGTGGGTAATGATAGGTACAGGGTCAACAACCTCCTAGATGACAAGTACCACCCTCGTGAGAGTTACATCATCGTGAAGGAGGCCTGTAGCATGGTGGGTCAGGAAATGTACTACTCTCTCTTTACTAGAAACTGCGAGCACTTTGTCACAGACCTACGATACGGCAAGGCAGAGTCTCGACAGGTGGGTGTCTTGTGGCTCTTATACTTGTGTTTGCAGGACTGCTTCAAGGGACAGTTCAACCTAATATCAGAAATACATATTTTCCCTCTTACCTGTAGTGCTTTTTAGCAGACTGCTTTGGCAGATGTGGCTCAGTGGTAGAGCGGTCACCTGCCAATCAGAAGGTTGGTGGTTTGATCCCTGGCCCTGCCGTCTCTGGGCAAGACACTGAATCCTGAGTTGCGTAAATGTGTGTGGGTTTATCTGATGAGCAGGTGGCACCTTGTATGCCCTGGCCACAGTGTGTGAATGGTGAATGGTTCCTGTACTATGTAAAAGCGCTTTGAGTTGTTGTTATATAAGAACAGGCCATTTACATTTACATTTTGGTGGGAGACAGCAGCCGTGGTGAAATGCAAAATTGAAATGCATTTAATTCACACTACCCGTCAACTGTACAATTATGCAGAATGGGGGGTGTAGTTTGGTGAAAAGAAAATAGTTCCTATTTGAAACTGCTCACAACCAGGTGGGTGAAGTATCTTGAGTGGCCAGGTCCTGATTTCTGGAAAGAGACCTGAGTCTTTCATACGTATTTTTTGGCTCTTTGAGCACCACAAGCCGAGTGCCATCTAGTTCCAATATATAATATATATATCTTCAAAGAAGGCAGCCTTCTCTTTGGGCGTTATCTCCAACACTGGGCACAACCTAGATTGATAAATAGCACTACAGGTATGAGGAGAAAATGTTTTTATTTTATTTTGGAGTGAGCTGTCCCTTTAACATGCAAACACTGGTCCTTTCTAGGACAACTGGTAAAGCTTTGATATGACTGATATGAGTGGTTAGAGCCTTAAGGAAACAGTAAAGCGTAACAAAATGCAACCTAGGGTCTTTTTGTGAATGTACCCGAGTCAAACTTTTGTTTAAAAGCATATTTAGGACGGAAGCGCCACTTTTAAGATTCAGCTAGGGGCTCTACTGTGATCACATCAAAATCATAAAACTGTAAGAAGGCTCGACACAACATGAAACTTTGCTCCAAGTATCACCAGCAGCGAGAACATTGTTTGTGTACACAGAGTTTTATTAAAAAGAAGTTTTAACAACTCACTGTAGCTGTTGTTTTTCCGGTCGCCCGTCCATCCAAAATAAAAATCTCATTCAAAAGGCCATTTGACCGAAAACGGTAAATCTTAAAAGTGGCACTTCCATCCTAATTATGCTTTTAAATGAAAGTTAGTCTCGGGAACATTCACAAAAAGACCCTTGGTTGCATTTTGGCAAGAGAGCTACGCTTTAAGGCTTCTTTGAATGAGCTACAACTTCAAGAGTAGTTTGTTTGTAGCTCATTTATGTCCTGCATTGGAATGGCTACTACTATATAGTGAGGTAGTAATTACATGTAAATACACTTGTGCAGAATAAGGCTGACGATAAATACCATCAGACAGGGGATTGAGAAAATAATGAAAATATTCATATAACTTGACCAAGTAGTTATATTCTCTGGAAATGTTTCAATTCTTAATAAGTTTCTCTCTTAGAAAAACTAAGAGAAATTAAAGATGTTCACATATTTGATTGATATTTCAGTGGCAAATCCCTTAATCAAAGTAATACACAGCTATGCGTGTACAGTATGTGTGTGTGTGTGTGTGTGTGTGTGTGTGTGTGTGTGTGTGTGTGTGTGTGTGTGTGTAATATGATTGTCTCATTAATTATAACACATATAACAAATGTTTCGGTGGATTTTCAGTGGATGTTGCATTTAAATTCAAGTTTTTTTCTATTATTTGTATTCTATCTTGCACTTCCATCTTCCACTCATTTGATGTTGCACATTCATGCAATCAACCAAAAGCAATCTGTCTTTAAGAGGGTGATCCCATTACACACTACTGTTTTAGCTAGGCTATGAATGTTGTTAGCCAAATAGCTAGCTTCCAGTAGTGGTAGTGGTACTGTCAACATGGTCCTATAATTGATTCAACTCTCAGAAATCTGGCTACATTCTGGTTTGACAGGGAACTTTTTAATGTGGCTTTAATCAGGGGTCAGTGGGCTAGAAACTCACATTCATTATTTTAACTTTAACTCGAAACTTAGTTTAAGTAGTATAACCACAATTAAAATCATTAAATGTTTTACACATCCTTGACCTTCAGAACGCCATTTTTTTGTCTTTTGAAGGTTATCACAGCTGCAGTTGGAGCGGCAACTCTAACTGTCGGATTGGCTGCAGCTGCGGCTGCTGTGATGGTTCGGCTCAAAGATGACAACAAAAAGAAAGGAGACATGACAATTGACAGCAATGAGACAACAAGATGAATGGAAAGATCCTGAGCCCATTAACCTGGCACGGATTATGATAATGATTATGTGAATAAATTGTTGTCTTTGATGGTGTAACACACACACATCACACACATATACCTTATGCACACATACAAACACACACACACACACACACAATACAAGTTTGGTTAAGATTAGGCAAGCTTTTGTGGAGTAAAATGAAGTTATAGGTAAATCCATGGCTGTTATGTTTGATAAGTGCTCGTTGGGTAGGTTGACCCCATGGTTTCTGTTTGTCTGAAATGTATAAAATTATTCATTTGGTGTATAAGATCATTTTTAAGATTCCTAGTATTAGTAATCTTATTTAGTATTAGAATCTTGAACTTGATTACTTTATTGTTTGTTTGAACAATTATCATATTGTTGTGATTGGTATAAAAAATGTATACCAATCACATTATTTAACATGTCATGTTCTGGGTGTACCATTCATATGTGCAAAAGTAGAATGAAGATAGCCAGGATAACTGAAAAAAGCAGCTTCACTAAGTTTCACTAAGATTCATCGCTCGTCGCGGCTTAATCGGTTGCACGTTTCCCGAGCCAGGATGAGAAGGTGAAGCTATGTCCTGCCAGGTGTAGACAGAGGTGGCTAGAGTAGCCAAAAATTGTACTCAAGTAGAAGTACTGTTACTTCAGAATAATATGACTCAAGTAAAAGTAAAAGTAGTCATCCAAATAATTACTTGAGTAACAGTAAAAAAGTACTTGGTGAAAAAATGACTCAAGTAGTGAGTAACTGTTGAGTAACGTCTGATTTATTTCTTAACACATCAAGCATCAATCAGACAGACAAAAATACTAACAAATCATCTTTAGGCAAATTATAGTTCATCCAGTCAATAAAAAAAAATTGAATTTATTAATTACAACATAGCTTAAGTGAGAGACTTATCACATCATATTTGGATGGATACTGCATGTGCAAGACATACTGTGTGTAACCTAAAAGACAAACATTCACCTATTCACAGCAAAAACTAAAATTACCGCTTTATGTTTCCTCAGGTTAGATGTTGGGTTTTTGAATGCTGACATGTCCGTTTGTTTTGGTTAAATGACATTAAAATGAGACGTACACTGGGGTAAAAACAATGACGCGTAGAATACCAAAAAGGTAAACTTCATCTTCTTCACAAATCTACTCAAGTACAAGTAAAAGTATTGTGATTTAAAACTACTCCTAGAATTATAATTTTTTTTCAAAACTTACTCAAGTAAATGGAACGGAGTAAATGGAACTCGTTACTACCCACCTCTGGGTGTAGATAGCTGGGATGAGAAGGTGAAGCTATGTCCAGCCAGGTGTAGATAGCCAGGATGAGAAGGTGAAGCTATGTCCAGCCAGGTGTAGATAGCTAATGAAGATGAAGCAAATAATATGCAAAAAACAAATTTACCTTAAAGACTAGGCCTAATCAGTCCCTCCAGGATTTTGCGATGTTGCAGTCCTGCCAATTCACGCAATTTCAACCAATCACCGTGACTTTGGTGCAACCCACATTTAGACCAATCATAGCAACTTTTGTCAAATTTGACATTTGTCAAGTCATGTATGTCATGGTTGTATGTAGTCATTGGGTGTAGCAATGGCTAAATGTCCTTTTTTTTGCCAAGGGTAAACCAGAACAGAAGGCGTTAACAAATTGTTTGGGGGGGGTCATGCCTTTTTCACAATCATATTGGAGGGCCATAGAAAAATGTATTACTGGTGAAAGGATTGTCAAGTCTTGTTTGACTGAAGACCCCACAACTACTCCAGTAGCCCCAACAGTCCCTAACAATGTAGATATCAACAAGCCACTGACACATTTGTTCAAATTTGATAAATTTTTCATTTTTTTTTTATCCACCAGCCATTTTCATATTATACCAACATTTGCAGCATCCTGAGCATTTTTGGTTACAACTATAACTCAGCCTAGAGTCATTTTATTCTCCCCAAAACAAGTTCCCTTTTTATTTTTTAAGGACTATACAAAATAACTTTTTTTACAACTTTCTCTGTCTCCCTCAACTTCATTGCAACAAACAATCTCCGGACTCCAGACTTCACTCCAGCTGAGGAAATGGCCTTTGTCTTAATTCAAGGAATGCCTGTGATGGAAGGGATTCAGGGTGGGACAGCTACGGACTCTTTTCCACCTGCAGAAACTGCCCTCTTCATACTTCTCTGGAGCAGTATGAAGTACTGCAAAGAAGACAGAACCTTGGGTGCCCAGATGGCTCAGTTGGTGGAGCAGGTGACCATGTGTGGAAGCCCCGGTTCAACTCTGACCAGTGGCCTTTTGCTGCCATTCCCCCTCTGTCTCCCCTTTCATGTTTCCATCTGTCCTGTCAGAAATAAAGGCTGAAAAATACATCTTCATGGCTCCTTGGCTGTGTTTAATTCAACCTGCATTTGTGCAACCAAGTCAAAGCTAAATTCATCCCGGCTTAAACCCTTATCCTGGTTTTGTGCAACTGCCCCTGCGCATTTTGTATATTGTAGTTAAAATATAATCACTAACATTACACACAGACAGTTGGTTGTGTTAGTCCCAAAGACTCAGAATGTGAACAAATATTCTATGTAATTAATATCCCTGTTTTTTTGGCAACAATCCGAATGGACCAAGAGGCACTGAGAAAAGTAGAGGGCATAACAGAAGGCAGACGGAGCAGCAAAGAGGAAAAGGAAAACACTGAGTAATGTTTTTCTTACGGCCGAGTTAAGGGCTTAAAGGGTGTTTATCCCCCATCGTCTCTGTGCCAGCATTGTTCTGCATCACAATCTACCACTGTTCACATGTGGACCCCCGCTACAGCCAGGGCAGGTGGGGAAGCGTCAATTCCCATAAGACCGTATGTCATCTCCATGCTGTGTGTGTGCATCCTCTTGTTCCTCTATCATTGTGAGGATCAGTTAAACTTTGAGACCTTGACAGTGAAAACATTTGGTAAAAATTGGGGCATATTTTGGAAGTTGGGGCAGTTAAAGAAGTAAAAGGCTAGATCTTGGAGTTAGGCTTGAAGCTGTGATGTTTAACGTTAGGGACTGGGGAACGTATGAAGTCAATTAGTGTCCCCAAGGAAAGTATGAAAATAGTGTGTGCATTGGCAGCTGATTTGTTTGTGTGTGTGTGTGTGTGTGTGTGTGTGTGTGTGTGTGTGTGTGTGTGTGTGTGTGTGTGTGTGTGTGTGTGTGTGTGTGCGTGTGTGTGTGTGGAATGGCAGCTGAGTAGGGATCACTGTGAGTGCTGTCATATGTCACATTTCAAAACTCAAATCTAGAAACTATAAATTGAGCATGTGGCATGGTTTCAATAATTTTGTTTTGTGTTCAACATGCATGTACACATGTATTTAGAGTACACAAATAAACAAAGCCAATCCCCACATTTAGTTTTTCTCATTGTTATCTAAATTAACATCTATGGATGTTAAAGTCCTTTATGAACAGTTATAACAGAATTGTTTTTTTAATCAACACAAAAACAAAGTTTTATGATGAATTGGATGTTGTTTGCAGGGTAAAGAACAGGCCTTGGAGCCCATGGCCAGGCCAGTAAAGCTGCTAGCAGGTGGTCTCGCTTGGTCCCCAGAATGAGCACAGCACCCCACATTGTTCTTGAGGTCATCGCCTAAGAGCTCCATAAAATCCAGTGTGGGCTGCAGAGGCTTGGGTCGTGGGACCGGCTCCAGAAATAATAAAAAAAACTCATACTCGCCACTGATCATCCTCCCTAATTTACACTAAGTTCCGGGCGCGTGGCGTGCCCCGTGAGCCATTCAAGTCAATGTTTTGATATACCACCAACTGCGCCGTGGCGTGTTCCAGATGCGCGGCTCTCCACTAAATATACACGCCAGGTCTATTTTCATGCAAGCCACGGGCCGGTCAGATAGCCGGGCAGGCAGTGAAACAGCAAAACTATCCAGTCAATTTACCAAAACACCCCCGAAATATTGTTTATGTCTCCTCTACAACACCACAAACAACAAAAGATTCATCTTAGGGGTTGAAAAACATAATAAGACACAGCAGATCCTTTTTATAGGACAACACCAGAAGAGACCAGGCATGGAGTTTACCTGCGTGGGTGCTTGCAGTGAAAGGTAGATACTAACTTAATAGATGTGATTGTTTTGTGAAGTACAAAGTAGAGACAATATAATCTGCTGAGACACTCCCGGTGTGGTATGGCACACGGAGGAGGACAGAACAAAACGGGAACCCAGCACAGATGCCGCCAGTGGAGAATCAGAGGCAGGCTCAGAAATAATCACCATGTTTAACAAATGTGCAGCAATGGCATTGGTGGCCCTGATAGAGAGACGCATTGGCAATAAGGCAATCCCTCAAACATAAACTTTAATTGACATGTGCATTTAGTTTTTAACCACTCAGTTTTTCCGTTTTCATCACTATCAAAACCTATTCCTGTGATATCAGCTGCATTTGGGAATTTGGCAAGAATCTGAATTCAGCCTGTTGCCAAATATAATCTGTGCCACCGTTACAGTCAGTAATGGTGGGCATTATGGCATCAAGTACAGGCAAGTGTCCCATTTTAAAGGAACAAAGTATCAGAGGAAAATAAATATACAGTTCCAAATTGGATCCAGTCTATATGACCTATGAAACCAAGGTAATAAACTCACTTATTTAGTTGAGATTCGGGTGTTCCATTTTACTTTGTATCATTTTTCTTTGAACTGCATTCCTCCCAACGGTCAACTGTAACTGTATCTTCTTTTTGGGGAAATGACAAACTTGGTTTTCCCACGCTACACACAAATCAGGGTCTGCTCGACTATAGTCCAGAGTGTGACGGTTGGATCATGCTGCTTTTTCACCCACACAGATCATTCAGTGATTGCAGTGATCATGCATTAATGAAACAGGGAGAATGACAGCTAATTTAAGTGTAATTAAACCTGCGATTACTTCGCATCATAGACAAGCAGGCGGCAGAATTGTTACATCTGATAGCAACTTGTGGGTAGAGGAGGGAATAGAAACTTGGAACGTATCCAAGTAGACATGACTTTGGTGAATATTGTCCTAAAAAGCTGCCCAGCAACACTGAAAATCACCAGAGGTCTCAAGTAACAAAGTACATATAATTTGTTGCCTTACTTTAGTAGAATTTTTGGGTATTTATACTTTACTGGACTAATTAATTTACAGCAGACTTTTTACTTCTACTCTTTACGTTTTCACACAAATGTGTACTTTCTACTATATTTATACATTTTTAAAATAGCCTCATTACTCCTATTTCAGTTCGGCTTGTTTTCATTCCGGCTCGTCATCGTTAAAAAAAAAAAGAATAAATCGCGCCAAGCAGATAGTGAATCCGTTGCCCTCACAGATTCAAAGCGTGGATGTACATTTACATTCCAATAAAGGCTTTTGATAACATGTCTCTGAAGTTTGACTTTTTGCTCCATTACAATACTTATAGGCAACTAGTCATCATATCTTCAACTCCATGAAACAGTTAATGATCAGTAGTACACATATATGGTTCTTTAATGTATTTGCATTGTAATAAAATGTGATTGTTTTCAACGGGCATGAATGCAGCTGAAACTGGTGCATCCTAAATGTTTCAACAGTAACATTTTAATATAACATTATAGTCATTATGGCCTTTAGAAAAATGTGTTTTTGGGGAGGGAGGGAGGGTTTGAGGGAGGGAGGGTAGTGCACTATAGGCCCCTGTGGCGCAGCCTAAGCATTTGTCCTTCATGGCATTTCTTCCCCTTACATTACTTTTGCTTTTATATTTTAACCCTCATGTTGTCCTCGATCAAATTGACCTGTTTTCCTATATCAATGTTCTTTTTAATTACCCAATTGTAATTACCCAAAACTCCACATAACACTCTTTGGCAAGTACAAATTTCTTCTTTCATTAATTTTGGGGTGTCTTATTTAATTTTTTATAGCATTTAAAAAAAAAGTAGTGTTTTGAAATAGTATTGAGTAAAAAGTCCATTCCTTTAATTTAATTCTAAATAATTCCTAATTTCTGTTTTCTAACTCAAACATTATAATTTCCTATAAATGATTTTTATTGACCATAAATTCCAAAATAATTGTAAAACTAAAGTTAATAAGTTAGTGTTACGTAGTGCTGAAAACGTCAAAAAAAAAGTGACAAACCTTGAAAAAAAATGTCAAAAGTGTTGAAAAAAAGTTAGAAAAGGTTTTTTTTGACAGGAAGACAACACAAGGGTTAAGTAGTTTTGAAACCAGTACTTTTACACTTTTACTTGAGTAAAAAGTTGAGTTGATACTTAAACCCTAGTATCTATACTTCTACCTTAGTATTGAATGTGAATACTTTTGACATGCACCTCTGGAATTCACTTCCTTGCCACTTCCAGCACCTGACCACACACTCCACCAGCACCTGTTATTCTTAGCTAGGAGATGGGAGTTACAGCCGGAACTTAAAAATAAGAAAGAGTTAATGAGTTGTTGGAAATTATTGCTTTTATGCCAAGGTTGACACGTCTTCCCTGATTAATAGTAAGATAAATTGTTTCAAAGATGCTTTAAAGGGGAACTATATAGTTCAATTTACCTTAGCTTCATTAGAATGGTTAAAATGGCTTTTTTTAGTTGAATGGTGGTCGTCTTGCTCCCCTCTAGCGTCTGTCAGCAGGAAAACCACCATTGTAGCTTTGGGCTGGCGAGCGGCAGGCCGAAGCGCCCGGGAGTATCATGTGATATCAGGTTTTGCTCGCTTCACGGCACTGCACACATACGTCCATTCAGGAACTGGCTAACAAGGTAGCAATGGAGTTTTTCACAATATCGTCATGGCTGAGCATTGTCGGAGGAACAGAGTAAGAGGAAACGGCAGACTGACCGAGCAAGGAGTCAGACATGTAAACATGTCTATTCCGAAGTTGTGGGGGGGCTCTATAGAGAAACCTGTCAGCAAAAAGCAAAGAAATGGCCAAAGCTGCATAGCGCCTCTTTAACATCGATCGATCTCTGGACAACAGAGTAGTTAATGCATTGCTGTTAAGAAACAGGAGTTGCTATTGTGAGTTTCTATTGTGAACTGGGCTGAGAGGAATTCCTACAGCCAATAGAAAAAACAGAGCAGCCTGAGATGAAAAAAATAATAAAAATAATAAACTGCGTGACAGGCAGGCGTGGAAGCCAAAAACCAACTGCCTTTGGTGTTTGGGACACTTCAGGATATATGGCTTCCCCCTCCATGGCTTGTCACTGCTAATTTCTCACATTCAAGTTCCTCTAAAGGCAGACGGAGGAGCGGAGGTAGTGCAGGCCACAGCCAGGAGTGCTGTTAAACCCCCCCACCCCCACCGCACCCACCCAAATGTCTTCCATTTGGTACAAAGATGTCATTGAGCCTTGTCTTTGCACCTGCTCAAGACAGAGGCAGCGGCTCTTCCTGTGTGTCTGGAGGGACGAGGGACAACAGTCCGCCACCTCCCTGCTGCAAAACAAGCCCAACGAACACTGGTTAATGAATTATTTTTTTTTCAGAAGCAGATCTGCCGGCGTGCCAGATAAGTCAACAAATGAGGGCCAGTGAAACTTTGTTCATCGTGTGAGGGGCTTTCTGTGAGAGAGGAGGAAAGGGATGGTGGGAGGTGGGATGGGGAGGTGGATTTGGGACCACATAAAGAGGAGAGCCAAGAGGACGTGGTTTGGAGATGGCGGGTTGGACCACCCTAATTGTAAGGTTCTCTGGACGCCAATGCCCGCTCAGGTGGCAGCAGGTTGAAGCAGCCACCGCACTACCTCCACCCCCCCCCTCCCTACGGGCACACAATGAGGACACTGTTTCAACGAGACGAGGGTTTAGCCTCCGAGGCCACTGACAGAGATATTAGAATAACAATGGGCTGGGTTAATGATGTTTGTGCCGTTAAAGGCACAAAGTCCTCACTGAAAAGCCATTAGGCCCCGAAGTTAAAGAGAATGAATGGAGATTTTTTTTTACACTGATTACTTGCAGCGAATTCTAAACAGAACAGTAATCAACACACAAAACACCAGTGGCTCAATGTCCCATTTTTTATGGAAGGTTCTTCATAGTTTTTCATGCTACTTTACTGTGACTTCTTTTTAGTATATGAGATAGAGGCATGCAGAATTAGCAGCAATTCCTTTCAGGCTTTTTCACCCGACTTCTTCACTCTGATCCACCCATCATGTCGAGGCAGCAAGCAGAGCCAAGTTGGAGCTGGCAGATGGGGGCAAAAAAGCCAAAGAGAAAAAGAAAAAGAGAAAAAAGAGAAGAAGTCTTTGAAGAAGACTGAGCGCACAAAGCTGCATTTTAAAGTTGGATGGCACATCAGAGGCACGAGCAGCTACAGTTGTGCCTTTTTTAAGGGATATATACGCTCGTACTGCAGCATCCAACAAGAGCATTCTCTTTAAAGGCAAGACCAAACATTCACCGCCATGCTCCGAGGCCTAATTATCCTCTGGATCACACACTCACACAGAGAGCTGGTATCAGTGGGGGCAGAGACAAGCAGAGCAGGCCTATATCTTAAAGTAAATAAATGCGACAGGATTTCAGCTATGGTTATTTACATTCACATTATAGGCTGACACTATCATTTAGTGTGACTTAGTGCAACACTAAAATAAGTTGTATTTCCTTTGCGTCCTGTGTCCTTGAAGCTCATGTTTAATAGAGATGTGATGGGAAAAGATAAAAAGCAAAGCTGGGCCAAAAGAAGAGCTGAAAGAATCATCAAAAGTTCAATTCATTTTTATTTATAGTATCAAATCATAAGTTATCTCAAAACATTTTCCAGATAGAGGAGGTGTAGACCACACTCTATAATTTACAAAGACCCAACAAGAGCAGGCATTTAGTGTGAAAGTGGCAAGGAAAAACTTCCTTGTAGGAAGAAACCTCGGACAGACCCAGACTCTTGGTAGGTGGAGTCCGACAGGGCCGGTTGGGGGTGTGATGCACAGTGGCAATAATAGATAATGGAACTATAACTAGAAATATTAGTTGTAGTAGTCCATGGCGTAGCAGGGCACTGCAAGATGTAGCAGAACATAGCAGGGCACTGCAGGGCATTGCAGGACGTAGCAGGGTGTAGCAGGGCGCGGAGCAGGACCACAGTGACAGCTGTAATCATGATTTAGGTGCCAGAAGGACTCCGGGGAATAAGCTCCCTAGAGCTAAGTTAGTAACAAGGTCTATGGTTGGCTAAGACCTCAGGATCGAGGGTGGGTTTTTTAAGAAGAGGCTTTAGCACAGCCACTTTAAATGACTGGGGTACATAACCTGTTACTAAAGACATATTGATCATATCTAGTAATGAAGTGGTAACCACGGGTAACGCTTCTTTAACAAGCCTCGTTGGGATGGGGTCTAAGAGACAGGTAGATGCCTTAGCTGAAGATACCTTTAACATTAATTGTTGGAGGTCTATAGGATAAATGCAGTATAAGTATATGGCAGGTTTTGTTGTTTTTTTCTAGTGCCACTGCGTTTAAAGGTGAACCGGTAGAAGTTGGGGGCAAAAGGTGATGAATTTTATCTCTAATTGTTATAATTTTATCATTAAAGAAGCTCATGAAGTGGTCACACTACTCAGAGCTGTAGGAATAGATGGTTCAATAGAGCTGGGACTATCTGTCAGCCTGGCTACAGTGCTGAAAAGAAACCTTGGGTTGTTCTTATTTTCTTCTATTAGTGATGAGTCTGATCTGGCATTTCTGAGGGCCCTCCTGTCTGCTTTCAGACTGTCTTGCCAATCCAAACGAGATTCTTCCAGTTTGGTGGAACGCCATTTACTTTCAAGTTTTATCGAGGTTTTCTTTTAATTTGTGAGTTGTACCAAGGTGCTAGTTTCCTTTTCTTCATCATCATCTCTTTGAGAGGAGCAACAGAGTCTAAAGTTGTCCATAGCAAGGTCGTAGCAAGGTCGTAGCATCGCTACGCTGGGAGGGACTTAAATAAAAGCGTAACTCTCGCCAAAATGCAACCTAGGGTTGTTTTGTGAATGTACCCGTGTCAAAGACTTTGTGTAAAAGCATAATTAGGACGGAAGCACCACTTTTAAGATTTAGTTTTTTTTCGTTTTTGGTCAAATGGACTTTTGAATGGGAGACCTAGGTGATCTACTATGATAGCATCAAAATCACTATTTTTTAAAACACAACAAACACTGAAACCTTGCTCCAAGTATCACCAGGGGCGCTACACATGAACTCAGCATTGAGAACATTGTTTGTGTACACGGAGTTTATTAAAAAGAGTTTTTGAACGACTCACTTTAGCTGTTGGTTTTTCTGGTCTCTGCCATATCGCCAGTCAACAAGAGTTTGTGAACACAAACAATGTTCTCAAAGCAAAGTTTCAGTGTTTTTTCCGTTTTTGTAGTATTTTCAAACTAATGATTTTGATGCGATTATAAAATTGCCCCTAGCAAAAGGCCATTTGACCCAAAAATTAAAATACGGTAAATCTTAAAAGTCCTAATTATGCTTTTAAAGGAAAGTTTGACTCGGGTACATTCACACAAAGACCCTAGGTTGTATTTTGGTGAGAGTTATGCTTTAACATAAGAGTCCTCTTTCATGGTAAAGGCATGGCATTGAATTAAATGCTGTCAGAATATCTTCCTTAAAATGTAGCTATAGCACTGGCCGATAGGCATCTAGTGTAGAAGCTTTCATCTAATTTCGTGTAGTTGGGTAGTAAGAATTCAAAAGTTATTAAAGAATGGTCTGATAATAAAGGATTCTGCAGAAATACTATTTAATCTTCAATTTCGATGCCATATGTGTTAGGGTTGGCTTCACCTGTCGTCCCTTCCTTGTTTTTCCCTTCCCTGCTGTTTCAGTCAGTCCTCTCTGTGTGTTGTGTGGGTGTGTCTTCCCCTGACTCGTCACCACCTGCAGTGCATCGCACCTGTGCCTCATCACCGCCTGCATCACACCTGAAACTCATCACTCATCACCCTGGCTGTTATAAACCCTGGTTCGGCTTTCACTCATCGCCAGTTTGTCAGTTTACCTCACTCGGTATATTTCTCCGGCCACTCAGTTGGGTTTTTCCCAGTCTAAGTGTTGTTGTTTTTGCTAATGACCTGTTATCCATCTACCACAGTTTGCTTGTATTCGCTGCCTGCCTGCCTGATATCACTTAAGACTCCTCAGCACACTATCATCTGGCTCCTCTATAACCTGGACTTCACCGCACCTCCTACCTGTTTGACTCTTCTTGTGGTTACTAATAAAACTCTGCCTATTCACCTTACTGTGGGTGTCCGCATCTGTAATCTCTCCCGTGTACCCTAACAATATGTCAGCACAAGGTCAAGGGTTCAGCTCTGACTCAAACCAGTTGAATCTAGTTAACATTAAGTTGTTCTTAGTCATGAATATATGCTGTTAAACTGTATGGCGTCAGATTTGTCGTGTGTTGTGAGCTCGCTAAAATATGCTCCTGAAAAACGCAAAGATATGAAGTGCCATGCGCACAGTATATTACCTTTTATTTTTATTTTTTTTAACAACCCAACTATAATTCCCCAAAATAACATGCTTGATTCCACACAACACTCTTTGGCAAGTACAAATCTTTACTTTCACTGATTTTGTGGAGTCTTATTCAATTTTATGGCATTTTAAAAAAGTGTTTTTGAATTAGTATTGAGTAAAAGTCGACATATTCCAGTCTGTGATTATCCATCAATATCCATTCCTTTAATTTTAGCCTAAATAATTCCTCATTTCTGCTTTTCTAACTCAAACATTAGGTGTAATTTCCTATAAATGTGGTTTATTGACCATAAATCCAAAAATAACTGTTAAACTAAAGTTAATAAGTTGGTGTTACGTAGTGTTGTAAATGTAAAAAAAAAGTGACAAACATTGAAAAAAGTGGCAAAAGTGTTGAAAAATGGACAAAAACGTAAGAAAAAGTTAAAAACGTCAAAAAGCGTCTAAGTGTTGATTTTCAATTTTGACGAGAAGACAACACGAGGGTTAAGGAGCATTTCAAAAGCATCCCACATATCCTAACAACACAACGGACTAGAGAAACTTTGACGTTCCTTTCTTCACGGTGCTAGCTTGTGCTCCTCGTTCTTCTTCGAAGGAACGACTATCACGGTAGGCCGCAAGAAAGTCTGTGTGGGTGTGATCGCGTTGGAAGTGACCAATCATAAGAGGGCCTCGGTTTCGGACCCTAAATTGTCAAAAGTCAGGACCAGGACCGTTAATAAGAGCAGGAAATCAACTTGGAAAGCATAGGGTCCTGTGGGAGCATGTATGCCCTCTAGTGCTCGCCAAGCAGTCACGCAAGGGCGCATAGTGGCTGCTATGTGCGCCTGATTCTCACTCCGCTGCCTGTACAACCCTTGGTTGGAGCACAAGGGCTTATATCTTGCGAGTGGCAGTTATTATCTTTGCGTGTGAAATGTATCTCAGTGTAAATCCTTTTCAGGAAGACCTCACTCTTAATCAATGCTCTACCTAAATCCAATCAGCTGTTGGAGGCATTCACCTTCCTGCTAAACCAATCAGAATCATACACAATGGCAAGGGTCATTCACAGAGTCACAACCCTGCTTTAAATCTGTTTCTCCCTTTGCTATCAGCCGTCATTGTAGGCAAAGAGTGCAACCCTCCACCCCCTTCCACCTCCAGTCACCTGCTCCAGCAGACCGGTCTCCTTCGTCACCGCCACCGGTGTCTGGACTCCACCAGTGGGGTCGAAAGATTCGTATAGTGATGGAGTCTCATCGCCAAAGACGTTGTACATTTTATTTGAGCTGTACAATAAATCTTATTTGCATATTGCAAACATGTCTCTCCTGGTTGAAATAATATGATTTGCTCGCGAGTATGTTTTATCACGCTCGTGCCATTACATAAATCTGACGCCATGAAGCTGGTTCAACACTTCAGTCTAAAACAGACTCAGAGCCAAACAGCAATAAAGTCAACTTAAACTCCTTGGTGGCCCGCAATATAAGCAACCAGTAGTGAGCAGCATAGGGGTCAAACCAAACAATAGATGCACCAAATATTCTCATTCAGTTATGTTTACATTAAATTAATATTTCAAGTAAACAAGACGATTTTAAGTGAATGGAGACAATAGATGTAACAAACAGCCAGGTAGGAAGAAACAAGAGCCGGGTGGTGAAAGGGGTTTGTTATGGAATACATGCAAAAAGAGAAATTAGGGTGCCTGTTTATGAAAATGATGAAGTATGACATGTGCTCAACCCTCTATCTAAACGCTGAGCGCCTCCCTCCCACACAGACTTAAAGAGGTGACTGGGGAAAGAGGAGCTGAGGAAATGCCTGTGGCCGAGCCTCTTATTTTTCCATGGCAGCGTCATAAACATATAGAGCAATAACATCTCCTGTATGCACCCCCTCTGTCCGCAGAACTGTGGCTGGCCTCTCAAAATCAGCACTATGTTATTATGCTATGAATGCCTTCTGTGTGTGTGTGTGTGATACATGTATGTGCTCCTGCTCTGCTCACACGTAAGTCTGTCTGAGCATGCGTGGGTTTGCTCCGAAGAGGAATGCAACATATAATGAGTGCAAATGTTTATTTCCTAAGGCTTCCTGTGTAAATGATCCCACTCGGCCAAACACAGGTAGATTCACAGAGCCTGACACGTGGGTGTGAATATATGACACAGAAATAGACTGGAGGTAAATGGTGGAGATTGTGCGTCAGCTGAATGGGCCAGACTGTCTCAGAAACAGGAATAAATAGGTCTCTGCGTCCACAAATTTGCAGTTTAGCCTCCCCCCTAACCAGTAGTGGTAAAGCCACACAAGTTTAACTGTTTATGTACATTATGACTTTATTAATTGTATACAGTATGACCTTTTAGAGAAGAAGAAATCACTACCAACCCACAATGTTTCTGTTTGGTTCCCCCCCCATCATTGAAAAAATACAATAGTTTTAAATGTTATGCCATTAATTATAATATTAGACTACATATGACTTGTTTGGGACAATTGATTTTTTGTGACATACAGTACCTGTTTGGTTCCTTTCAAACTGTCCAAGTTTCCATACATAGCTGACAAAACAGCATGTCTATGCATTATAAGCATGTGTGGTAGGTGTAACCCAATGTTCCCTCTACTTACACTCAGTCGCTAGTGTATTAGATATCCCAAGCCAAAACTAATCCTGACTAGAACAACAACCCTGCAATAAATCTTCATCAGAGATTTATTCTTCGATCATAAATATGGTGGACAGTCATGGTATTAAATACATTTTACTATTTATCTTCTTGTTTATTTAACTGTCTTGTAAAAACTGATATAACCTTTGAGAACCACAACCACATCAGCTTTGTCACGGGAGATGGGGAAGGGGGGGAGAAGCATCAGGCCAAGAGAAACATTTAGGCCATCTTGCCCTGACCAGGAGTGGAACACCGGGAGACCACCATCTAGCCAGTGGAGGTTGGATGCTGAGGGTACGTGGGGCTGTCAACCAAAACACCTTCTGTCAGACCAAAATGAGTAAATGAATACCACAACATTAAAAGTTTAAGTTCAAGTGTGCCTTCTGTGCAGACATTACCAATATTACCACAGTCGCACAAAGAAGAAGATGTTGCTGAAAGACTACCACGCTCCCCAGGGAGAGTGTTTAACCTTTCCACTGATTTTGTCCAGTGGCCATTTGCTGTATTGCAACAGAAAATCCCCATGTGGCCAAAAAAGGATTTTCCCATAGTAACGGAGACGTCTGTAAAACTGCTGCCAGGTTCCCTCGAACTGGTTACAACTCTTCTCTCTAGTCGAGGAAACCTGTGACACCACCACAATGTAAAGTCTATGGGCTGTGGCCAGCGGGAGGAACACTACTGTGCATATTCAGTGGGCTGCAAATGTCAAAGTAAACCGTGAAGCTCACCAGGCGAGCAGCTCCATTAAATGGAATAGGTGCCATTTTGGAATCCCGTATCCAGTTAATATAATACATCCATGAGAGAGTAAGTCCAAAGGTCTTCACCCTGGCCTGAGTTTTTCAAAAGCTCCATTTACAGTGACCTAAAATGCTGTTTGTCTGCGGACCAAAGGCCAAAACCAAAAGCCACGTTTTAAAAAAATGCTCATATATGTGTGGGCTAGTTCTAAGATCACGGAAAGACCCGTGTTAATTGACGGTTGGTAGGAGAATAGAAATGCCCTCTGGAAATGTCAAATCCCCCAAAATCAAATGCTTTTTCAAGCCTAACCATCCTCCTAAACACATTTTGTTCTCCGTGCATCTTCCAGCAGCTGAATCAGATGCTTCTTAGCCCAAGGACAGCAAAAGGGACTGGAGCACCCTAATTTATTTAGTTGCAGAATAAGGACGTCACACTTACTTAGGTTCTTAGAGGGTCATTTTAAGCCATTTTAAGTCTAACCCTTATTTGTCAGCGCAGGAAATACCTATACACATCACTACACCTGTCAGTACTCTGTCGGCATGGCTCATTTCATTCCTCCGTATGGTGATGAAATCACAGGCCGAGCAGCAGCAAGAAAGACTGGTTTTGGCCCCGAGACGTCTAATCATATTACTCACCTGAAAAACTCTTACTCTTACTGTGCATAAGACATCCATCCTCATCGCCTCAGACAAAGAGATGTACAAATACGGAGCAAAAAGGCTGAAATAATCTGAAATAGTACTTTCAATGCATATGATGATCTTTCTGGCTGGAAATCCCCTTTAAAAAGTCCATGACAAACATTATGGGTGGCAAAAATATAAAAAACAAAGCAGGCTAAAAGCAGTCTGCATGAGACCTTTGAGTCAGGGACTGTGTATCGTGTTTTTCTCTCTCCTGTTTTTACATTTCAAGGCTCCTGCCAGTATATAATCATATACTGCTTCTTATTTTACCACTTGTTTGGGATTTTTTCAGTAGTTTTTACCAAACTAAAATACTTTGAGTTGTTTCTGCATCCTTCCTGCCTCGGTCTGGACATCACATGTCGCCACACTTGTCATCTGTCGCTATTTATTTGTGGAAATATACAGTTTTTTGGAAAGTCTGTCGACAGCAGGAATATATTTCCTCTATCATCTTTACATCCTGACAGACATACGTGTCTGGTATTGTCCTTTTCCTGTTTTTGTCTCTTTTTTTGTCTGTAATTACATGTTCCCACATCAATACCATAGGAATACTACCTCTTAAATTCTTTCTGATGTGTTCTTGTCTTAGAGTGTGCTAGTCTACCTCTGTATGCATCTTTAGAAATACCTTTTACAGGATGACAAAACATATGTAATCGAAAATTTGTTGTTTGGATGGGATCTGCAAAGTTGGAACAAGTAAGCACCCTGCCTCCATAATTTCTCAATAATCCAGACACAGTGCATGATATCAACATGCCAGCCTAAAACAATGTGTACGCTCCACTCATCTTTTGAGCATTTCTTCACAAATTTGCCAGTGAAAAGATAAGAGAAGACAAAACGTTGTCTGTTTACACAGAAAATGTAACAGGTACGCACACAAAACGCGAGACCAAGATGGCTTTTCAATAAAGGTGGCAGAGAACTTTGTACCTGTCAAAAAACACTGGGAACAAGTATTTGTATTTCTTTGTATTTCATGCCAGACGTAAAACTGTATTATTTTCTTCTTCCCATCCTTTTGGGTTCTTTTAACTCAGACACCAAAAGTCGCAATTCACAAACTCAGGCTTCTGTGTCTTCACACAACTTTCTTCATCAAAAGAATCTGCTGACAGGAGCTTCAGAGCCGGAGAGTCTTCCCTTTTCCACAGGTTCCCACACATACATTAGAGTTTTGTGAAACCGTTTTGGCGACGCACAATGAGCCCCGTGGATTATTGTCATGGCCAACCCCGATATTATAGAATTACAGTCAGACAGAGCGACTCCTGGTGCTGCGCGGACAATTACTCTGCGGCCTGGATCTCAGTGGAAAAGCTGCATTAGAGAAAAAAACCTCAGTCTATCAGATGCTGAAAAACAGGGAAGTGTTGGCAGATAATGTGTCAATACAAACCAAAGTAATCACAGCGGGGCTCAGTGGGGGTCTGACTCCGCTTTATTAGAAAGTTCCTCTCCAAGAAGAAATGCAACACCGGTGGGTTTTGACAAAAATGCACACTGCTCTGGCTAAAGAAACATTTACACTAGGGCTACTGTTTGCCTTTGTTTTAAACACCATAAAGCGAGTTACTTGCACCGTTTACAAGTCTTACCCAGGAGTCGGTGGGTTAATCAGAAGGCATACTTTAACTTCTTCAAAGACTTCCTGAATCTCCAGGAGCTGTCTGAGTAAAACCACACTTTCGTATTAGATTTCCAAAGCAAAAGCATCCAAGAGTTTGATCGCTCTTTGGCTCCTTCATCCAAAGCCATTTTACAGCAGTGTTGAGCTCTCTCCAGTGGATGCCTCATGGTCTGTCACTCCACGCTGAGCAGTGAGCTGCCTCCATCTTGTGGTGAATGTTATATCTTACATAAAAACCCTGGATATTTTGAGAATAGCCGGCACGCTGGGATTTGCTACGGGAAAAAGGCAGCTCAAGGTGGCAGTGTGCCTCCACAAGTCATTTGATATCTGAGCCAGAGACAGAGAGAAAAGATTTACTTACACTAACGTAGGGTGCAGTAAGAGAAACAATTCAATTCAATTTTCAATTCAATTTTATTTATAGTATCAATTCATAACAAGAGTTATCTCAAGACACTTTACAGATAGAGTAGGTCTAGACCAGATAGAGTAGGTCTAGACTACACTCCAGAATTTACAACAGACCCAAACAAGGAATTTACAACAGACCCAAACAGAGTCCTTATATAGCATTTCTGGTCTCCATATGCTGAAATGTTTGCAGCCCTGATCCCAAGTCATTGTCTCAACCAAGGGGTTCAACGTTAACAAATAAATATACATATATATACTTTACGTGACAAACACTATGGAGCGCACTATGTGACGTGTGCATATTTCAACAGAGTGACGGTGTAAGTGAAGAAATAGATAAAAAAAAAATCAGACAAGCGAAAGACAAGTTGTCCTGTTCTGAAAACGTGTTCTATTTGTTATGAATCTACTTTGATGCATTTTCCCATAACTTATACATTCACATATGTTTAAAATCAATAGCCAAATAAAAATGTGAAACATCGGTCCGGATGACAATATACAGGAAAGGAAAGTACACTACACACACCATTTGTGACCACTCTAAAACAAAGAGAGGAAATACGGGAAGGAGGGAGACACGACAAAAACACAACAGCAAGAACGATGTCTGCAGCTCCCAAACAAGACACACAGACAAACACACAAACAAATAAGGGGCACAGACAGGGAGACCGGCATAAGACAAAAGGGACCAAACACACACACACTCACACACACACACACACACACACACAACCGGTCGTCAGACACCGAACTACTAGAACTGTTGGGTCCTTAAATTCTGGAGCGTGGTCTAGACCTATCTGTAAAGTGTCTCGAGATGACTCTTGTTATGAATTGATACTATAAATAAAATTGAAATTGAAATTGAGAAGTGAGAACGGGTTTCAATCCTTCTCTTGGCCGTTATAAGTCCAGCAAAAGCAGCACGTTTTTGAGTTTTTGACAGCTGGAGGGCTGACCGATCATTCAGAATCAGAACACTGACAGTAACAGGTACAGCATCATAAACCAGGGCAGATATTTTGGATTCAATATTGTTCCAGAACTGCCTAACAGGAGAGAAATGCCAGGTCATGTGAAGATACTATGTACCTTGTGCTTTTATTGGGCAGAACACGCATAAAGGACTGTTGCTATTGCAATATTCGTAATCGATATCGCATTATAACATTTTGTCAAAATCGTGCAATACTAATTATAATCATTTAATCAGGTAAATCCAACAGAGTTTGAGAACTGATTCTGAAGGGGAACATGAGTACATTAAAACATTTATAAATACAGCATTTCAGAAACGGGAGATCACTGTGATTAATCTACAATTAATAAATGGGTAAACATTAACAAATATATAATACAATAGAAATTTGGCATTCAAACGAAGACAAATTTGTCTTTTTTAGCCTATTTAAGCGAGAGGACTTATTGTTTTTAAATGTTCTGCTCCAAAGTAAAGAGAGCCTTCGACTGTCCTATCTCAGACTCATGGGCAGAAACAGACATGTGGAGACTTTTCAAAGAAATTACGCCATTTCAGCTTCATTTTTAATTCTATGTACACAAATTATAGAACTATATATCTAGCAAAGTCCTATGATGCTCACAGTGAAAGGATGTCAAAAGATAAACTTATAGTTTGGGATTTTTGATGTCTTGTTTGAGTAGTACTTTGGCAGACCTCTCTGTGGGTTATTACCAATTTTGCCCTCCAATGACTCATTTTTAACTGTTAATAATTGTAATTATTACATATACTGTACCATAATATATACAGTAGATGCAGTTTGACTTCAAACCCTCAGCTGTTTCTCGTTACGCATGGTCCATTGATTAAACCCACAGCAGTTTCTAATTAGTACAAGATGTTTTTAACTTCTAAGGCTTCAAATTTTGGCCTATTCATTTTACATTTCTTCATTGATAGCAATGCTTTGATTCAAGCTGTTAGCATTCACACTGCATTTTCTGCAGGGATGCCTTGTCTTGTACTCTATTTTAACTTTGATTATAATTTGCAATGTCGTAGCCTTGATGGATAACATAATATGCATTATTTTTAGTTGGCTATGTTTCATGGCACATATTTTAGTTGTACTGCACATTGCTGCAGATCCTCTTTTCACTCTGTGTGTTGAGCTCTCTGTTTCAGCTACAGAGTGAGACATCTCACTACAGCTTTGTTGGGAGTTGCACATGCGCAGTACCTAGGTAAGGACTACTAGCCAGTCAGAAGCAGAGCATGAGGGTGTGTCCTGACAGTGCCTAGGTAAGGACTACTAGCCAGTCAGAAGCAGAGCATGAGGGTGTGTCCTGACAGTAGCTAGGTAAAGACTACTAGCCAGTCAGAAGCAGAGCATGAGGGTGTGCCCTGACAGTAGCTAGGTAAGGACTACTAGCCAGTCAGAAGCAGAGTATGAAACTGAAAACGATTAAAACAGTCCTGTGTTTAATGGTCTAATCATTTCAGCTGGACTTGTAGGCCGTTGTATTGTTGGGTAGTTATATGTATAATCATACTATTTTATAAACTAGGCTAATTTGTAAAGTACCCAGTAACTAAAGCTGTCAGATGAATTTAGTGGAGTAAAAGTAATATATTTCTCTCTGAGATGTAGCAGAGTAGAAGTAGAAAATGGCATAAAAAGAAAAAAAAAGTATTGCTAAAGACACTCAGAAAATGTCATTAGAAAACTGCACTTTATAACTGTCATTCTTTTTTTAATAGTGCCTTTATATTCAATTCGAGGTTCAATTTGTTCAACAAAAGAATGTTGGTAATTACTTCCTTTCTTTTATTTTAATCCCACAAGCAAGTTGTTGTACTTTTAGCAGAATACTGAAAGCAACAGACCTGTAAGCTTAAATATCTGTTTATTTATCGCAAGTTATATCGTGATGTTCAACGTTATCGCATCTTTTCCTCATACCGTGCAGTCCTAGAAAAAACTCAAGTAATGTACAAGTACCTCAAGATTTGTACGTAAGGACAGTACTTGCGTAAATGTACTCAGTTCCATTCCACCACTGGTTGGTTGCTTTTGCCTGGCTCTCTACTGTCTCCCACCAGGCCATGTCCTCTCCTCTTACTCCCCAGATTGGACATCCTCCAACCGTCCACTAGATGTCCCCAGACTCTTTAGCCAGTCCTGGTCACCTGACATCCCCTCCCTTTTCCACACCTGTTCCCACGTTCCTCATCAGCCCTGCAGTTTGTAACCGGCCCTTTTCCACACGCTTACGGCTATTTTGTCAACGTTACCATGGACCCGATGTCTCTGTGTGGTAGCGTCTGTCTCCTGTGTGTTATCTGTCTCCTGGAACCCTGTCACCAGTCTGTCTGACTCATGCCTACCATAGACTAGAAGACTCTAGACTGTGTGACCGTCTCACATCTAAAGACAATCAGTAGGGAGTTGGGTTGGGAACCAGAGGGTTGTTGTTTCAAGTCCCCATTTGTACGAAGTGTGGAATGGTAGCTGGAAAGATGCTAGTTGACCTCCTGGGCACTGCAAAGGTGCTCTTGAGCAAGGCACTGAGCTGCACTCACACCCCCCCCCCAACTCTGACATCTGTCCATTGGTGCCTGTATAGGCCCTGACCATGTGTGTGTATTTCAGGCCTGGGTGTGGTGTGTAGTAACAACAGAGTGTAATTTCAGAGGATAAATTACAATTAAATTAAATATTGTAAATTAGTTTTTAGTATAAGTATAACTATTCTTAGTTTACCTTTTTGGAAAACAGCAGTCTTCCTTTCATATATTACTTTCAGTTGTTTTGTTAGTTTAATAATAAATGATTTGATTTATCTTGAACCGCTCGGCCTTTCCATTAGTTGTTAAGTAGACACGAAGGGGACATAACAGTCACAATTAGCTGCAGACTACAATTAGATTTATTTTGAAAAAACCACGAACCAAGCTACCGCTGGCGTTAGCTGGTCCACTTGAGAGGAAGTTTCTCTGTTCTGCCGTGCGTGCAGATGAGTGACTCGCTTCAGGAAGGTTTCAGAGGGGAGTTTTTCCAACACTCCCATGAAGTCACTGAACTGATCCTGTGGACCTGCATTTCTCCGTGTTTGGGTCCTCCCCTTGTTGCCTGAATTCACCCTGTCACGCCCACACACCCATCAATGGAAAGCTGATGAAAGGCTTACATACTTCCTATGGTGATCAATTAAGAAAGTCATTGTTCAGTGGAAGATTGCCACACTTTTTTTTTTCTGTCACGTATGGTTATTTTAGAACTGTTTTAACAAAATTGGCTCCATTCAGTATGGCAATGTGAGAATATATTATGAAGGATTTTGTTTTGTTTTTACACACTCTGTGACAAATAAATTGGTAAGTATTAAAATATCTTATTTTTTTTGCCTTTTCTCCTCAGTTTGGTTCAGAGTGACGAGCCCACTGACTGCCCAGTGCTTCTTTATGTTTTCATTGGTTCTTCGCTGCGAAACATTAGATCAACATGTTCTTCTCTATTCAAATTTGGAATAACAGACTGTTTATTTGGTTAGTTAAAATAGCCTAACCAAAATGGAAATAAGCCGGAGGACTTTATTTAGTTGTGCATCCTCTGGGATTTTTAATCAATGTATGACTGCTGTGCAGTGTTGTATGTGTTATTTAATCATCAAATAAAATAAAATCCATCAGCTAATTGAGTTATGTGTTTGGTAATTGAACAGTTATCATAATGTGGATGATAGTAGTGGCCTCTAAGGCTGCAACTAACGATTATTGTTTTGTTTTTTCATTTTCATTAGTTGTTTGAGCTATATAAATGTAAAAAATGTGTTTCGGTGGTTCCCACAACTTAATGATATTCAGTTTACTGTCACAGAGGAGAGAAGAAACTAGAAAATATTCCCATTGAAGAAGCTGGAATCAGAAATCTTGTTTTCTTTTTAATTACAATAATGACTCAAACGGATTAGTCGATTATTAAAATATTTGGCAATTAATTTAATAGTGGACAACTAATCGATTTCATCGATGCACCTATCATCCATTTTTTTTATACTGTGCCACCTAATTCCTCATTATGCCCCTGGTTGTTTCCTGGCTGGGGAAACGGTATGGAAAAAAACATAGCTGCTATTTTGCCTTTTATGAAAGTTGTAATCTACATTATTGACACAAAGTTATTGTTCGAAGGATCATAAGGATGTATTTTGATCAGTAATATGCTAAATCACACACCAAATGATCAATGTTCTTTTGAAAATGTGGTAACCCAATCTGTGTTTCAGGGGTAGTATTGCTTTTCGTCACAGATTTAGCCCACTGTAAACAAGAGTCACAGTAAACTGTACTACATGATGTTGAATATTGAATTTTACCCAAATACATAAAGCATTTTCTTTTCATCTTTACTTTGGATGACAGAGGGTAAAACATGGCAACGTAAAAGTGTCGAATTCTAGTCAGAGGAACAAGAAAAATGAATGGGCATATAAGCGTAGATTTCGGATATATATTCTAATCCTATATCTCCTTCTTACCTATAAATGTTTCTCAACGATTTCAGACACCCCTATAGTGGACCATACCATCTTAACCTTGCAGCACATCTCTTTCCTCGTTGTGAATGTGCAGAAAGTTTTGAAAGATGAAATAATTAAAGGCATTGCCCCCTAAATAGATGAAGAAATTGTGTTTGACAACAACAAATAAAGTGATTGACGCTCCAAATGTTATGGGGGATGACCCCCTGACCCACAGTTTGTTGGCGGAGGTTTAATGATAGCAGCCAGAGTTCCTCAGAGAGAACGTGAAGCCGGCAGGACTCTGTTGTGTCTCTCCATGGATGATTTGACAGGGGGAAACATTTCTGGAACCACTGCCCCACTCTGTGCTGTTGAATGAGCTGGGTAGAAGCATGACCACACCTCCTGTTACTCAGTGTGTGTCTATTGGCTGTTGGAAATGATCTAGTGCCTGAATGTGGCTGCTGTCAAGGCTTTATTCTATTAAAACTCCCCAAACTCCTCCATCCTCCCTGACACTTGTTGCTGCCTTCCTGCCTGCCTGCCTGACTGCCTGCGCACCGCCGGGACAGGCCACCTGTCCTGAACCGCTTTAACAATTCCTTAGGGATTACCCGCGGGTGAGTGATGAACTCCATCGACCCTCAGTCCCATCACCAGCACCAGCACCATCACCATCACCAGCAGCAGCACACCTCCCCTACCGTCGGCTCTCTCCCACCCAAAGGCGCCCAGGAGGCCCCGGACATGGCCGCCGTCTACTGCGATAACCTGAGCAGCATGTACCACCAGCAGAGCCTGCAGGGCGCACAGAGACCCGCCGGCTACGGCCTCGGAGATTACGCATCGTCTCCGAACCCGTACCTGTGGCTCAACGGGCCGGGCGTCAACTCGTCCGCGTCTTACCTGCACGGCAACAACCCGACGTCGTTCATCCCGCCCTCCTACGGCTCGCAACGACAGTTCCTCACCAACTCACCTGGTTTCGGGGGGCCCGACCTGGGCTGGCTGTCCATCGCCAGCCAGGAGGAGCTGCTGAAGCTGGTGCGGCCGCCCTACTCCTACTCCGCGCTCATAGCCATGGCCATCCAGAACGCGCACGAGAAGAAGCTGACCCTGAGCCAGATCTATCAGTACGTCGCAGATAACTTCCCGTTTTATAAGAAGAGCAAAGCCGGCTGGCAGAACTCGATCCGACACAACCTGTCTCTGAACGACTGCTTCAAGAAAGTGCCGAGGGACGAGGACGATCCAGGTACAGTGAACGCACCAGGGGAAATAAAAAAGTTATTCTAAACTAAATATGTTGCATTTAGGGTTACAGACAGGTCTCAGGGACATTGCTATATGAATCCTAAAAATGTATTTAAAAAAAATTAAATTAAAAAAGGGAAACTTTGTCATATAGAGATTTATCAATTAGTGCATTTGTGGTCCAATAGGATTTCAAGCACAACTCAATTCCAAATAAATCTCTTTAAAGAATTTTAACTGATCCTTCTAATTTATTTAATATAACAATTCCAGTAACACAATACCATTATTAAAATATGATACAAGTGGCTGTATTATACAACAAAAAACAAAGTAATGCTACATTAGTTGTCATAGAAATTCTAAAAGATTTATAGGAATTCCAAATAAAGCCAATTAAAGGCTCCATAGTAATGGTATTATTTTGTTTTCCTTGGAATATTACTTGGATATTCCAGTATAATTTGTGACACAAAATAGTGCATGTGCTGTGCTTGAACATGACTGGAATGTGGTTTTGAACCTGTACTCGAGTATAGACTGGGATTCCAGTCAGCTCAGGGTAGGTGTTATTGATTATTATTATTATTATTATTATTATTATATAAAGAGTCCATGTTCAAAACTGGCCTCCAGGACACAGATGGAATTAGGAGATATTTGATACAATATAAATATAAATACTTGCAAATCATTAAAAACATATATGATAGAAGTTTGCTATGACAGATAGCTGAAATTGTCTTGTGTTGAGCGAGTCATAATTATAATAATAATAATTATAAATTGAATTTATATAGAGCTTTTCACAAACTCAAAGCCGCTCAGCAAAAGGCTGAAGGGGGGTAAGACGTGCAAAACATAAATGTTGTATTTCATTTAGATCATATAGAGTAAATTTATTTTCTTTAGATCATATAGAGTAAATTTATTTTCTTTAGATCATATAGAGTAAATTTATTTTCTTTAGATCATATAGAGTAAATTAGGCCCCACAACGTGCTGCCATCAGCCCAAACTGATCATTCAGTTCTAATGGCATGTTATGTGTCTAGAGATGTTACAATCCCAAATGTTACAGTACAATTAATTGTCTTGATTGATTAACAATATAATTGTCTCTTTCAGTCAAATTTAAAAAAATACATATTTCTTGATATTTTACTTTTTCCCAAACAAATGAATGAAGTTTTGTATAAAGTTCTGAATGAATCCAGGATACATGTTGTTGTTGTTGTTACATCACTGTCATGTGACCCAGATAATGTGATAACACACATACACAGCCTATGAAGTAACCCAGGCCTCTTTATTATCGTAAAAAAAATTCTTCTTACATTCACATAAAATGGACAATTACCATCAACACTTACACACCTCAGGACCCTATAGCTAATGTCAGCAGGTAATTGTGGTTAAACAAAGAGAAGATAAGATCAACTTTATTGTTACACAATGTGGAACAGTCTGCTTGGGCCAACCCCCATACTGCTGCTATTACCGTTACACATACATACATACATACATACATACATACATACATACATACATACATACATACATACATACATACATACATACATACATACATACATACATACATACATACATACATACATACATACATACATACATACATACATACATAGAGGTTATTGACCAAACAACACTAATCCCTTACTAAAAAGTAAGTAAATAATAAAGAATTGGCAATATGTAGAAAAAAATTGCGATCAGAAAAGTATTTAATTATTACAGGTCTATGATAGATACAGATAGATACAGTACAATACAACATAATGCAGTACTATTAATACAGTACAATACAACATAATACAGTACTATTAATACAGTACAATACAACATAATGCAGTACTATTAATACAGTACAATACAACATAATGCAATACTATTAATACAGTACAATATAATATAATACTATTAATACAGTACAATCCAACATAATACAATACTATTAATACAGTACAATACAACATAATGCAATACTATTAATACCCTACAATACAACATAATGCAGTACTATTAATACACTACAATACAACATAATACAATACTATTAATACAGTACAATACAACATAATGCAATACTATTAATACAGTACAATATAATATAATACTATTAATACAGTACAATCCAACATAATACAATACTATTAATACAGTACAATACAACATAATGCAATACTATTAATACCCTACAATACAACATAATGCAGTACTATTAATACACTACAATACAACATAATACAATACTATTAATACAGTACAATACAACATAATGCAGTACTATTAATACAGTACAATACAACATAATGCAGTACTATTAATACAGTACAATACAACATAATGCAGTACTATTAATACACTACAATACAACATAATGCAGTACTATTAATACAGTACAATACAACATAATGCAATACTATTAATATAATGCAATACTATTAATACACTACAATACAACATAATGCAGTACTATTAATACTGTATACAATACACCACAAATGCACTTTTAGAGGAGGGCTACAAATCCAAATCCAGTGGGAATGCATTACAACGTGCTGAATAGATAAGGGGCCGAGAGGACATAACGTGTCTCATCTTCAATTCCAGGAAAAGGAAACTACTGGACGTTGGACCCAAACTGTGAGAAGATGTTTGACAACGGAAACTTCCGCCGGAAAAGGAAAAGACGTTCAGATCCGAGCAGCGCCGGAACCCCAGCGGTGGCGGCAGCGGCGGGGGCCACTAAAGTGGAGGACGGCCGGCCCGCGGTGGCGGCCCCCCTGAAGCCTTCAGACAGTCCTCCGTTGCTGGGGCCGCCCTCGCCGGAGATGGACGCCATGAGCGAGAACCACAAGGGTTCTTCGTCTTCGCCGCCCGGACTGGCCTCAGCCGCTCCTTGTT